>CM053787.1:3377500-3977500 GCA_028749045.1 Cupressus sempervirens
CAAGATTTTGATGAAAATCCTCAATTTTGGTTTCAATACTCTTTTCATCCCACGTGTTAGATGAACCCATTTTGTTAAAGGGCTCTAAGTTTTGGTTGAACAAGGGTGATTCATGGGTAGTTGTATTTGATGAATAGTCTACTAGGGTGACAGGCTCAATATGGCTCGGAGATTGCATGTATTTGATGGTTCTTTTGGCTATCCTAGCACTCACCTATATAGGTGATCATTTTGGTTCTTTTTATTTTGTGGTTACACTAATTTTACATAGTGGCATGAGATGTGGATAGGAATTCCTTAACTCTTATGCATTTTAACAATATGAGGATTTATTTTAAACCGCAATTCATTGGGACAACAAGCTATGTTTGAAAAGGTGTTTGGCAATATTGATACTGGTAAGTTCACTTTCGCGAAGTTAGGTAGGGAATAGATGTGTGTTTTTGGTTGTTTCTGGCTTGACATGGTGAGGTTGAAGTAATGATAACTATTGGATTAAAAATCTCTAGATGGAGCTTGTAACGTTGCTTGTTTCAAAAATTGTAATGGCAAAATTCAAAATCTCTTAGTTTTGAAAAATATCAACAAAGAAAAAGGGTATCTAGATCTATTGTTTGTTTACAAATACCACATGTGTAGGTAGCCTTTGTTTTAGGATTTCTCTCAAATTTACTACAGAAAGTCTTAAATGTGCTATTTTAATGATTTTATGTACTATTATATGGTTCACCATGCGTTGTTTTTGCAAGGTATATGTGCTATTTAGTTCTTTAAATGTGTTATTGTTTTAGTCAGATGTGCTATTATAGGATGAAAATGCATTACAAAAATTGTCAAATGTGTTGTTTATTGTATTGGATGTGCTATTTCAGGTTATTCAGTAGCATTCTTATTTGAGCTTGGTTTTGTATCAGTTTTTAGTTGTCTTCTTGGAATGATTGTGGTTTGAAAGATTGACATTATTATGTATTAAAGAAGACACATCAAAACACAATAGCAGTAGAAATGACAATGAAATAAAACTACACACACCTAGAAAATGAGAGAAATGGCTTCCTAACAAGGCCAATAGAAGCTGGTGACTACAGGGTTTTAGTGTTAACCAACAATGTTTGAATTGACCTCTCTTTGATAGAGATATTTCCACCAATGCTAAGGAGGTTTGGTGCAATCTCTTGCAACACTACTAGAGGAAGGCTATGTTTCAAACATAGTTGGCTTGCATTCAATTACAAATGCAAGATAGAAGGCATTCCCTCTCACTGACCCTGCTAAGCAAATCTTGGTAGGTAGCCTTTCTATAGTTAAATAATCTAGCTAGTAAAATGTAGGAAAAGTAGAAGTCAAAAGCAAGTTTGGGAGTTCGATCACTCTAAAAGAGTGAGAGCATATTCCTACTACTTTGATCTCCCCAAGCACAATAGACAAGGTTTTTCAGTTACAAGCCCTTTACTACAAAAGACAAAGGGGCTCCTATTTAAGCTAAGTCTTTGTTCATTCCCTATTTTGATTGTTATAGACCCTTACAAAAGGCTTCACATTTTGATCAACTCTTGTGAGTTGAAAGCATAGGCCTACTTCCTACTTAAACTAGGTTATGGATTTAAAAATGCCACAATATAATTGATGAGGGTCTAGGTCTACTTAATTCAGTGCTAGCAAAGGCTAGGTGCATTTTTTAGGGTCTTCATTCCCGCCTCACGATTCTAGTAGCATGAGAGTTCTTATCAGCCTAGAAGAGGTCTATAAACACCCAGCAATCATATATGTATGTTAGATATGGTGATTTATAACTCTATTAGATGTGCTACATAAAATAGCATATGCATTATAAAAATGTATAAATGCACTATAAAATAGTCAAATGCATTATTTAATCATGCAGATGCACTATAGAATCTAGAAAATGCACTAAAAAATATTTTAAATGCACTACAAAAAACTTTAGATGCATTAAATAACACTTGAAATGCATTAAAAGACTATGTGGAAGCATTAAAATGGTGTTTAAAAGCACTGCAGTGTCAGGAATTGCAGATCTGGTCTTCATGAGCTCAAGAATGTCTTTGAAAGTTTTTTGTTCCTATTATGAAGCTTCCCAAAAATTGTAGAACCTATAATAAGTCATATCTACACTAGAAAGTAGAGAAAAATACAGATCTAGAAGAAAAATAGAAGATTAGTAAGAAAATTTAAAGAATAGAGAAGCTTTAAGATGAAGCCCCATGGTGGGTGCCAATTTGTACACGGTGGAATTATGTATTCATGAGACCTTAGAGAAGAGTGCAAATAGAATGACAATGAACTAATCTAGACCCAAGAAATCATTGTCAAATAGAGACTCTACGAACATCCCATGTTTCCCTAACTACAACGCTAGGATTACTCTTAGATAACATCTCAGTGATAGTTCTAGAATGAGAACATGCCATGAATGTAGATCTACAAATGTCTATGCAAGATCTATGTGAGAATGCAGATTATACAAGTATAATAACCCTAGAATGCTATGATATATGCAAGAATTCAGCTAAAAAAGTGCTAAATGATATCAAATGAACAACATAACAATGCTAAAAAGATACTAGAATGACATGAATTCACTATAATAACAATGCTAGCATGCTAAAATGATAACTCTAAATGTGCCTATAGTGCAAATACCTAAAACTTGGGTCCTTTTGCTCTTGAATTTCCCTCCTATTTATAAGATTTTAGAAGGGGTTGGGGTAAGAATCAACATTTCACTTTTGACTGGAGGGTAATGGTGAAACTATAAATATCTCATAAGGCACCAAGAGGAAGAGTCCAACAGATCAATTTTGTAAGGATAAAATAAGGATTTTCGAATTCTTTTAAATGTAAAAAGGAGGATTTTCACTTTTGTGAAGATAAATGGCTTTTATTGATTTATTAAATGTTCCATTTCAAGTTTTTTCTTTTCCTTTTTCCCTTTTTAATATCATTTTATGATTTTATGAATTGCTTTTTCTCCTTTTAAAGTGATTTAGGTTCTTTTTTATTTAATAGGTGATCTGATTGATTAATGACTTGATGCAACGATTGATTTGAAATTCTAGTGTTTTCCTCTAATTTTATCCTTAATTTGTGTTGTTTGATCAAAATTTAGGTCTTTACCAATTTGTAGGTGTCTACAGTATGGACATGAGTGTTTTTGCCTCTTCAACTTTAACTTCATGACCATGTTTTCTGACACCAAATTGTTAGTACTTCCACCATCAATTATCACATCACAACACTTATCCTCAAATTTTCACCTTTTGTAAAAAAAACTCCTCATTTGCTCAATTTTATTCTCACCACTCAACAAAACTCTTTTGTTGACTGGGACTCCCTCTTTTTTTAGCCACTTTAGAGTATGATGATTTGGCATCTTCATCAACATGTGCAAATTTGGCTTGGCCTTCTTTTCTTATATCAGCGCTTCCTTAGTGTTGGGAGCATTCAAATGCTCTATGACCTTCTCTACAGTGAAAGCATTTTCCATGAAAACCATCTTTTAGGTCCTTTCCCTCTTCCTCTTCCTCTTTGATCTCTATTGTTTTGATCATGAAAATGATTAGAATCATTTCTCCTCTCTTCTATTGCTAGCCTCATCCTTGTTCTTTTGATCATAATTTTGGCCTCCATAAGACTGTCTACTAGATCTTCCACTATTTTTATTATCAAATTTATTATTCATCTTTCCTTAACTCTTAGAGAAAACCAGTATGCCTCTTCAATACTAGTCATTCAAACTAGACTCAAATCCTTTTGAATTCTTAACCTAAACCCATTAAGATAATGGGTAAATTTTTCCTTATCAACTTTTGCATGGCTGGTTCTAATTAGAACTCGGTATAACTCTTTAGTATACTCTTGAACAATCTTCCTACTTGCTTCATCCCTTGCATTTTCTTCAATAGATCAAGCTCATAATCCATAAGAATGAATTGTTGCTTGAATTTGGCTATCATATGATCCTATCTTGTGATTTTGTCTTTTTCTCTTCTATTTCACTCCAATTGGATCTCCTTCCACAAGATCTTCACATGAACATTTAGTTTGGCATTTGCAAATTTGACCTTATCCAGATCTTTATTATCTTTATACTTAAAGTATTAGTCCAATTCATTGATCCATTTGATCAACTCCTTAGGGTTAAGATTTCTCCAAAATGTGGGAACCTCAAACTTAGGTCTTTTTATGATCTTGGAAATGGCCCCGAAAACCTCTCTTCTTCTAGGTTCAGAATTTCCTCTTCTTCAATGTTTGCTTCTTCTTCTTCTTTGTCCTCACTTTCATCTCTTATGACAAGATTTATTCCTCTACATATTTGGTCTTCCAGTGCTTGCATCTATCTTTGGAGGGCTCTAAAAGCCTCAAGCATAACACCTATGACTCTTACACCATGCTCTCTTTGTGGAGGAATTTTTATGCTTCTACTACAATCCTAGTGAAAATTGCCTCATAATTAGAAATTTTCCTTCATGCTCAACCCAAACCATAGTCTTGGTACAAACTACTTTCTAATCAACAATCTGTTTACACACTCAAGAACTCCCACTTTGATACCACTTAATGAAGGGTACTACCCTTAAGATGACAAGAAATAACAAATATAGAGAACAACACAAGTTGAGAGAAAAACATATGGGCTTCTTATTATTACCAAAAATGTATAGTTAAAAAATTACAACATGTAAACCCATATGGGTGCGTTACAAAAATTTGCAAGATCGAGCTGTGACTATCACTCATAACTACCCTAGACAACCTATGGGCTTTCATTATATAGAACTTTTAATTGCTTAGGAAGGTTCTAGACACTAGTCCCTAACCCTTGAGTTTGATCAAACACATATTATATTATTTGATTATACTTTATTACATAGGATCAACTCAAGACAATTTACAAATTACATTTTCAGATGGGTCCACTACTAGAGACCATAACTAGAAAACTGTTGACTTGATGGGCTATTATAACCCAATTTTGGAATCCTTGATCTATAATGGCTACTCATAAATGCATCCATAAGTTGAGGTTTTCCCTCATTTCAGAGCCATTTAGGCCTTCATCATTGGACTTGAAGTTTGGATAGTCAAAATTCATATCAAAAATCTGCAGTGACTGCACCAATACATATAAAATGATAATTAAACTCAACTAGTAGATTAATGTGTCAAAGATGAGCCTCCATAAATGAGATTAGAAAAATTTGAGCACATAATACCAACTTACTAAAATTAGCAAGATCCCACAAATAGCAACTCTATACAAGAATAAACCTTATTCAAAACACAAAAATTGGAAAACTAGAAATAGAAATATTTTTTGGTAATGCAAGATTTCCCTTACACTTAGGATGCTCCTACATCAAACTCAATTTTCAAGTTTAGATTGCCATTCTTTCATCTACTAGTTTGTTGTTTGGCCTCCATTATCATCTCCATCACTAATCTACTTGGCATCTTTTCAAGCAATCATAACTCACTAATATCTTTGCACTTCTCTTCTTTTCTTCTTCTCCTCATAGCTCCTCCTTAAGATCTCCAATCAATAATGAACTATGCCTCCTTAAGTAGGTAATTTTGATCTTTTATCACTTAAAAATAATCTTAGATCTTATGACTAGGCCAAATTCATCGAATCCTTCCATCATTTTGTTCCCCTTCTCCTTCCTTAATACTTCTAGAAATTTCTAATCAAATCCTTACCCTTGATCACATAACAAACTCTCTTCATGCATTAAATACACTAGCTTGTCAATCCTTAATATCTACATGCTTTGACTAAGCCAAAATTTGAACTATATCAACGTCAAATTCAATTCTTTTACAAACTACAACTTTTGTTGTCACTCAACAATCACTAAGTTCTTATGCTCAATCATCTCTATGTAGCTCGACAGTCACTATTCTATTTCTCTCAGCATTCACTAGCTCACTTAGCGATTACTATGCTCGGTCACTACTAACCTTCCTTCATCAACTTTGTGGGTAGTAACTATTACTCGACTTATACTATCTGTTTGACTTCTACTTAAGTTCCTTAATCTTTTGTTCTAGCTCCTTCATTGACTAAACAATACTAATACTCAGTCATGCTTAGAGATTAACTCAACTCTTGTCATTTCACTTATACATAATTTCAATAGTCTTCTTCACTTCATGTATTGATTAAATAAAACATTATCTTGTTAATGAATAACTTATCAAGTGCCCATTGAAATTCCATAATACTTAACTTCTCACCACTCATCAATATCACTAACTCACCTTGTTATATCTTCTTTTCAAATCCTCTTCATCAATCAATAGATATGATACTCTACATTGTTAGTAAATGTATCTCTAGTGGCTAGACAATGTCTTACATGTAGGTTTAACATCAATAACAACATAATAATTATTTCAATTGTAGTTTACACTAGGTGTTTCAGCTTCCCTCCTTCAACCAAGTCTCACAAGACTTCTATTTCCAATACACTTCCTCTCTTTGAAGGATTTCTTTGTAGTGGGAAAGCAGATCCCTCTCTATTTAAACATCCAATTGGTCCATACCTTCAGCTATTTCCTTGGCATTTGGAGCCTCCAAGTCACTTTCCAAAATTTTCTTTCAACAAATATGTTTTCATAGTGGCCCTTGTTCTAGGATTTTAGAAACTTTAAAAAAAATTAATTTTATGAAAAGTTGAAATACCAAATTACCCTTCTCCTTAGGAGTATATTTCCACCACATTGATACCATCTCCATGAAAAATTTCTCTCTAAACCATATCATCTCAAATTTGAAAGGATATCTTGTTGGAACACCATCCTTATGAAATGACAAAGCTACCGAGAGTTGATTCAACCTTGAGATCAACATGACATTTCTTCAAGCAACAAAGGTAATGCATTCCAATTTCAAACCATGAAGAATCAATCTTTTTTTTTTGCAACATTTGAAAATCATGCTCTCATGTTTGTCTAGGTAAAAGAACCCCCTTTTGTAATGGCATCCAAAATCTATTTGAAGGACAAACTCTTGGAAATTTAACTGAATTCAAATGGGAATACTAACTCCTCCCTATTTTTTTATCAGGGATAAGGTTGCATTAAAATCTCTGGCCACAATAACTATTTTCTGAAGAATTGTGCTCATAGTAAGAGATATTTCCTCCCATACTTATTTCTTATATTCTAAATTGATGGGCCCATAAATATTGATCAAATGCCCAACCAAGTTAATAGTTAAAGAATTGAATTTCACCAAATCTCAATTCCTAGATTGTGACATTAGCTCAATCTTTACCATCCTTTGGCTCTAAAGAATACCCAAGCCACCAGATGCACCAGTATCTTCCACAATTAAATTAGACCATTGTTGCCTCACATTGACACTCTAGCTACATTCTTTGCATCCATTTTTGTTTCCTAGATGCAAACAACATCTACTTTTTCCTTATCAAAACCTCTTTTAATTATGTGTCTCTTTTCAAGGGCATTATAGCCCCTAAATTTCCAAGTAAGGAACTTTATTTCTATTTAGGAGAGACTAAATCTCTCTCATATCCAAGCTTTTCCCGCCCCTTCATGTTTCCAACATCTTCTATAAGTTTCTAGATAGAATCTTGAGATCTCTGGTTCCCATGATTCATTTTGACTTTTCTTTTGACTAATTGAAATTTCTCAATGCCAACTTCCTCCTCAATCCAAATAAATCATTCTTAATGTTAGTTTTTGGTGATTGGCTAGGGAAGTACTATACATACTCCATAATTCCTTGGTGGGGTTTAGGGTTATTTTATTGTCATTTTTGGGCCGACATGTTGTAATCAACAAAAAATATTTATATAAAATGGCTTAGGGTTAGGGATTTCATAATGTGTGATGCAATAATAGCTTCTTCTTGTGGTATTGAGCTATAAGAGATTATAGATTGTAATCGGATTGTAATGATTGGATAATAAAATATTGGAATTGTTGTTGGTGGATGTAGCCCAGGGATTGGGTAAACCACGTTAAATATTTGTGTCTTGTGTTCTCTTTTGTGCAATTTATTATTTTATGATATTGGTTATATTTTCATGTAATTGTTATTTCTATCTCTTTAAATACTAACTAGTGGTATAAGAGCCTAATTGTTTCAATTATCCTCTACAAGAAAGTCTCATGGTTAATTGGGAGTCTTTCGGTTGAGTGAGAGTGATGGCAGACGAGGGTAAGATAAAGGTTAAGAGAAGTTTAATGGGCATAACTTTCAGTTATGGAAGATGCAAATGGAGGACTATCTTTATCAGAAGGATTTATGGTAGCCATTACAAGGAAAAGTAAGCAAACAAAACACTATGACAAATAAGGACTGGGAGATTTTAGAGAGAAACACACTTAGAAGTATTCATTTATGCCTGGCATAATCAGTGACATTTAATATTAAAAAAGAAAATATGACAATATAGTTGATGCAAACCCGAGCAAAACTATATGAAAAGCCCTTCGCTTTAAACAAGGTAATTCTCATGAAACAATTATTTAATATGAAGATGGTAGAAGGTGTAACTATTGCAAATCATGTAACTAGTGGAACAGGGGATTCATGAGGGTTGGGAGAATAGACATGAAGGTACCCCTAAGCCTATGATAGGGATGCATGGTAACCCGGGTGTTATATTGAAAGAAATTAGGGTCATGAAGAGCCAAATTCAAACACTTGGTAGTGACATGCAAGAACTAAGGAAGGTTGTCATGCATGTTAGTAAAACTGCACATGGTGAGCGCACCCTCGGCCAACATATTGACAGGCTCATGGAAGTGGTTGGCAGTGCTGAGGATGTTAAAAATCCTATGCAGAAGATTTCGCAACTGGAGGCCAAGAACAAGGCTATTGATAGAGACTTCAATGCAAATCAGGAGAAGGTTACTATGATGGAAGCCAAGATGTGCAACCTTGAGAAGTTAATTAAGAAAATGGCTGACAATGTGTCTACCCCGTTGAAGAAACTAGACATGGATAAAGGCGAGGACTCTCCTCCAGTGGTTGATAGCCAAGGTCCCAACAAATACACTAGGGCCCATTCTAAAAAGACTGATGATATAGCCAAGAAGGATGAGGTGAAGGCTATGGCAGAAAACATACAGATGCTAGTTGATCAGGCTCTGGACCTGATTAAGGCCACATAGTTGGTTCTTTTTTGTCTTTTGTGCTATCCTTTTGCTTTCCTAGTGCTATTTCTTTGCTATTTTTTTTAGTAGTTCTATTTGTGACCTCTTGTGTTTCTTTTTGGAGGTCTGTTTTGTTTTTGTTCCTAAATGCTCTATCTTTTCCAAGACTGTCCTTTTGTAATAAGGTTTCAGGTCCTTAAAACCTATTTTTACTTAATCAAAACTATTGCAAATCATTTAAATGAGTTTAATATAGTTACTAGTAAGTTGTCTTCTATATATGTTAGTTTTGATGAAGAAATTAGGGCTGTCTTGATTATGTGTTCTTTGCTTGAAAGCTAGAATGGCTTGGTCATGGCTTTGAGTAATTTTTTTTCTATGTCTCATACCCTAAAATGTGATGATATGATTGGTATTATTATAAGTGAGGAAACTCGTAAGAAAATCTCAGGTGGATCTACATTAGGAAGTGTTTTGAATACACAAAGTAGAGGTAGAACAACTAAGAGAGGAAAATTCATAAAAATTGTGAGAATTTAAGAGGAAAATCAAAGGGGAAGAGGTCTCAATCAAGAGGACCAAAAGATTGTTGATACTATGGAAAACTAGGGCACAAGAAAAAAGATTGTTGGACTTGAAAGAAAAATGAAGAAGACAAGCATGAAGGGAATAAGGAGGCCAATGTGGTAAGTAATAAATCTGAAGAGGATGCTTTGCTTCTTTCTTTAGAAAGTGTTGGTGATTCATGGGTTTTAAATTTAAGGACTTCATCTCACACTACTCCCCATAGAGGTTATTTCCTAGATTATGTCCATGGGGATTTTGGACTTGTTTATTTCGGGGATAATGAACCCTATTAGATTTTTGAAAAGGGAAAACTTAAGATTAAGTTGTGGAATGAGAATCATTGGCTACTACAAGAGATAATATATGTTCCAAGGTCGAGTAGGAATTTAATTTCAGTAGGACAACTAGTTGATGAGGGTTGCGTGGTTACTTTTACTGAAAAAATTGGAAGGTTTCAAAATGTTCCCCTATAGTAGAAAAAGGTGTGAAAGTAGGCACCTTATATCTTTGTACAGGTCATATTGTTCCTTCTACTTTAATTATTTTTAGAGAAAAATGAATGTTCAAGAATAGTTGTTGCACTTGAGTAGGGAGAACAAACAGTTGTTGTCGATTCTGATACAATGCTATGGCACAAAAGACTTGGGCACATGAGTGAGAAAGGTATGAAATTACTTCTTTCAAAGAAAGTTTTACTAGGCCTGAAATGTATTAATATGGGTTTATGTGAAAGTTATGTGTATGGAAAACAAAAGAGAGTGAATTTTGTGAAGAGTGGGAAGGAAACAAAAAATGAGAAAGTAGAGCTTGTGCATACATATGTATGGGTATAAGCTTAGATATCTTCCCTTCGTGGCTCTCATTATTATGTTACATTCATTGATGATGCAACTAGAAAAATATGGGTTTATTTCCTTAGACAAATATCTGATGTATTTCAAACTTTTAAGAAATGGAAATTCTTGGTTGAAAATGTTTATGGTAAAAGATTAAAATGTGTTAGATCTAATAATCATGGTAAGTATTGTAGTCATAAATTTGAAGATTATTGCTCCACTAAAGGTATTTACAAACATAAAACTATTCCAAGGACTCCATGAGAAAATGGAGTGGCTAAATGCATGTATAGGACAATAATGGGTTGTACAATGAGCATGTGGTTTCATGCCAGGTTGACCTTAAATATGTGGGTAGAGGTTGTCAATATTGTTGTATATTTGACTAATCGAGGTCCCTCTATTGCTTTGGGTTGTGGTATTCTAGAACAAGCATGGACTAGTAAGAAGGTGAGTTATTCTTTTCTCAAAACCTTTGTTTGTGAAGCTTTTTCAAATATAGACTCTAAAAATAGAACCAAACTAGAAGCTAAGTCAAAGAAATGTATATTTGTTGGATCTAGCATTGATGAGTTTGGTTATAGGCTTTGAGATTTCAAAAATCATAAAATTGTAAGAAGCAGGGATGTCATATTTAATGAGAAAGTTTTGTACAAAGATCTATTGCAGCAACATGAGAAGAAAGAAAATGATTATGTAGTGTTGGATGATACTCAAAAGGATGATGTTCGAGTATTTCCTCATGCTCTATAACAACTGCAACAATAAATACCACACACTCTAGTGAATGTTAGACAGTTAACAAGGCTAAGTAGACCTCTGGACATATTTTCTCCCTTTCTATATTCTATTTTATTATAGATGTTGGTGAACCTAAATGTTATACTGAAGTTTTATAGATGGATACAAAGATTTAGTAGGAATCAACAATGACAAAAGAAATGGACTCCTTGTTGAAATATAAGACTTGGGGTTTATGTAAGTTACCTGTAGGTAAAAGGGCTTTACAGAATAAATGAGTTTATAGGTTGAAAGAAGATGATGGAGGTAATAAAATATTTAAAGCCTAGTTATTTGTAAAAGGATTGTCACAAAAAAAGGGCATTGATTTTGATGAGATATTTTCTCCTGCTATTAAAATGACTTCTATTCACAATCTTTTCAATATTCTAGATATTGAAGATTTGTATTGGAGCAACTTGATGTTAAAACAACCTTTCTTCATGGTGATTTTGATGTCAGAGATATATATGGTATAGCCATAGGGATTTAAGGTCAAAGGTAAGGATAATATAGTGTGTTGATTAAGGAAAAGTTTATATGGCTTGAAGTAACCACCTCAGCAATAGTATCTAAAATTTGACACTTTTATGCATGAGCATGGTTACATTCGGTATGATTTAGACCATTTTATTTATTTAAAGAGGTTGGATGATGATAGCTACATTATGTTATGTTTATATGTTGATGATATGCTTGTAGTTAGGTCTAACATGGATCACATTAAGGGGCCAAAACAACAATTAGCACATTCACTTTCTATGAAGGATTTGATAGTTACAAAACAAATCCTTCGTATGAAGATTTGTAGAGATGGGAAAAATAAAAAATTAACTTTATCTCAGGCTGATTATATTGAGAAGGTGTTGCAATGTTTCTCTATGGAGAATGTTACAGCTGTTAGCACACCTTTACCTAGTCATTTAAAATTGACTAAGGAGATGTGATCAAAGACATAGGAGGAGGATAAATTGTCCAAGGTACCCTATGCTTCAGCTATAAGGAGCTTGATGTATGCCATGCTATGTACTAGGCCAGATATTGCACATACAATTGGAGTTATTAGCAGGTATATGAGTCATCTTAGAACTGAGCATTGGAATGTAGCCAAATGGATTCTCAGATATTTGAGAGGAACATCCAATAAATATTTACATTTTTTGGCTCTACTACTGATTTACAAGGCTATGTTGACTCAAATTTGGTAAGGGATCTTGATACCAGGTGGAGTACTATAGGTTATGTATTTATTGTTGGTTGGGCAGTAGTGAGTTGGGTTTCTTGATTATAGAAGGTGAATGCTTTATCCACGATAGAGGTAGAGTATGTTGCTTCTATAGAGGTAGCTAAGGAGATGGTATGGCTTTAAATCTTCTTGGAAGAATTAGGGAACCCATAAAGGGATAATTATCTATTTACTAATAGTCAAAGTGTCATTCATCTTGCCAAGAATTGTTCTCTTCATTTGAAGAAAAAATGTATTCAATCCTGGTACCATTTCATTCAATCATTTTTGGATGATGGACAGTTAATGTTGGACAAGATACATATAGATGATAATAGAGTAGATATATTTACAAAGGTAGTGACAAGGGAGAAGATGAACTTCTCTTTAACTTAGATTGGTCTTCTTGACTAAATAGAATAAAGGTACAACTGAGTCCAGGGTGGTTTGATCCAGTGGGAGCCTCATGGAGTAGCAACATTGCTATAGGATGAGTCTCCAAGTGGGAGATTTTTGTCTAGTGTGGAGCTTGATCAGTTCCCAAGTGGAAAATTGTTAGCTTGTGATGATTGATTAGGGAGGTACTATACATACTCCATGGTTCCTTGGTAGGGTTCGGGGTTATTCTATCCATATTTTTGGGCCAACATGTTGTAACTAATTTTAGCCTTAAATTGGCAAAAAATACTTGTATAAAATGGGCTTAGGTTTAGGGATTTCATAATGTATGATGTGATAATGGTTTCTTGTGGCAGTATTGAGCTATAAGGGATTACATATTATAGTCACGTTGTGATTAGTGGATAATAAAATATTGGACTCACTATTGGTGGACATAGTTCAGGGATTGGATGAACCATGTTAAATCTTTGTGTTGTGTGTTTGCTTTTAGATAATTTATTATTTTCTGACATTGGTTATCTTTGCATGTAGTTTTTATTTCTATCTCTTTAAATCCTAACAAGAATGTTATATACATCCTCTAGTGTGATGGTCACCTCCTCAATTGATAGATGGAAGGCATTATGCTCAGTGGAAGTGTAATGGTAGCACAATCAGTAGTCCATGGTTTTCCTAAATGTGGGGAAAATGTAGGAGGGACTTTAGTACCATATGATCCAACATATCGAGATCATTCTCATCCAAATGATGAGTGAAATTTAAGCCTATCATATATGCACACTAAATATGTAAATCTAAAAATATCTTTTGCATTCCAAAAAAGCAAAGAAATATGTCAAATGTGTAAAGGATTTATTAAAATACATTTAGATACATTGAGAAAGAACTCAAAGAAACTAAAAAGTGCATATGGTTAGTTGGCAACTCAATTCCATAAATATAATATAAAGAAGTGTAAATTATGTTGTACGATAAAACTTGAAGCTGCAAATGATGAAACTCAGTAATCGTACAATAAAATGGGTGTTGACCCTAGAAATTGTAAAAAACTCACAAAAATGACTAAAATTTAGATTTTTTTTTGTTTGCATACTAGTGGTTCATAGTTTTAAGGCAAACTATTCATTTGGATCTACTCGAAATGTTGCTCCTACATGGGAATTTTCTCCATGGCTCTTGGGGGCTCCACAATCACAAAATGATAAATTCTCAAATGATTTAAAAATGACCCTTTTGGATCCCTTATATGTCTTTTTGATTGTTTAGGGTTTCTACAAAAATTGCACCTTAGTCTAATTTTAATGTCTTGGACTATTTTGCGAGATTGAAATCAAAATCTTGTTTCACCTTGCTACTTACAAATATGATTTGAAACCTTTCCTACTCTAATATAGTAGACTAGCTTCTAAGACTTCCCTTTTTTCAACCAATGAGGAAAACTTAATCAAACGTCATCACAATCATGTTCCTTGATCTATCATCATTTCCATACTTTTCAGTCAAACCTAATCAATTTGGGTAATCCTCATTGCCAAGTGGTTAAACTTGGTCCAACGCTCTCCATTTTTTCCTAAATCAATTATCAATCATCTTGGACCTTGTTTGATCTTTATTTGATCAAATCTATCTCATTTCTACATTTCCTCTACATCATTTCAATTTTGAAATTGAGAGGGTACGAATAATCTATCATTGATTTCTCAATGCTACAAATTGATTATGCTATTTTAATATTGCTAGGGACATCTCACCTTCATCTCTTCATGTTAAGTTGAGATCCTTCAATCTTTAAGCCTGAGGTAGATGCTTAATCCCATGTTGAACATATCATATTTCATTGCATCACATCAATTCTTGTATTATCTTATCAACCATTTCCTAACGTTCATTTTTATCACTCTACATCAAGTTGCACATTCAGGATTATCTCTTTGATTCACATTCAATCGGGTTCATAATCAACCTTGATAATCTTCGTATGATCAAGTTTGGAGTTAATCATCTCACTGCACTTCATTTTATTAGTTTCAAAATTAGATCTCTTAATCAAGTTCTTGACATCGTCATTATTTAACACAATGTGCTTGCTCGCACACTAACTCAATGAAGGGAAAATTTGATCACCTAATTTTAGTCTAGTAAACTATAAGCCCCATTTCTAAGTATTTAAATTCATATGCTATAATACATTATGCACCAAATAATTTTTTCATAATTAATCTAATTTTTTGATCAAATCATCACATCATCATTTATTTTTATATCCTAAGGTTTGACCACTTTATCCTAAGTCTATTTGATTAAAAGAACATGCTCCATTTTAATTAAATGAAAATCTCCTTTATCCTACTAAGTGCACATTAAAAAATATATTTATAATTTATAAAATAAAAAGAAACAACTTGTCTACAACTTGAAAGTGCAATTTTCAAGGTAAGTTTAATCTTTTGAATTTTTAAAAAGGATTCTACCTCTTTCCCTCTAGCACTCATTATTTTGCTGCTTAATCATAGCCACTCCTTTTAAATCTTAAGATATGAGCACATGGATTAATCAAGATTTTTTCTCCACCCTTGATCATGTTTTTACCTCTTAATTTTGACCATCCTGTCATATTTAAATCTCTTTCAAATTAGCCTTCCTCCTCACCCTTTCTACCTCTAGAGTTTATGGTATTATTATTCTAACATTTCGATTCTTGATTTTTTGAGCACTTGCATTCTTGCATCCTTGCATTCTCATTTATTACTATTATCTTAGCTCACCTAGTCTAATTAGTATGGAATAGTAATCTTTCATCATGTTAGCTTAGATTTTTTTTACTTTCATCCTTGCATATGATTTAGTTTAACTTTGCATTTGCATATCATTTTGAGGATCATAGATACTTGCATTCTTATTGCTTGCTATATTTGAATGCTTCATTCTATGGTGTACCTTGAAAGGGTCTCCTATCTTAGGTTTATTTAAGAGTCACCATTCATATCTCTTGATCTCTTGCTTGTCATAGATAGGAAGCTATAAGCCATCATTTGGAACTCCATATTCTATTTTATCTCTCAAATAGAAGGGTTTATAAAATTGTCCACATTCTTGGTACATAGTAATATGTTTCCTTTGTATTAGAGATTGTTGATCGAATAATTCAACTTGTGGTTAGCAATCTTGTAAATTAGTAGAGTAGCAATCCTTAGTTTAGGAGGTGAGGATAGTTGGTAGACTAGTATTGAGTTTTAGAAAATAATCAAGCTTGTATGCATGGAATAGAAGAAGGCTTATGTCCTATATATGTAATTTTCATTTGCAAGCCAACTTGATGATAATTGAAGTTCATATTTCCTTATTGGTTAGTGTTGTTTACTCAATTAAAATAGGTTTTGAAGGGGCCCTAAAAACCTTTAAAATATAGAACTAAAGACACAGACCATTAAGCACAACAAAAAAATATTAACAAATAAAAAATAGGCATGGAAAATGACAAAATGCAGTCAGGACAAAAGATAGCATGAATTTGAAAGGGAAAAGGCCACAAAAAATACCACCAACCAAAATAATGATGGATAGGATGAGACACGGCTATCCCAAGCACTTTACTAGCTTGGAAACTTTGAGCTCTAGCTTATCCATCTCCTTAGTAGTTTTCCTTATCTCTTTAGCCTCATTAGCAATAGTGGAGTCATTTTTTTTAGTATTTTCTCTAGTTCTTCTACTAGAGCCAGATTGGGTATCCACTAGAGACTCTTTATCATCTACAACCTGAATAATAGCTTTGTTTGTATTGGGGCTCTCTAGATTCCCAAGGAGGATCTTAATACTGTCATTAGAAGCCTTTAAAATCTTATAGATTTGATCCTTACAGGCTAGTAATATAGTTGCTTTATGTTCTTATTTATGCTTTGGTGTTTTGGCTACAAGATTTGTCATCTCCTACTGGGGTTTTCTCCAACCTTGATTGCATGAAATTTAGTGTTAATATACAATAAAAATTGGAACCCCTTGAGATTATTTTTACTGGAGTAAAGAAATTTAAAAATGAGGAAAATGGATTGGATGATGTTCTGTTTTAACATAAAAGCCAATGGAAAAATCGTAAGAAGCATACCATTAATTTGAGAGCATTGGTACTTACAAGACAACAACAAAGAAAGAGCTACATTTTTTAGAATGTAAAGTTAATATATGACAAAAAGAAAAGAGGTGTAGAAGAGCTTAAGATTTTAATTTGAATTTTTTTTTTTGACAAAGTTCAGAACTTTTCAATTTATTGTAAGGCTGATGCAATTACTTACTTGAGATCTAAGATATTATATAAGTGTTGTAATTTAAATGTGTGCAACTAATAATGTGGAATTTTCATAAGTGTACATTTTTTTATACTACACTCGAAAAGCACAATCATTACATTACCATCTAGGATCGACTAGACATAATGCATGATTTATTGGTGTATTTTGACCCTTGTTCCAAACTATTAAATCAACAACAAGGAACTAACTAAGACAATATTTAGAGGGTAGCAAGTTGTCTCTCATGCTTAGCATGATTAACTACTAATGTTGATTAATACAATCTTGTTTAGATACCTAAGGTGCAAAGAATTATGAGACAATATGATTACATTTTCAATTCCAAAACATAACATTGATTTCTACATAATTTTAAGATTAGATATATAATAATAAAATAATCAATAATCATTTTTATAATATTTAAAATTATCTAACAAAATGATATTTTCACCTATATATTATGTATTTATGTAGTGGCTCTCATGTTTGTAGTGTGTACCTTGTTATATTTTGATTCGAGAGATACTTGATACTCTTATTATTTGTACTTTGAAATGACCTGAGGGTTAGATGTTATACTTTAATTTTAGTACCATAGATGCTATACTACTATATTGTCTAGTTTATCATATTTTTATGTTGATGCCATTTTGAGATGACAGTAGATCTATGATGATATCTGGTTATCTAGTATTTTGGACATATCTCTAATTTGGTTTTATGTGCACTTATGCTATGGTGATTTACTTCATTCTTGTTTCATTATTCTTTATGTGAATGTGAGTGATGTAAAATGGATTATTTAGGTATAAATTGAATAAATGTTTAATTAGGTATTTAATGCATTTATTGCTTCAGCTATGATATTATATGAAATTGCACTTGATCGTGTGTTTTGGTGTGTAGGAATTATATCCCTGGTAGTGACACACAGAGCTAGTGATTCAACTATTCACATTTCACCAATGTCATCCCAGTATGGTTGACGTATCCTTATTAATTGTTTAAATTAAACCTTTCAGTGATTCATAAATCTAAACTAATCTGCATTATGTGACTAGACCAATGAGTGGGTTTGTGCATTTAGAGGTTCACATTGTCACGAAAATTGTAAAGGAAATTTATGTGATTTTGGGTTTTTGAACTTTAAATTTTATTGAATTTAATTTCTAGGAGCTTTTCCATAGATGAATTCCTATTTCTAGGAATAACATATTTTCATTTTGATTGATTCAAAATTTAGCTATTCTAACTAGCTATTTATGCTAATTGATTATTCACTCAAAAAGTGAATAAGTATGAAAAGATAAATTTTATTCCTCACTTCTCACTTTTGTAAAACACAAATTTGAGAGCTTTTTTGAGAATCCTCTTCTAGAGGATCATGTTTTTGTTCATTGTGAGAGCTGTGGGCATGGGATCTTCGCAAGGTCAATCTTGTTGGTTCCAACTCAAGTAGACCTTGCTTTGCAGAGATTTCTGGAAGTTTGAGGAAGCAATTTATTTTACTGTGTTGTTTCCTATTTTAGCCCCTTTTGCTGTCAGGTAGGGCTCTCCTATTTTCTTACTTCATCTCAAATTCTATATCTACTTTTTGTAGTCATTTGTCTAGAGGCTGAGAACTAGTGTTCCCCTCCTTTTCTATTTGTTGGTTCTACCCGGTTGGTTGGGTATGAATATTTTCCCTATTTTTGGG
This sequence comes from Cupressus sempervirens, assembly GCA_028749045.1. Lineage (NCBI taxonomy): Eukaryota > Viridiplantae > Streptophyta > Pinopsida > Cupressales > Cupressaceae > Cupressus > Cupressus sempervirens. Next base: position 3,396,446 of record CM053787.1, read on the forward strand.
ATGAGGGTTTGGGGTTTCACGTTGTTATGTTGGTCATTTTTGCATATGGTGTCCAAAACCAAATTTAATTGGATTTTTGAGGCTTTTGTGCCCACAGATGAAATGGATTTTAATTTTGAAGTTTTGAAGTTTTTGGGGGTTTTTACCTCATTTTGTGTGCCACCCTATTTTCTCAAGTTTTCTTGCCATGATATTGGTCATGGACCTGGTTCATCCATTTGAATATCAGTTATACCATTGTTGCACTTTTTATGTTGCATTGGGATGCATGTCACATCTGTCCTCCTGAGTTATTTTTGGTTGAGTGATATTTTGCATTGTCTTCTCATCTAGTCCTTGTTTTATGATCTTTGTGATGGTGGTGTACCACACACGAGTACATATGCATACATTATCGGGTGATTTACGAGGCCCAATCTCTTGTTTGTACTTTGGTGGAGTTATGGTCATTTGGGGTTGGGTTGGGAGTATGCATGCCTATGAGCACTCATAATTGGATGAGCATGGGTAGGGTAGGGTAGCATATGGAGGTGGCTTCTATCTCGCAGCCTGGTGTTTATGGTGCCATAGAGTTGGTAGAGGAAGTTTTAAGTAAGTGATAACTAAATAAAACACTAGGTGGTAATAAAATTTAAGATAATAAAAATGCTTTAGTGTGAGAGTCTTTCATTGGGAATTTGAATCTGCACAGTTCCAAGCTTGGGCTTGTCGATGCCAAGCAACTCTCCATAATGTCAGCCCCTACATAGTAGCCCATTGAGTGTCTAACCAGGACTTGTAGTTTATACATTGTCTCTAATTTTGGTTTCAATCATCGTATTATTTGGCTTGAGTGTTAGCCATGGACATTTTCTTAATGTGTGTTTGTGGTTGAATCATTATCTACATCAACATGATGGGAGTGAACCTATGGGTTCCACATGGTTGGGAGGTGTAGCTACATTCACCACTGCTGGAGACTGGTGTACAAACACATTCTATAATCCCAGTGTGACTGTTGCTAGATGTATTCACTTGGTACTTTGGATTCCAGAGTATGTTTTCTTGTTATTTATGTTTTCATTGGAATGCTTGCATATCTAGTTTATGTGATGTTAGTTATTGGCGCATTCCCTTCTTATGATGTTCAACATATGATAGATGATGTTATTGTCCTTGTGGGATTATCTTATGCTTTAATTCTAGCATGTCAGATTTCCTTATTCTTATGTTGTGGCACATTTTAGTAGTGACATCATCATAACATAGCTCCAATGATCTGGTCAGTAGATTGGGATGTTATGCATAGGGGATTGCTAGGACTATCGAGGTCTCATGATGCTATTATAGTTGGGAGGAATTGCATACTTAGTTTGGTTGTCTAGTTCATTGCAATGTTGTTTTAGTACAATGCAATGTTGCTTTTAGTTATTTCCCTTCATTGCTATGTTAGGTGGTTAGATGCAGATCCATCCAATAGTTATTATTTTTCAGTGTCTATGCCTTGAAATGTGGATTTGGTAGTTCCCAATGTGGAGGAACTTCATTTGTTATCTTTTAAACTTTTTGTTTTCTAGCATGCTATTTTGGATTCTCACACAAGAATGCAATAACTCGTGTGGTGTATTGGGTTTTGTTGTGTGGCTTGTTGAGATAATGGGTGTTGCACACATTGCATAATATTGTTATATTGTATTATTTTATTTTATTATATAATATTCCACTTAGATGAATGTGTAACATGGAAATATTCCCATGGGATGTACTTGATGAGTTGTATTGTAACATTGTGATAATATTTCATGTAATTATTTAATATTGGGGAAAAGAATTAAAATTCAAATATTAGATGTGGGGTCAATGGGTTAGGTAGCAAATGGTTTTAGCACATGGATTATGTAATACCACTTGGTGGTTTTGTGGGACTTGCTACTATATAAGTGGCCACAAGTGTAGTTATTGTGTGAGAAGAAGTGGAAAGAAGAAGGCAAAAAGGGAAAGAGTCAAGCAGGACAAACCTTGATAGGTTAGCCAAGGAGAATTTGTGAAGGTTGGAAGCATGGCATGGGATGTGTTGATTCATGCTTGTTCACATGGATTGCTTGGTTGTTCTATGGCTTTAGAGGCTTCCATGTTTGTATTGCAATGGTATTTTTTACTAAGTAATACATGGTAATGGATGCTTTTGAAGGCTGGGTTTTTTCTCTCAACGAGGGTTTCCTAGGGTATATCTTGTATCACATTATTGTGGGTATGTTGTCTATTCTCTTGCATGTGGATTTCAATTGCATATTTATTTTAGATTTATTATGGGTTATGTGGAAAAGGTTATATTCTTTATTTCAAGTTTCCTTATAAGTGGTATTAGAGCTATGGTTTTATTATTGTAGCCCTAGATTGAATCCATGGGAATGCATGAGAAGATAAAATAAAAAGGCAAGATATATGAGTTATTTATTGCAAATCTGAGGGTTTTGGATTTGTTGTTATGATGAGATGTTGGTAGATTTAGGGCATGTGAAATTGTTGTACAAATTTTTTTTTGGGTGTTTCATTTAAATGAGGGTTTTTAGGGTTTTTAGGGTTTTTCACTGCGATTTCAGTCACAAAAAAAAAATCGCAGTGAAAATAGTAAAAAGACTATCTTAGTAAAATGACCATAACTTTCTCTTAGGATATCGGATTTGAGACTTCTTACAAGTGTTGGAAAGCTAATTTAGAGCACTACAACTTGGTGTAGGTTTGGTTCTATGATTTTGACATTTTGATAGGTTTTAAGAGCCTGAAAATCACATGTTATTTATTTTGAGCACAAATTAGGGCATAACTTGGGCATACATAGTCAGATTTTGGACTTCAAATAGTCAACATAAACCTCTTGGAGAGCTCTACACATTGGTTTAGATTTGGTGTAGGTTTGATATGATTTATTTGGTGATATATTGATCTGAATAGTTTATGGTATATATTGACTAAGGTAACATTGTAAGTTTATGGCATTGCATATTTTAAAGATTTGGATTTGATGTCATTGTATACTCAATTTATATTTTAGATTGGTCTCATGATGATATGGTTATCAGTGTTTAGTTTGGATATGTATGATGACTTTTTGGGTCTACAAGTTGTGCAGTGTTGTAAGTGGTCTCTACTTACAAGTTGCATTTATGGCTTGGTTATGGGTTGTCTTTAGCCATTGATCTTTCATTATTGATGCATATTTAAATTGGTGACTTGGATTTGGATTTTCTATGTCCTAAGTCACATGATTTGCTAATTTTTCTTTATGTAGAAGGGATGAGATGTTGTTACCAGGTACAGTCATGGTGGAGGATTATGGTTGACTATTTTATGCTGACAGGTTGGACACCTTGAGAGTTAGATGCTTGGTTCAAGGATGTGACCATGGTGTCATGGATTTTGGCATGACTTGATTAGATATACAAGTACATCCTTGATGTTCATTTGGTTTGGATTCCTAATTTGGTTATGGTGGTATATCTCCTTGGTTGAGGATCATGGTTATTTGGTTTCTTTTGAGGAGCTCATGATTTTCACTTTGAGCTCTTTGATAGTTTGATGCCTTGATTAATTCTCATGGTTAGAGGTTAGAGGATGATTTTTAATCATGATGTCATGGATAGCTTGGATACACAATTTAGTGAGAGCTTGTGATAGTAATGAGCTGACAGTGTAGGATTAGTTCCTAGTTTTGGTTTGTACCTTCTTAGGTTTGGAGATCTTGGTTTCACTTGGTATTGACACTTTGGTTGTGTGAGTGTGGACCTAGAGGATCTTCATGTAGGAGATGGATTTTATAATGCTATGGATGACTCGATACCACGGTTGAGTTGGAGTTGTTGCATTGATATATTTATTGAGTGTTTGTAGATGTTGGAGGTTTGTCTTAGATCCTATTGCTATAGAAGAGTCTTTGAAATTTGCATGGTGCACTTGGTTATCTTCATGGTGTGTGAATATGGTTAGATCTTGAGGACTCATGGGGTTCTTGGTTATCTTCATGGTGTGTGGAGATGGTTCTTCATGGTATTTGGAGATGGTTTCCTTCATGGTGTGTGGAGATGGTTGCATCTTGAGGACTTACAGGGTTCTTGGTAAAGGTGTGGTTTTTACTCCCATTTGACATGTTATCCTTGGTTTGAGGATGGTTTCATTTTTATGTCATGGTATAATCTTGATACATGTTTAGATTTTTTGACATGTTATAGTATGTTCATATGGAGTATGTTATCTCTTTGGTTGAGATGGTAAGATCATGTTGTCATATTTATGTTCCTGAGGCCATGGTTAGAACTTTGATATTAATCTTGGTTTATTTTCTTGGTATTGAGTATATTGATCATAAGTTGGATACTTCATGATATTGCTATGTTTCATTTGGAGTTGGTGTGGATTGATTGGTTACAGGTGCTCATGGATTCTTAGAGATGGTGATGATGCTGATTTCTCTTGGATTAGGGAAGTATTTGTTGGGATGATTGATGGTTTCAATAGGAAGTTTGAGGGGCATTCACTAGATATGGACTTGAGAGGAGATTTTTTTAAGATAAGTCTTGGTTGGAGACTTGGATATCTTGGTGAGCATTCTCATTCCCCCCTCTTGGTCTACTTAGTAGTTTTCTACGTGAGAGGTATAGCCCATTGTTTCTCTAAGTTACATTATGTTTATGCTTATATTTCATGGATATGGATCTTGAGCTATGGTGCATGAGTTAGTTCTAGAGGGTTCATTTGAGAGATGGTTTAGCATTGGTTATCTCCAATTGCATATCTTGTTTTGTTGGTTAAGTTTGGGAGATGGTTTTATATTGGGCATATTCCTTGGATTAGGAATGGTTATTCCTTGATTTAGGAATAATTTATGAGTTTGATCTTCTTGTGAGAGGCTCACATCCATGATTAGTTATATGGTATGATTTGGGTATTTTTGTGGCTTCTTGTTGGGGTTTTATTTAGGAGATCATACTTGCACAGTTTACATCTAGAGGTGTGTGTAGAAGGACATGATACAGGTTATTATTTGCATGGTTTCTCTTTGGTCTTGGTTATCTTCTTGGATGTTTGGTTTCACTTACATTAGATTTGAGATAAGTTAGAGATTGTGATCACTGGTTTGTGCTCATGTATGTCATGTGAGAGATGACATGGTTATTCCCTTATCTCTTTTCTCTGTTGGTTGTGGAGAGCATTCAAGACTTGTTATGAGAATTTTTCTTGTAAATTATTGGTTTATGTGTTGTGGATGTCCTTCAAACTACATGGATTCACTTTTTTGAGATGTTTTGAGTGGATTGGTTACAAATTTGGCATTATCTTTTGTAGTGGGAGCTTCTTGGTATATATGTGGTAGGTATTACTCTTGAGACTTGTGATTGCAGGTTACAGATTCGATATGTTGATGATGTGAGATTCACTTGGTATACTTTTGGAGGTATGGATAGTTGGATGAGTTCGGCACTTTCTGTGGGTGTTATTTCAACTTTGGATATTTTGACAACTAAAGATATATGTGATTACCTTTGTATTAGGTTTTTGTGCTTGGAATTTCAGTTGGTATAGGATTTTATGATCTTTTAATTTGATAGGTTGGGTGGCCTTGTCTTTGGATGGCTTCTATGTATCTCTAGTGGCAGTGACATAATAGGAGGTGAGATCATTCATGTTAGAGATACTGGATACATTGATTTTGTTGTGGGTACTTGGATGGAGCACATGGTGTACTTTGATCCATTATGGTGGATGTGCTGGAAGGGATTGTTCCTTTGTTCATTTATGTGGCTACAGATTGACCCTATGCAATGTATACAACAAGTGGGAGAGTGTTGAGATAATGGATGTTGCACACATTGCATAATATTTTTATATTGTATTATTTTATTTTACTATGTAATGTTTCACCTAGATGGATGTGCAACATGAAAAGATTCCCATGTAATATAGTTGATGAGTTTTATTATAACATTGTGATAATATTTCATGTATTTATTTAATATAGGAGAAAAGAATTAAAATTCTAATATTAAATGTGGTGTCAGTGGGTTAGGTAGCACATGGTTTATTAATAACACTTGGTAGTTTTGTGGGACTTGCTACCATATAAGCAACCACAAGGGTAGTTTTTGTGTAAGAAGAAGTGAAAAGAAGAAGGCAAAAAGGGAAAGAGTCGAGTGAGACAAAGCTTGACAGGTTAGTCAAGGGAGCATTTGTGAAGGTTGGATGCATGACATGGGATGTGTGAATTCATGCTTGTTCACATGGATTGCTTGGTTGTGCCTATGGCTTTGAAGGCTTCCATGGTTGTATTTCAATAGTATTTATTGTTGAATAATACATGGTGATGGATGCTTTTGAAGGCTAGTTTTCTTTCCCTCAATGAGGGTTTCCCAAGGTATATCTTGTGTCACATTTTTGTGGGTATGTTGTATATTCTCTTGCATGTGGATTTCAATTGCATATTTATTTTAGATCTATTATGGGTTATGTGAAAATGGTTATATTCTTTGTTGCAAGTATACTTACATGGTTTTTGGCACTCTCTCACGCAAAACCCCACACTAGTGTTAGGGTACTTTGGCTACTGGTCTAAGTACTTCCTCACACCATTTGGTGCACTTCCTCATGTGAAAGGTATGTTCTTGCATGGCTTGTTGTACTTCCTCGCATGAAATTTTTATCTGTTGTTGGTCTTCACATGAAGAATAGGGGGTATCTCCTCTAGTTTTTGGAGATCAATTTTTTATGTTTTAAGTACCCTTTGGCTTTACTTAATTTTCCATGCTTTGATATATCTTAGATTCTTTGTGCTACTGTCATTTTGGGTTTTCATTTTTTGTTTGTGTGTGGCATTTGGAGATTGGTTGCTTGTCAAGATTGTGGTTAAGTCTTCCATTGTGATCTTTGTGATCCCTATATGACATTGTTGTGTACACTCATACTTGTTAAATTTTTTAAATCTTGGATTGTATTTTAGCCTTGTTCCAAGGATCTTCGAGTGGGGAATCACATCTGGTATCAGAGCCCATGTTGCAACATTGGAATCTCTATAATATGCTTCCACTATGGTTTTATTTTTTGTATGTGTATTATTAGTTACTAATTATTATTTTGATATCTTGTTGTGACTCTTATGCTTATGACTCATTTGTTTTGACCTTACCTTGTTGCTTTCATAGTGATGCCTCCTACAGAAAGACCTGGTAGTTGGGGTGGTAGCCAATGAGTTGTTCAAGAAGAGGGATTTTAGGGTATAGAAGGAGAATAAGGTAATGATAATAATTAGAATGGAATTCGGGTGGCATTAATTCTAGTGCTATAGGAGATTCTTGCTCAGTTTGGCCCTCATGTAGAGGAGCGCTAACAAGATCATAATTAGGAAGAGAGATTGCATCATGGAGATTCCCATTAGTCAGAGCATAGAGAGGAGTGTGAACATGAACATTCTTGAACACCACCTAGTGGTAGAAGGCACAATGGAGAGCTCATGGTCGTAATGAAAATGATGATTTCACTTAGGTAAAAATGATGTGAGAACTTCAGAGGTCCAAACAACTACTATTTGATGGCCAAGGGATGGGGCCCAAGGCTGCGACATGGTTGCTAGATATGGTTGCTAGACATGTTTCTCCTTACTACCTTATGGGAGCAATGTAAAGGCCCGTTGTGCTATCACGCAGCTAAGGGAACATAGTTTTATTTGGCCAGTTCGGAGAGCGATAAGCTTCATATCAATGTTGCAGATCTCACTTGGGAGATCTTCAAGGAGAGGTTCAAGGAGAAATTCCTGTCGCCATATTATTGTGAGGCCTACATTAATGAATTTCATGAGCTTGAGCAAGGCTTTATGATAGTAGATTAGTATGAGAAGAAGTTCCTTGGGTTGAAGTAGTACTCCAGCTATAGGCATGATGAGGCACTCATCACTCAACATTTTGTTAGGGGCCTTCGAGACTCTATCATTGGGGGTGTATGTGCTCATCAACCAAGGACACTTGCACTTGTCATGGGGAAGGCAAGGATCATAGAGAGCAATGTGACAAGGGGGTTTAGCAGTAAATATGGTTCTCATAACCAAAATGCACAACCTTCAAGGTAGGATCCATAGTATCCTTAGTCCTTAGGGAAGGGCTAGAACCAGTCAGCACCTTCTCAAGGTGGTAAACGCCATGGTCATTAGTGGGGATACTGGACCATGGGTGAGAAAACTTTAGGTGCTTCAAGAAAGAAGGGAGGTGAATAGAATCGAGGAAATAAATCTTAGTAGGATCACCCTCCTCAGAATGGTCCATAAAAATCTAGTAGGGGTAGTGCACCTTATCCTAGTGCTATTTAGGGTAGTCATGGAACAGGTTCTAGCCTCGGGAGAAACTGTTATTCTTGTGGTCAACCTAGCCATAAATATTTTGAGTGTTCTATCAAACCTTCTACATGACCTGGTAAGAGTGTAGCCAAATCTAAGCCTACAGTGGGAGATGCTAGTAGGAATCATCGAGTCATTGCGACAGTTGACAACTATCAATTTTAGCATCAAGGTACAGTAGTCGAGGCTATAGGTACGTTGCATGGTATTTCTTCTTCAGGGTTATTTGACTCTGGTGCTTTTGATTCCTTCATTTCACCATCTCTTACTCAAAAATGTGGGCTAGTGGTAGTGTGTCAAGTCAATAGGTGGTAGGTTGAGTTAGCCATGGGTTCCAAAGTGGTTGTAGATTCTTTGGTTAGCGGGTGTATTTTGAATTCAGGAACCATCACTACCACAGTGGATCTTCACATCCCACCTCTAGGATTGTATGACATTGTATTGGGTATGGATTGGTTAGCCACACATCAGGCAAACATAGATTTTTGTCATAAGTCAGTACAATGTTTTGATGACACAATTGGGTAGGTGGAACTTTTGGGAGTCCAGAGACCAATCTCACTTTAGATAATCTCAGCTAATCAGCTGAAGTAGAGTGTGTGGAAGGATTCTTAGTTGTTTCTTTGTCTATTAGTCTTTTTGAGGAAGTTGAGAGCCATATGGTGACACTTGATGATCACCCACTCCTTCGCGAGTATGCATATGTGTTTCCTAATGAGATACGTGGTATGCCACCATAGCATGGCATTGATTTTTGAATTTATCTTGTACTAGGAGTGCTATCAATTTCATAAGCTCCTTACTGCATGACTACTTAGGAGTTGAGTGAGCTCAAATTGCAGTTGGAGGAATTGTTGGCCAAGTTCCACATTCATCCTAGTGTATCTTGTGGGGTGCACCAGTCAACTTCGTGAAGAAGAAGGATGGTTTATTGCATTTATGCATTGACTACTGGCATTTGAATAAGGTGATGGTGAAGAACCAATATCTTTTGTTGAGGATTGATGATTTGTTTGATCATATGAAGGGAGCACGAGTGTTCTCAAAGATTGATCTAAAGTTAGGATACCATCAGCTTTGTATCCAGGAGGCTGACATTCATCAAATAACTTTTCATAAATGATATGGGCATTATGAGTTCACAGTTGTACCCTTTGGGTTAACCAATGCGCCATCAATGTTTATGAGTTTGATGAATAGAGTATTTTGCACTTATCTTGATTGGTGTGTCATTGTATTCTTGGATGATATATTGATCTATTCGAAGGCTGTTGAGGAGCATGAGGTCCATTTAGGTTAGGTATTGTAGTGCTTAAGAGACCATTAGTTGTATGGCAACTTGAGTAAATGTGGTTTCTTCCAGTCAGAGGTGAAGTATTTGGGGCATATCATCATTGGTGATGGAATTATAGTGGATCCAAAGAAGATTCATGCTTTCATGGATTGGTTGATACCTACTAGTGTCTAAGAAGTTCACAATTTTATGAGATTGGCAGGTTACAACCATCACTTCATGATGGATTTCTCTTGCGTAGCTCATCCCATCACTTCTCCTCAACAGAAAGGAAAGAAGTATGTCTGGTTAGAGTAGTGCAAGGAAACATTTAATGATCTTAATAAGTGTTTGACCAGTACACCAATCCTTGTAGTTCCTAATCATATAGGTGATTTCATGGTTTGCACAAATGCTTCATTGGAAGGTGTGGGTGCAGTGTTGATGCAGGATGGTCGAGTGATTGTGTATGAGTCTAGGAAACTCAAGGACCATGAGCTTAACTACCCCACTCATGATTTGGAACTTGTGGACATGGTGGATTCCCTTGTCCATTTGAGGCATTTTCTTTTGGGACACAAGTTTTAGTTGCATAGTGATCATAGGAGCTTGCAATATATCTTTACTAAGTCGAACCTGAATGCATGATAGCATCACTAGATGGATTTCCTATGCAAGTATGACTTTAATGTTCATTATATTAAAGGGAAGGATAATTTCATTGCAAATGCCTTGAGTAAGAGGTAACATGAGGTATTAGTGATGCCTTTGGGAGTGGATTTGTGAGGTCGTATCTTGGAGGCTTTCCCTAGTGACACTTGGTATTAGGAGGTGAGGGAAGAGATCAAGTTTGGATGTACCCTTGAGGGGAGATTTTTAGGTTTCTTGCTTGAGTTCGATGGACTACTACGATACTTGGGGCATATCTATGTACCCATGTCGGGTGATCTTCATACCTTGGTTTTTTCACAAGTGCATCATGCATCGTATTTCGCACATCCTGGTGTCAAGAAGATGCATGTTGATCTTAAACAACTATACTTTTGGGTAGAGATGAGACATGGTGTTGCTGATTTTATTGCTCGATGTCTTGAGTGCCAGAAGTGAAGGAAGAGCATTAGCATCTGATAGGTCTTTTGTAGTCACATACCATTCTAGAGTGGAAATGGGATACAATATCTATTGATTTTATCATGAGGTTTCCTATATCATCACAAAGACATGATTGTGTTATGGTGACAATAGACAAGTTGTCCAAGGTAGCACATTTCTCACCCATGAGAGCATCCTACATGCTTATTCTATAGTGCATGTTTTCTTGGAGGATATTGTTCATTTGCATCGGATCCCTCATCTGATTATTTTGGATAGAGATCCAGTCTTTACTGTACTTTCATTGTCTCTCCAACATGCTTTGGGCACACAACTCAATTTCAGTTTGGCTTATCACCCAAAGACTGATGGTCATACTAAGAGAGCGAACCAAGTTTTAGAAGATATGCTTCACATGTATGTGATGGATAGGCAGGTGAAGTGGGAGGATTATTTGTACCTTGTTGAATTTGCTTACAATAATGGGTATCATAGTTCTCTTGGCATGTCACCTTTTCAAATCTTGTATGGTAGACTATGTTGTACCTCTTTGAGTTGAGATCATTTAGTGGACTGAGTTCTTTTGGGTCTAGAGATGCTTTAGGATATGAAGCAATAGGTTGTTCATATTAGGGAGCATTTGGTTACTGGTTAGGATAGGTAGAAGAAGTATGCAGATGCCCATAGGTTGGATCATCACTTTTCTATTGGTGACAAGGTGTTTTTGAGAGTGTAGTTGAGGAAGAGCCCCATCTATTATGGAAAAGGCTCTAAGTTGGCACCACATTTTGTCAAGCCATTTTGGTCCACCTATTCTATTGTGCATCCATGATGTTTTTCATGTTTCTATTTTGAGCCAATATATTCTAGATGTGACCCATGTTCTTGATTGGGATGCTTTGCAGGTAGTAGATAGGTAGCTTACTTTGGATCCCATTCATATCCTATAGCAATAAAGGCTGACCTTGTAAGGTCGAGACATCAAGCAGGTAAGGGTCCAATGGGACCTAAGCGATGAGACTTGTGCGACTTGGGAAGATGCTACACAATTGAAGGGATTGTACTCCTATCTTTTTGTTGGCTTCTAGGAGTAAGCCTATGCTAGTGCGGGAGGATGTAGTGCCTCTCATGTTTGTAGTCTGTACCTTGTTATATTTTGATTCAAGAGATACTTGTTACTCTTATTATTTGTACTTTGAGATGACCTAAGGGTCAGATGTCATACTCTGATTTTAGTACCATAGATGTTATATTACTATATTGTTCATTTTATCATATTTGCATGTTGATGCCATTTTGAGATGATAATAGGTCTATGATGATGTCTAGTAATCTAGTATTTTGGACATATCTTTGATTTGGTTTTATGTGGATTTATGCTATGGTGATTTACTTCATTCTTGTTTCATTATGCTTTACATGAATGTGAGTGATGTAAAAGGGATTATTTAGGTATAAATTGAATAGATGGTTAATTAGGTATTTAATGCATTTATTTCTTTGGCTATGATATTATATGTAATTGCACTTGATCACGTGTTTTAGTGTGCAAGAATTATATCCCTAGCAGTGGCACTTGGAGTTAGTGATTCAACTATTCATATTTTACCAATGTCGTCCCTATATGGTTGATGTATCCTTATTAATTGTTTAAATTAAACCTTTCAATGATTATTAAATCCAAACTCATCTGCATTATGTAACTAGACTAGTACACATGTCTATGCATTTAGAGGTTCGCATTGTTGTGAAAGTTGTAAAGGAATTTTTTGTGATTTTGGGTTTTCGAGCTTTAAGTTTTATTGAATTTAATTTTTGGCAACTTTGCCATAGATGAATCATATTTCTAGGAATAGCCTATTTTTGTTTGGGTCGATTCAGAGTTTAGCTAGTCTAACTAGCTTTTTGCCCTAATTGATTATTCAATCGAAAAGATAATAAGTGTGAAAAGAGGAATTTAATTCCCCACTTCTCACTTTTGCAAAACACAAATTTGAGATCTTTTTTTGAGAATCCTCTGTTAGAGGATCACGTTTTTGTTCATTGTGAGAGTTGTGGGCAAGGGATCTTTGCGAGGCCAGTCTTGTTGGATCTGGTTCAAGTAGACCTTGCTTTGTCGAGATTTCCAGTAGGTGATTTATTTTACTGTGTTGCTTCCTATTTCAGACCCTTTTGCTATCAAGTAGGGCTCTCCCATTTTCTTAGTTTAGCTTGGATTTTGTATATATTTTTGGTAGTCATTTGTCTGAAGGATGAGAACTAGCATTCCCCTCCTTTTCTATTTGTTGGTTCTGCCCATTTGGTTAGGTATGGACATTTTTCCCTATTTTTGGGATGAGAGTTTGGGTTTTCATGTCATTATGCTACCCATTTTTTGCATATGGTGTATGAACCCAAATTTTATTGGATTTTTGAGGCTTTTGTGTCCAAAGACCAAATGGCTTTTAATTTTGAATTTTTCCAATTTTTAGGGATTTTACCTCATTTTGTGTGTCACCCTATTTTCTTGGGTTTTCTTGGCATGATGTTTTTCATGGACCTAGATCATCTGTTTAGATGTCATTTAGACCATTGTTGCACTTTTTATGTTGCATTGTGATGCATGTCACATCTGTCCTCTTGAGTTATTTTTGATTGAGTGATATTTTGCATTGTGCTCTCATCTAGTCCTTGTGTTATGATCTTCATGATGGTGGTGTGCCACACACGAGTACATACAAGTACATTGTTGAGTGACTTACGAGGCCTGATCTCCCATTTGTACTTTGGTGGAGTTATGATCATTTGGGGTTGGGTTGGGAGTATGCATGCCTACAGGCACTCATTGTTGGATGAGCATGGGTAAGGTAGGGTAGCATATGGAGGGGGCTTCTATCTTGCAACTTGGTGTTCATGGTGCCATAGGGTTGGCAGAGGAAGTTTTAAGTAAGTGATAACTAAATAAAATACTAGGTGGTAATAAAATTTAAGATAATAAAAATGCTTCAGTGTGAGAACCTTCCATTGGGATGTTAAGTCTGCATAGTTCCAAGCTTTGGCTTGTCGATGCCAAGTGACTCTCCATGATGTCAATCCCTACATAGTAGCCCATTGAGTGTCTGACCAGGACCTATAGTTTATGCATTGTCTCTAATCTTGGTTTCAGTCATCATATTGTCTAGCGTGAGTGTTAGCCATGGATGTTTACTTTATGTGTGTTTGTGATTTGATCATTATCTCCATTAGCATGACGGGAGTGAACCTAGGGGTTCTATGTGGTTGGGAGGCATAGCTACCTTCACCACTGCTAGGGACCAATATACAAAGACAAACTATTATCCCAGTGCAACCATTTTTGGATGTATTCACTTCGTACTTCAGGTTCTGGAGTATGTTTTCTTGTGATTTATGCTTTCATTAGAATGCTTGTATATCTAGTTTATGTGATGTTAGTTATTGGTGCATTCCCTTCTTATGATTTCAACATATGATAGATGATGTTATCAGCCTTGTGGAATTATCTTAGGCTTTGCTTCTAGCATGTTAGATTTCCTTATTCTTATGTTGTGACACGTTTTAACTAGTAGTGACATCCTCATAAGATAGATTTGATGATCTAGTTGGTAGATTGGGATGTTATGTGTAGGGGATGACTAGGACTATCGAGGCCTCATGATGCTATTATGGTTGGGAGGAACCACGTACTTAGTTTGGTTGTTTAGTTCATTGCGATGTTGTTTCAGTACACTGTGATGTTGCTTTCAGTTATTTCCCTTCACTATGTTAGATGGTTAGATGTAGATCTGTCTAGTAGTTATTGTTTTCAAGTGTCTATGCCTCGAAATGTGGATTTGGTACTCCTCGATGTGGCAGAACTTCATTTGTTATCTTTTTACCTCTTTGTTTTCTAGCGTGCTATTTTGGATTCTTACATGAGATTGTACATTCTCGTTTGAGAATGCAAAAGCTCATGTGGTGTGTTGGGATTTCTCACGTGGGTTTTGGCACTCTCTCACGCGAAACCCTACACTAGTGTTAGGGTACTTTGGCTTCTAGGCAAAGTACTTCCTCGCATCCTTTGGTGCACTTCCTCACGTGAAAGGTATGATCTCGCATCGCTTGTTGTACTTCCTCGCACAAAAAACAAGGGGTATCTTCTCTGGTTTTCGGGGATCATTTTTTGGTGTATTGAGTACCGTTTGGGTTTACTTAATTTTCCATGCTTTGACAAACCTTAGATTCTTTGTGTTGTTGTCATTTTGGGTTCTTATTTTCTATTTGTGTGTGTATCAGTTTGGGTAGTGGTGTTTGGAGATTCGTTGGTTGTCGAGGTTGTGGTTAAGTCTTTTGTTGTGATCTTTGTGATCCCTGTATGATGTTGTTGTCTACACTCATACTTGTTAAAAAAAATATCTTGGCTTGTATTTCATCCCTGTTCCAAGGATCTTCGGGCGGGGCATCACAATTTATCATAATAATTTGCTACATCAAACCTCATTAATTTTTTAATTAAAAAATATCTATAAATATTTTTGACTTGACTCTAATACTCGAATTAAGAATATTTGTATTTCACTAAAACAATTAAAGATGCCTAATACCCTAATTTGACAAAGTTTAGAACTTTTCAATTTGGTGTAAGGCTGATGCAGTTACTTACTTGAGATCTAAGATATTATATAATTATTGTCATTTAAATGTGAGCAAGTAATAATGTGGAATCTGCATAGGTGTGCAATGTTTATACTACACTAGAAAAGAACAATCATTACATTACCGTCTAGGATAGACTAAACATAATGCATAATTTCTTGGTGTATTTTGATCCTTGTTTCAAACTATTAAATCAATAACAAGCGACTAACTAT
This sequence comes from Cupressus sempervirens, assembly GCA_028749045.1. NCBI lineage: Eukaryota > Viridiplantae > Streptophyta > Pinopsida > Cupressales > Cupressaceae > Cupressus > Cupressus sempervirens. Next base: position 3,412,014 of record CM053787.1, read on the forward strand.
GACAATGTTTAGAGGGGAGCAAGTTGTCTGTCATGCTTAGCATGATAAACTACTGATATTGATTACTACTATCTTATTTAGATACCTAAGGTACAAAAAATTGTGAGACAACATGATTACATTTCCATTTCCAAAACATAATTTTCATTTCCACATAATTATAAGATTAGATATATAATAATAAAACAAACAATAATCATTTCTATAATATCTAAAATTATCTAACAAAATAATATTTTCACCTATATATTATGTATTTATCATAATAATTTCCTACACCAAACCTCATTAAATTTTAAATTAAAAAAAAATCTGCAAATATTTTTCACTCTAACTCTAATACATACAAAAATTTGTCCAAATTAAGAATAATTATATTTCACTTTTTTTTTTCAAAACGATGCCTCATACCCTAATTTATAATGTCATATATAGGAGATACCCCATGTACCACTAACACATGTGAATACAAAATGTTGAACAATAGCAAAAGTGACTTACAAAAATTAATTCAAAAAGTAAATAGATATACTAACAACCCCCACTTTGTAGTTTGAACACATAAAATATTGTATTCAAATTCCTTTAAAATGACAAAATCCCCTCTTTATATGCTCATTAATTGAAATCATTGACCAGAAACACTTTTCAATTAAAAAAGGCCTAAAATATACTAAATCATTCTTCCATCATGCCATAACAAATGCATATTATTATATTATTATATTATATTTATTTTCTTAATAGAATTAAGATTTAAATAAAATATTGGTAAAGATTCGAAACGCAAGATCAAATCAACGCGGAATCGCCGACCTAATGCAGGATCCTTTTACATGAGCAGTGATAATTTTGCATCGTCAAGAAAACAAATAAAACATTATTTTCTTCGGAGCCATGGAATATATCTCACAACCACAAAGCTGTATATACTATTGGATTAAAGAAAGTTGCCTTATTATTATATTATTCCTATTTTCAACTAAATCTTATAATAATGTCTTTGAGTTAGCTTATGTCTTCATATATTCCTCCATTTTTTAAGACCAACTTTATTTGGACTTTTTCCTACCAAGACACTTGTTTATATTTGATACGTAGGTACAAGTACTTTTTACTTATAGGGAGTTAGGGTTGGTAAACAACTTTATCAATATGAAAATAATTTTAGTTTTTATTGTAATTGTAAACTTAATATATTTATATCAATTTTAAGTTGGTTTTGGATTTATTGTTAATGTATTTTTAATGTATTTATATATTAAGATTCATTTGTTTTTTTGTAAATTGTGTTATATTTGTATATTGACAAATGGTATAATTTCGAGTAAAGTTGAGTTTTTAAAATATTTTTCACATCTTTACACTTCTACGCATTCTTACATGTTCAATCTTATATTCTTCATTTTTACAAATATTTTCATACGATTGAAATTTACTAAACTTTAAATACACATTAAATGTAGACATTCTTTTTATGCCTCAATGTTTCCATTCCCTTGTCTTGGTCAATTCGATAGCATGAGATTGATCTTTGCCCATACAAATTTAACTACTATAGTTTTTTTTTTTGATGAATAGTCCTTTTCAATTAATAAAATTTACTAAGATTACAATTCACAAAAAAGGGGCCGGGGGATACAGGATCACCCCGCGAATGAGTTCAAACAGCCGAAGCCGGAATAAACAATATGGCCTCAGCCAGAAACTATAAACTATTCATAAAAAAAAAAACACTTTTAAGCTGCCAAGGCAGTACCAGCAGAGGGAGGAGGATCATCTTTATCAGGAAATCCCCACGCATCAATGGGATTGTGAGGCAGACTGGGAACAGTCCAGCCGTCAGCAACATCAGCAGGGTTTGTGGTAGTCGCAGTCTTCGCATCCTTCTTGTCTGGCCATGGAGGAGAAATTGCCAAGGCCAGCCGAGGAAACTTGCCAGAGTGTGCCCGTCCAGGGGGAGGAGCCGAAGACCAGCCAGAAGCCCGCCCAGGGGGGGGAGCCGGGGACCAGCCAGAACCACCACATGGTGGGGAAGCGGAGCGGCAACTCCAACCGCCATGACCACCGCTGGGAGAGCGGTGGCGAGGACCCTGGGAGTGCGACGTGTGTGAATGGCGGCCAGAGGACTGGCGTCAAGAACGATGACCGCGAGACGAGGAGGCATCGGCCGAGACATCCGGAGGCACTCTGGCAATGGTGCAAGGAGCATTGCCCCAATGATTTAACAATTCCTATATGTGTGCAACCTCCAGGGCAACTTTATTAGCTTGAACCTGTATCTGCATAATGACATTGTTACAAATGCATGCCTTAGTGTACATTACAATGTTAACATCCAAAAAACTGTGAGTGAATAAAACTGCATTCCTATCTTTCCATAGAGAAAACAAAATTTCCATCCTGAAAGTATGCCAAATCTGGGAGAACTTCTGAGGAAATTTGGGGGAATCACCCAGCAGGATCATGTGCCATGAAAAAGGTTCAGGTGTAAAAGGCTTGAAAAAATCATGAATCCAGTGCCAATAATTTTGAGCACGCTTGCAAAACCAAAAAATATGCAAAAAGGACTCAGGTTGGCCACAGAAGGGGCATCTGGGGTCAGGAACCCCAATGTGCTTGAGCCGAGGCCCCAGGGAAGACCTTGGAAGGCAAGGCACCAAGCAAAGTGTGCAATCTTAGGTTTTGTAATGGCACTCCAAATGGTGTTGAACTGTTTCCTCCATTGAGAAAGTGAAGAATGCAAATGCCATCGTTAATTAAGCGTGTCCACCATCGGAAGGTGGGGCAAAAGCCATCTGTATCCCATATTGGGCTTATAATTGGTAAATGGAGTGGCAGGAAACCACTTCCAATCATACCACCAAGGATGAACAGATTGAATCCCCACTTTATGAAGTAAGTGCACAGGGATGGAAGATAACAGAAGGTCATAAGTCTGGCGAACGGCATGAACAAGACGGTATTGAACTTGCATATCCTCCCATGACCTGAAATTCATGGTGACTCTTGAAAAAATGTCCTTGGTAGTGCGGATGCCATGTTTAAAGAAACGTAGAGCATTGGCACCTTGAGTCTTGGCAAGAGGAGTACCCTGGAAGGCAAACAGGGGAGACCACCAAATGTTATGTTGATTTAAGGACAGCCCATTGCGAAACTCATCACCAGCCCAATGAAGCCAAGGTTTAACAGCTTCCCAGGCTTTCCAGATGCTCTTAATAACAAAAGAGCCCTGTATGATCACTGGTTCACGCATAGTGAGAAGGGTCTGAAAACCAATCCCCTTCCACGCCGGTCTGTTAGTAGGGAAGCCTGAAGAGATGCAATGCCTGACAAGAATTTTCCAGGCTTCATCTCCAGAAATAGCTCTGATAATTCATTTAGTATAGAGGGCAAGGCCCTGCTTCCGAGTGGAAAGCAGGCCGAGACCCCCAGATTCCCTTGGGAGACAACAAAAATCCCAAGCAACTCTGTGAAAACCATGATGGTCAGAACCAGAGGCCCAAAGAAAATCTCTGAGAAAACATTCTAATTTGAGATAGGAAGGTTTGGAGGGAGCCCAACAAGAAGAATAATACACATGGGTGGCAGCCAAAATCTTAGAACAAATTTGGAATTTACCAGCAAGAGAAAGTGGCTTAGTGATCCAATAATCAAGCTTTTTGTTAATCTTTGTAAGCACAGTATTCCAAAGTTCCACAGGGGAAGCCTGGAAAGCAAAGGGAATGCCAAGAAAGCGAAAGATTTCTCCATGACTAACCCATTTCCATTGGAATTGTCTGAACCAAGGTGGAGCTGGCAAAAAAGATTGTCGATAGCAGAGCATTTTATGCCATTGAATGGCAGAGCCAGAGGCTTAACAAAAAGTGTCCAGACAAATTAAAGCATTTTTGATGTTTTCTTCATCTTCAAGAAGAGTAAGAAAAGAATCATCAACAAAATGCCCATTGACTCACTGGGAGGAAGAATCAGGCAAGGAAATGCCACGGACCAGTCCTGAAGACACAAAGTGAGCAAGTAAATAACCAAAACCTTCAGCAACAAGGACATAAAGCGTTGGAGCTAGCGAACAACCTTGTCTAATGGAACAAAAAAGTCCAAAAGCTTTAGATTGTGAATTATTGATGGTGATGCAAGCATTAGCGTCACCAAAGAGCATCTCCATGGATTGAAGAAAATTGGGACCAAAACCTAGAGCCTGAAGCATAGCCAAAATGAAAGGCCATTCAATGCGATCATAGGCTTTAGCAAAATCTATCTTTAAAAAGATAGCGTGCTGCTTGGACTTACGAGCCCATTCCATACCTTCCCAGACAACAATGATGTTGTCAAGAATATACTTGGATTTGATGAAGCCAGTTTGTTCAGGCCGCACAACTAGAGGAAGCATATGGTGGATTTTGAGAGAGAGCACCTTAGCAATGATCTTATAAGACACATTCAGGAGGGTGATGGGCCTCCAGTTGCAGATGTCCTCAGGATCACCAGCTTTAGGTATGAATTTAATATTGCCTTTATTTATGATCGCTCCTAAGCTTTTAGAATGGTATGCTTCAAGATAGACTTTGTGTAGATCAGGACCAATTTGCTCCCAAAGATGTTTGTAAAATTCACAGGGAAATCCATCACACCTAGGGGATTTTTCATCCGCCATGGAGTAAACTGCCTCTTTAAGGTCTCGGAGGGAAAAAAGTTGCTCACAGAAAGTGTGTTGCTCAATTGCGAGGCGGTTTGGAGTAACAGTAATTCACTTTCTGAGAGCCTCCTCCTGAGCAATAGAATGGCCCTGTGAAGCAAAGACGTTCTCATAGTGAAGAACAAAAGCTTGCAGGATGTCAGGTAGATTGGAAAGAACATCAGTTCCCTATTTTATCTTTTTAATCCCAACATTGGTATGACGGGCTCAGAGAGCCTAGAAGAACTCCTTCGAGGCTTTTTCGCCAACCTCCAACCAGTGGAGACGAGCTTTGATTTGAGCTCCTCGGGCAGCATAGTTATCAGCAATTTGCTTTTCATGGCGAAGCTTGGCAAGCTCAATTTGAAGATCCACATCAAAGGGGTTGAAGGTGAGAGCTTTAGAGACTTTTTTGAGGGCAAGGGTGTTGGCTTCATAAGACCGTTTTCTAAAAATTGCCAGCTGACGCTCGTAGATGTGCAAAAATTGAGTCGTTCTGGTAATGGCGTCATTCCACCATTGAATCCAAACTCGATGAGAATGTGGACGTGATTCTAAATTCCAGACACGTATGTGGGAGATGGTGGAAGCATGCAACAACACAGACGTGTTGAGGAAGAATTGAGACTTGGCCACTTTGGGGACAACTATTTGCCAAAAAATGCCAAAATAAATGGGATAGTGGTCTGACAATGTCACATCTGTCAGGGGAATGAAAGGTAGATCATGATCTTCAGAAAAGGAAAAAAAGATTGCGCCGAGATCATAACACGATCAAGACATTTCAATATGTGGTCAGGACCGGCTCGAAAATTGGACCAAGTGTGCCAGGCCCCACTATCATGATGGCGGCTAGTATTGGGATCAAAAAGGCCCAATTTATGACGCATGTAAAACCAGGCTTCTCTTTCCCCAGCTGTCCAACGAAAAGGCAAAATGCCATCTTTGTCAGAGGCCACTTCAACCATATTGAAGTCCCCACACAGGACCCAAGTAGTTGGCGGCAAGTTGTTAGCAAGACAAACCCACATTTGTGCCCTTTCCACAGCATCATTGGAAGCATAAACATTAATGACTCCAAAAGAACGATTGTTAATGGAAAGAAAAAGCCAAATAATAGGGTGAGTGGGGTCAGAATCATGCGAGATAATAGCAGAATGAAGGCGAGGTGACAGGAGAGTAACTACACCACCTCGGCCAGTTTCATGTTGAGAAGAAAACATGACGCTATCCTGCCAAATGACGCGGCATGCAGCAGAAAGCATGAAACCAAAAATCTTAACTTCTTGCAGGCAAAGAAAATCTAAATTCCCAAGTCTATGATGGGTATCTCGGACATAGTACTTTCTGGGGAGGTCTGTAAGACCTTGAACATTCCAAGAGAGGAAGTTCATGAGAAATCTTCCATACCATCCTCGTCCTCCAGAGAGGAGTAACTATTCTGCAAAAAGGTAGAAACTAAGTGGAAGTCAGACGGGAAATCCTCTAAACTTATAGCTTGTCGTTTTACCCTTGATATCTTTGCACGTCCAAGAGGACTGTGAGAATGCCTTGTTGCTGGTGGTACTATGGAAGAGATTGCAAGAGGAGAACGAGCCCTAGCCAAGGACGAGGCCCTGGTGGCCGCCTTTATCCCCTGCGAACCAGCAGGGTTTGAAACCTGCAAAATTGGAACAAGTGTAATGGAAGCCGCTGGTGTCTCCATGGTAGCAAGTGCTGACACTTCGGTGGAAACAGGAGGAATCGCGGTAACTGTCGCATAGGATGGCTTTGGGGCCAAAGGATTCAAGGCAGGCTTGCCCTTGCACCCAACGGTAACCCATTGTTCTTTTTTTCCTTCGACATGTTTGACAGGCATCACTTTAGGTTGGGGTTTGACCCTAGGCATAGCCAAAGGGCAATCCCTGATCTTATGTTCTGCAGACTAGCACCTATAACAGGTGTTAGGTAGGTTCAAGTAAAGCACCTTCTGTGAGAAGGTTTGAGCGCCAATCTGGATTTCCACAGAATCCTTGAGATCTTTAGAAAGATCAACTTCAATGCAAACACGCCGCTAAGGGTGAGCATTAAAAAATTTCTCTGGCTCCTTGGTAATAACTTTGCCAAGGGCTTGGGCAATAGACTCAATAAAAGGCCAGCAGGGCAAGGGTAGACCTAGGAATTCAACCCAAACAAGAACCCTAAGCTTTTTATCATCCGAGACAGAGAAGTCTCGGGACCATTTCTGAAAAATAAGCAAAGAGGAACGCACAGTCCAAGGGCTGTTGGTAAAAACTGCATCAGCTTGCGACGGGTTAGCAAAGTGAAATAAAAAAAAACCTTTGGTAAGGTTTTGCACAGCGTCAAGGCGGACTCCATGAGGAGTCCAACTTTTGTTGACCCATTCTCTGAGCATAGCTTCAGGGGGAGTCCTACCAACAAAATACCCTATCAAGGTATGTTGTTCTAACCAGTCACATGCAACATCAAATTCTTGCAAAGGAAGGACAATATCAGGATTACCTCGTGGAAGACCTTCGGGACAAACTTGCATGAGCGTTTGTTCGATGGCGGCACCATGGCAGTCCGAAGTAGTAGCGTGAATACCAGAAACAACTGGTTCACCACTGGCCAAAGCCATTATATCCTAACCTAAAGCTCCCACAATAAATGTGGTATGACAAGTGCTGACAGAAGGGGAGTGCAAGCAAAGGGCCGTACGCAAAAAACTGAAAGTTCGCATGAAGCAAGAAAACCCTAGCAAAGAAAATTTTGATCATGCCTTTGTATTGGTTTTAAAGTCACTACTATAGTCATTAAATGCCTCTAAATACCACTAATAGAAATAAATCATGTAAATTTATACCAATCTATTCATAATGGGAATTTGAACATGTAGAAGTTTTTTTTCTTTTTTGAATTTAACTATAGTTTTTAATTAAATTCAAAAAAGAAAAAAAACTTCTACATGTTCAAATTCCCATTGTGAATAGATTGGTATAAATTTACATGATTTATTTCTATTAGTGGTATTTAGAGGCATTTAATGACTATTCATTATCATACACGATCATTTGATAATTGTTTGGATTCCTAGAGAAATGTGAGGGTAATTCATTAAAGAATGCTTTAATCAAAACACTAAAATGAATCTATTTACATCAAAATATGCATCTTAAGGGCATGCACACATTTTTTTCTTTTTGAAATATCAAACAACCAAAACAAGGGGGCTAGCCCTTACAAAAACAATCTTATCGACCAATTACCATCAAATAACCATCAGAGCACAAAGACAAAAAGCACCCCCTAACCAAGCCTAACATACCAAAAACAGAACCAATACAACCTAGGATCCCAACAGGGGTATCCAGCCAAAACTTTAAAAACTGACATATTAGCAGAGTACCATAACTAGCACTAGTTCAAACATAAAAAGTTTTTAAACAAAGGCATCATTTCCTTAAACCTAACTAGGTCAGTGACCGGCCAAAGAACCCAAAAAAACATAAAGAAACCAGAGGAGGGGACAAGGCACTAGTTAACCTTCTCATTGCCTTTTCCATTGAGGAGGACATTAGAGGAGGGGACAATGCGTGCACATTTTTTGTTGTTTGCCAAAGTTCACTAAGTTTTTAAAGCTAACTATTATAGAATGTTGACTTATTACAACTTGAAAATATTGATTTCACAACATTCCAAAGGTATTTAATATATCACTAATCATTAACAATAAGTAAGGAGCAAAGAATAAAGTCAACTGAAGGGTGAGTGAATAATTTGGTAGATCAAATACATCAAACAAAGATAGAAATGTATCAATAGAAATGAAATAAAATAATAGGATAAACTCACTAAAACTTTAGAATACACATTTAACCTAAGAACAAGAAGATTCTCAAGATCATCATTTTCCTAAGTGATGATGAATTGATTGTGTTGGATATTAACATTCACATCCTTTCATTAATCAAGAGATAATTATATATTTTTTAATTATAACATATTTTTAAAAAATTAGCATATATTTTTAACATATCAAACCCAAATATTACATATATTTAATCTACACTAATGATGTTGACTTGTATGTGATAGCAAGAAATCTAGAAAAAAAAAACTAAAGTTCTAAGTCCCAAGCTTTTTCTAAGTATTGTAGTTTATAACCCAACCATAGTCATACAAAAGAACCAAGTATTAGAACTAGATAAAAGACTAACTAGTTAATTGAACATAAAGAAGGTATATGGAATTCTAATATATTTTAATATTTTTTATCAATTAAATAGATCCATAAAACATTATATCTCTGTATACATCATATACCTTCCTCTATACTCTTTTACATTTTCCTATCATAAGCTATCATGCATTCTTATCATATCTATTTCTTATACATTCATACTAAATCAACATCTTTATATATATATATATATATATATATATATATATATATATATATCTTGAGGATGGTACATGAACCATCTATCCTATCTCGATGCTATGTGATGTCTCATGAATGTTATGCTCCTTGAGCTTCTTGTGATAACATGTAGTAGGATTTATTTGACAATGTCTAAATTGTTGTACTTTCCTCCAATAACCATTCCCACTTTCACATAATTTACTTGGCTTCAACTCTAATTTTTTAAGGATTCAAATGATAAATTTTAAGTCATGTTCGATAACATTCAAATATTATTTTGGATCTAAAATCCCTAGTCATATTGCTCCCAATTCAAGAATATCATTAATATGATAAGGTCCCAACCACCAAACCTTTAGTTTTCCTTGATTCTTAAATCATTGAATAGGACCTAATCATCAACCTTGAATTTTTCAGTCTTGACATTCTAGTTGTGCTATAATTTTTGTCTTCGTCACTTAGCTACCCATGATATTCCACCAAGAAAAAGTATTCATTTAGTTCAACCATTTCTACCAATTGTTTTTATCTACAAATGGTACGCTACCAATTATTGTTATCTAGAATAGATGGTTTTTAGCTAGTTCTTCTTCATCAACCTTTTCTAGTTCCACACTTGTGTCAATTCTAGAAAGATAGTTGTTAGAAATAGGAAATACTGAGGGGAGGGGAACTGTACATCTGTATTTCACAAACTTTTACCCAACTATGGATATCATTTACAATCTTAAAACATGTACACATCATTAAATAAAAAGTTAAACACTACAATAACACAATGTAACTCATAATGCTATTATTTGTTAACTAGGGAAACCTTGCCCAAAATGATACCCACAAAATCATCCACTAATCAAAAGTATTTTGTGAAAGATATTGACCATATTACCTAGAGTGTATTACACCTGTATAGTAGTGTTTTCCTTGTCAAAGGACTAGGCCTTGTCAGAAGCCTCAACCCTATTAGGAGTTGGTATTACAATTACAAAATATATGCAAGATGATCCCACTTCTTGAACATGCAACTACAATGATATATTCTATGCACAAAAGGAATAGATACAAAAACAAAAACAAAAAAACATTTTAACAATGTTGATATTTGCAATATCTGGTTTGTCCATTGTAGCTCTTTGTACACAAATTTTCATATATTGTCTTTTCTCTACTCTAACATAATTTTTTCATCATATAGAAAGTGCATTTCAATGTCCAAAGACATCACACAACTTTGCATATCTAAAATTTTCCTTTACACCAAGTTATCATGTCTTGTTGGCCTTCATGTCTTCACATGTGTCCCAAATCTCAAAATTAACTTTTTCTAAGTTAGGGTTAACATCTAGAATGTAATCCCTAATTGGTTAGGTAATTATTTTGGTAAGCCAAAAAAATTCATTAACACAAATTACCATTTCTTTCACTTTGTCATGTTCTAATTACATAAGACTGCAACTAGTAAATCATTAATAATGCTATTTGTACAACTCATAATGACTAGTGCTCTAAGATGTGGTATCCTCATGCCCTATTCTAGCTTCCCTCAAGTGTGTACATGTTGATTAACTGGATGTGAACTTCACAAACAAAAAAAGGTGTCTATACTGATTGTTAGTCTTTATATCACTTAGACAATTTTCTAAATCTTCAAACCAAAACTTTGTCTTCACATTATGTTGACTTGATATGGATGATATATTGCCATAAATGACAACCTCAATATATTTTCATCTCACCTCTTATTGAAATTTCCAACAATCACCCATTGGCATTGATGGCAACATATGGGAAAATTAGCTAAGTCCCAAAATTACAAAATTACAAAGTTTATGAAGTTCTTCACATGACCATACAAAATTTGCAAAATGTGGATCATTTATATGATAAACCATATTATACATACTTTTCCTTAGTCTATACTCTACCTTATACCTCTTCATAATTACATATACAATTTCCATATATTGCACTCCCCCTTTAACATCAATGACAAAGGTGAGCCAAAAACTGTATACAAATCAAAATTTGGAATTCTACCTTATTTCTTTTATCCTGATGAATTTGGTAAAAATGCAGTAAAATCAACAAAGCTACTCTTGAAGCTGAGTAAACCTTTACTCCATGCATCTTTTACTAAATATGAAACTTTTATGAGTGTGCATAGTCCATAAGATGCTAATTATGTGGCTTAAAAGTATGGATAAGTAAATTTCTCATAAGATATCTTTTGCCTTCAAGTTGTTTATGCACTAGGTCTATCTTATAGGATAAATGCTCTCTTAATAAAGAGAATCTCTATAATATCTTCTCCTTGTTGACCTCCAACATTCTTTGCTCATCATGGATCTAACTTATCCTTTGCTCCAAGTCAATAACTTGAGCATCTGCATTTTTCAGCTTACTGATCATACTTTTCAATTCATCTACCTTACTCTTGATCTGTGTGCTGAAGGTGTGCATGTATTCATGTGCCAAGGCATATTTCTCATATAATTTCTTTCCTTCATGAACACACTTCCTCAACTCTTTTATTCAAGTATCTAAATTTTCCAAATCATCCTTAACATTATTGCATACCTTACTCAAAAGATTTGCATCATATTTAGCTTGGGCTTTAATAGTGGCTACTTTACCAATGTCTTGAAATGACTGCCCAACTCTTCCAATACTTTGTTTTCTTTCTTCTGATGAGGACTTTCATTGATATGAGTTGGAATTAAAAATTTCATTTTACTTGTCATATTTTCAAGAGTTTCTTGTGTACTCTTGGTGGCCTTACTCTTCTTAATTATTCTACTAATAAAATATGAAGAAATTAGTCCCACTTGTTCAATATTAGTTACCTTTGTACTTATAAAGCTGGCCATCATACTTGCTAGAAGTGAATCCATTGGGGTCTTTGGTAGACAAGGAATCTTTTCACTTGGTGCTTTTGTAGGAGTAACTACCTAGATTTGTGGATTTTGATAGCCTTCCTAATCTTTAGTCTTCTCTTTATCCTTTATTACTAATGTTTGTGCCTCTTTACCTTTTCTATTGTCTTCTTTTAGTGCCTCAATTTTTTGTTTTAATGCTCTCTCTCTCTCTCTCTCTCTCTCTCTCTCTCTCTCTCTCTCTCTCTCTCTCTCTCTCTCTCTCTCTCTCTCTCTCCCTCCCTCTATATTCCTAAGCCAAGGTGTGAATGATGATGTTTCTTGCACTATTATTTTCCAATTATTTTGTAGCTTAGGATCTATACTTTTAAGAACTTTTGCTAGTATGGCTAAATCTTATGATTTTCTCCTTCATCCTTCTTTTCCTCTTCTTTCTTTTTACCATCTACTTCTTTCTTTTCATCTCCAAAACGTGGATAGTCAACCAAGTTGTCAACAAGGGTGACTTGATCCTTAAAAGGACCATATATTTCATCAACAATAATATGAGTATTGTCAAGATTCATTATATTATCATCAATTGTTATTTGAGGCATCTCTATGATTGTTCCTTTTGTATCTTTGTTGATCTCTTCTTTTGTCACAATAGTATCTGCCTTTTCTTCTATTGTAGAAGTAGTTTGTATTTATGTTGCTCCCCCTTTCATTAGATTTCCTTTCTCTTCATTAGGCTTAGGTGCATCCAGAATTACCTTATCTTCTAAATTCTCCACCTCAATCAGTGATTCTTTACCTTTTTTCATTACCTTTACAATGGCTTTGCATGCTTCTTTGTTCACTTGTTCATAGTTGCCTCCCATAATCAAGATCACTCTTGTCTTGTTTTTTAGTAGAGGTTATAGGATTTTCATTACTCTACCAAAATGCTTTTCATTTTCAATTTCATAGAGTTTCCTAACTATCCTTTCTCTTATGGCTTGGTCCTCTTCCTTAAACCTCCTCTTTCTATTCTTTATCCTTTCATTCAAATTATTTGGTATATGACTGTGAGTATTTATGAAATTTTATTTGAATAATATCATATATCTAATTATGGAATTTTCTAACTGTAATTTTTTAAAAATTATCATAAAGATTATAAAAAGATTCAACTTGGTGAGATTTCCTTCATTGATAATCAAGTTGTTCATATTCTCAATCTTTGTTTTTGATTTCTTTTTGCTTTCATTGATTTCTTCTGGTTTGTCTTTTTCTTTCTCTTTCTTTGGTTTTTAAAAAAAATTCTTGTTCCTTATTTTTCTCCCTTTCCCACATAGGTAACCAATGTATTCTATCTTTTATCAGGTCTAGTGGCTAATTCTTTCACTCTTTTGTATTTTGGTGGATCTACTTGCTCTTGTTTTACTTTAACTAACCTCATCGATCTTCTTGTGCTTGCAGGTGTGGATGACTAAACTTTTTCTATACTGACATCTTGTTCTTCCATAGGTTGACCTGATGGTGGTGGAACAAAATGTGGTGTAGGTGCTACTATTTCATAGGGTGCAATAGGTATTTGTACTAATGATACAATAACTATAACTCCCATAAAAGATCCACTTTTTGTTGCAATTGGTTTGGTAATCAAATTTTTTGATTGACCACTAACTCTCATCTCTTTTATTGTGCTCATTGATTCTCTAAATTATTCTCTACTCATACAAAATTCTTTGAGTAGATCATTAATTTTATTGCCAACTTTCTTCTTGATCTCCTTACTATATAACCAACCTTGCACTTTTCTTAACTTTTCTCCATAGGTGCCCCATCTAGGACACTCTATATCTCTTTCTGATTCAAGGATTATCTTTGCATACCCTTTAATTATTGCTTCATTCATCTCATAACCCATAGGATCAATGAATTTCACTCTTGGTTCTATTGCTTCCATGCATGTTACATCTATCTCAATCATGAAGGACAATTCATCTTTATATTTCTCAACTATAGCAAGTGGTATCTTGTACCTCTATTATGATTTAGATTGAAAGTCCATCATCTTAGAAATATCATCTATGATTCTATTTGTAGGTTGCTTCCTATAGTAGTGAGTAATTAACTCCATTGTGCTTTTGTTTGTATCCCATTCATAACTAGGCATTATAGGGAATTTCCTTATCCCTTAAAAGAATAGATGTGTTAACAATGATTCAAATCTAAAAGATCCACTCTTATTCTTCTTTATTATGTCCAAACTATTAACTAACTATTGCCTAAGGATTTCACACATGTTGACTTTCTCATTTCCTACAGTCATCATTTAAGATGCATGGATGAATCCATTAGGTACAAAGTTTACTCTAGAACTGTAGTTCATTTTATATCCAATTATCTTGCAAATCAATCTTACATCAATTTTCTTATTCTTGTCTAAATTTATGTTTTTGTCATCCAATACTGACCTAATGTTTGTCTTAACCAACTTCTTAACATTATTCTCATTGCCAAGGTAGATACCTTCATTACTCAAACTAGTAAGTTTATGAATCATGTCATTGTCAATCATCATAGGAATATCATGTACCTAGAACATATCCTCATGAATTCAGCTAAGTACGATTCTAGTCCATTCATGTTGATAAAATTCATTACAAAAATATATGTTTATTAATTTTTAGGTTCTCTAAGTGCTCAAACCCTTGTTTGAAGGTCAAATCATTGTTATAAACTAGGTTGATTTCCTTATGAATATCATTATCCCCTTGGTTGACTCAAATTTATATTGGATGTATGCTCATGTGTCTTCTATGTGTAAAACCCTACTAGGAACTTGGGAAAAACCTCCAAACAGATCATCCTTAAGAGAAATATAGGGGTGTTTCTTAAGTTTTTGCCTAGGCTTGTCATTAATATCATGTATAGTAGGTGTAGCCATACTTTCAAACTTCAAACCTTCACTTTACTTAGAAACATGACTGCACAAGTGATAAATACTTTTAAATTTGTGAAATTGGGGCTTGGATGAATTCGCTTTCAATTTCCTTCAAGACACTCCAAATATTCTCTCAAATTTTCTTCTAATGGCTCTTCAACTCTTTTCATGATCAAATGGTATCCATTCAATCAATTTCAACCATTATATGTGATTCAATTCAAGTCTACATTAATTGCACAAGTGCACACTAATGAAAAAGTTATTTTCCTTAATCAAAGATCTAATTTCTATTTGTGCTCTCACATATGAACTCAAAAATGCATGCACTCTTAGTTGTAGCTTCCTTTTGTCCATCTAAACCATCTCCTAACTTTTGAGGTCTTAATTGAATCTTTTAGGTGCTAAATAGTTTTTTGATGTCATTTCCCCTTTACTAATTTATGAATAAATCACTTTAATTTACATTCTCCTTTTTTTTATCATTGCTACTTTCATTTCTTCTCATGTTGTTTGCTTTCCTTCTATAGTAAAGTGTTCTTACATTTCATGGTCTCATGTAATTCCTCATGTTGTTCATCCTACAAAATCTTTTTGTATGTCCCATATTGTTACAAATATGACATGCTATCACATTGTTTCCATATCTAGGTCCTGAACAACTTATCTATAATCTACAATCTCTAGCAATATATCCAAAGTTGTTGTACTTATAACACATGATTCTATTTCTTTTGATATTAGTTGCACCTATATGTCTAATAGCTACATGGTCAGTACTTTGATACATATTATTATTAAATCTAGGTTTCCTACATTCACTAGCTTTATGTCCATAAGCATAACAATTATAACAATAAATAGTGAAAAGGTTAGAATACTTACCTATACAATCCTTCTTCATGTGACCAATTTCATTTCTTGCAAAATATTGTCTAGAAATTTGTCTTCTAACTTCTTTAGGTTGATCAGATTGTTTAGGTTCTTCCTTATTCAAATCTTCTTGTTGTTATTCAAACTGTTGGATCAGAAGATCTAGGTCCTCAATAATTTTAGACCTCTTAAATAATTCACCTTCATAGTAACCAATACTAGTCTTATCAAAACTAAGCCTTTGCACCATGATCTGCTCATCAAAATGTGCAGTGCTAGAATATAACTTTTCAAGATGTTGCTTTGTCTATGTAAGTTCTCCTTTCACAATAGTATTGTACTTCTCATGTTTTGCATATTCCAACTTTGTAGACTCAAGTTTAGATGTCACCTTGGTAAGTTTTGATTTCATAGCTACATTTTTAGATCGTAAATTTGATTGACTTTTCTTCTCATCTTCCATCAAACTCATCTTAAGATTGGTAATTTCAAGTTCATGCTTCAGGATCTCATTTTCCTTCTTTAGTGTAGAAACTACATCACAATATTTGATTTGATCATTTCACTCATTCTTTTTGGAATTGATAGATTCAATCTCCTTTCTCAATTTCTAAATTTAAGCTTTTTCTTCTTTGTATTTGTTCTTTAGACTATCTCTTTCTTCAGTGATCACATTAAGTTCCTGAAGAACTTCTTCTAAATTATTGTGTAATTGATCCATATCCATAGTGATCTTACTCAATTTGTTAGGCCTTATTTGAGTAACTATTCTCTAATACCAATTTTTAGAAATAGAAAACTCTAAGAGAGGTGTGGGAGGGGGTGGGGAAGGGGGGTGAATCAATATTTCACAAAGTTTTGACCAACTATGGATATCTTTTACAATCTTAAAAATATGTACATGTGATTAAACTAAAACATAAATATATCAATAACACATTACAACTCATACCACCATTTAACTAGGGAAACCTTGGCCAAGGGAAACCCTAGTGGGGATGGTAACAAAAAAATGATCCACTAATCAAAAGTATCTTGTAAAAGATATTGACCCCGTTATGAGTATTTGAAACATCTGTATAGTATCTTTGTACTTGTTAGAGGACTAGGTGTTGTTAGAAGCCTCAACCCTGTTAGGAGTTGGTATTACAATTACAAAAGATATGCAAGATGATCCCACTACTCAAACATGCAATTAGAATGATATATTCTGTACACAAATGGAAAAGATACAAAAAAAAGCCTTTTGAATGCTAATATCTACAATATCTGATTTTTCCTTTGTATCTCTCTATATACAACTTTTCATATGCTATCATTTCTCTACTATAACACAAATTTCACATCATATAGCAAGTGTATTTCAATGTCCAAAGACATCGCACAACTTCTCCTATCTGAATCTTTCCTTCATATTCTATTTTGTCAACCTTTATGTCTTCACACATGTTTGAACCTAAAAATTAACTTTTGCTAAGTTAGGGGTAATTGTTGGAAATATGAGGTAGGCAAGGTAACTAAGAGGGGAGGGGTGAATCAAGAATTAATAAAACTTAATCTTAATTCACCAATTAATCCTTCATATAATATTTTGATCTAATTGTGTGCATGAAAGAATGAAAGAAAATAAACATTCATAGCAATTTGACAAAAGATATGGTGAACCAGAAACCTTCCAAATAGAAAGTAAAACTAGGGTAGGGATGATATCCACAAGCTTTACTATTGTAGTATAAATTTGACCTATTAAGGTTTATAATCAATCACATCTAATGATTTTCCCTATTAGGAGCAATAAGGAATATGAGGTCCACCTTATGAAAGGATTTACAAAACATACAATGAAGTATGCACTTGGTTAGGAGATTTAGCATAAGACTATTAAGTCTACCTTGTTAAAGGATTTAACTAATACACCTATTAAAGTGAACTAGTGACTAATATCTAATCTACAACTGAGACTCTTTGAATTGTAATGATCACCTTTTTATGATAGACAAATCTTTGTTGTCCCTTATACTACTTGTAGCCTTCTTCATTTGTACTTCTGCTCATCATATACTCTTCACATACATTCTTAGATATGATACAATGCATTACATATATTCTAATCCAAATCACAACTTACTGAAGTTGGCTACAATACAAGTTTCACCAAAATCCACAAAGTCAACCCAACTGTTGTAACTAAGGTTCTAAGGACAAACTCGGTGATGTTATGATACTCAGCAATCACTGTAAACACTTGGCATCATCTGACACTCAGTTGATGAAGAGGCTCAATTTATATTGATCACTTCCAAGTAGCTTGAGCTCGATTAAAACTATGTGACTCAGTGAACACTGTGAAACTTGACATATACTAAATCACTCGGTTGACACTCCATGGCTCAGTCAACACTAGATTCACATTGCTAACACTACAAGCTCGGTAAACACTATAGAACATGGTTAACACTATGTAATGTTGAGAATAGATTGAAGAAGATTATTAAAGAGGGAGATTGTTGAGAAAAAATTGATACAAGTATGACCATTATGCTTCAATCATTGCTTTGTCATTGATGTCAAACCTACTATTTGCTGGTAAGATAACTGCTTATATGATTTAAGTACTATCACTTATTTGATTGATGAAGAGGATTTGATCAAAACATGTAATGATAGCACCTAAAGGAAAGGTTGAGTTATGATTATGTAAAGAAGTACAAGAATCAATTAAGATCATGATAACATTATGTATTGATAATATACTTAAGGTTACAAAGGCTAGTTACATTAAGAAAGTTTAGAAGAACAAGTTGAACAAAGTTTATCTACCAAGCTTGACTGAGTGGATAGTAGGTACCAAGAAAATTTAGTGCAAGCCAAGCAAAAAATCATTTTTAGTCGAGTAAAAGTCTATTTTAGTGTATGCTAAGCAAAATAGTGGATGTCAAGTAAAGTTTAGTTGATCTCGAGCACTAGTAAACTTTAGTTCATGCCGAGTGATTTTATAGAGGATGTCGAGCAATGCAGTATGTGCCGAGCATTAGAAGCTAGATAATGCTGAGTGGCTACAATATATGAAAGATCATGAATTTGATGGATCTGAGCTGACAAGTTTGTTTTCTTGGATTGTGTGAACTAGGTGGAAGATAAGGTTGATGAGCTGGTGGCACAAAATTCAAGGTAAACCATTTTAAAGAAAATTCAAAGAGGATTCAAGGAGAAGTTTCTAGAAGAGATATGAAATATAGGGTAGATTCATTGTATCCTACCTAATCTGTCCTAATCCTAAATTGGATGATGGATAATGAGCAAAAAAGTTGTAATATCCTATTTATAGGAATGGCTAGTTAGAAGCAAAGGTTGTCATGTGTGAGAAACTAAGGAAGACAAGGAGTCAAGGGTTTTACTTCATCAAGTACCCTAAGAGAAGAGTTTGCATTGGCATGTTAAGCAAGAAGGCTTAAGTGTATGGATACTTGAAGGGTGAACAAGATGTCAGAGCTAAAATGTATAAAGACCAAGTAGAATGGAGGACTAAAATAAGAGATCTGTAATCTACAAATGGAGTTGTAAGTTGTTATTAGATCAAACCTTACTATTACTTTCTAACAATTGTATCAATCTAGGTTAAATCCTTTGGATTAAGATTGAACTAATAGTCATTTATAAATCCTTTAACCAAGTGACATCCCAAGTAAATGGTCTAAATTCCTCTAACAAGGCTCACTCCTAACAGGGTGATTGAAATCCTTTAATAGGGTCACATTTAACAATGTGTATTGTAACCTTTAACAAGGTTGGCCTTTCACAGGCATCACTTTAGAAGAGTAAAAAAGAGTAGCATGATACTAGTGGTTTTTCCCAAATTGGGTTTTCATGTAAATCATTGTGTCAAGTGTGTTGATGAATTTGTTATGTTTTGTGTTTACATTTTTGCAAGTTGATTTAATAGTAACCTACAAGTTTTAAGTGATTGCATGATCTTATGGATGCATGCATGAAGATAAATGTTTTATGGGTTCACTAAGCTGTGAAAAGTTTTATTTATACATCTGGACCTTGGATAATTGATTCACCCCCCCCCCCCCCGCCCCAGTTATTCTAAAGTATTCCAACATGTAACTTGGTTGACATTGTGAAGCTTGATTAACAGTAGAGTTTCCATCACTTGTACTAAATCGGTAGATACTTCTACACTTGGTATGAATTGTACATAGGTTCTAAAGCTCGATAGTAACTGAGAAACTCGGTAGCATTTGAATATTAACTAAGTGTGAGTCACTAATAGAAAAATTGACCTTAATGTCAACAATCTCCCCCTTTGGCATTAGTGACAAAAATACTTATCATCCAAAAACTGAATACTCAAAATTATAAGTTAGAGCATTCTTTTATCATCATTTCGTGCCTACAACTCGATAACATACTTTGTTTTTCAGATTTTTCAAAATTGCTTTTGTAAAAGATGTTTTATGCTTATATGTTCATGTATATAGTATAATACTATACTACTCCCCAATATATATATTCTTTACATGTCATCTTTATACATGTATACATTTATCTATACTTCTATACTTCTCCCCCTTTTTGACATAAATGCCAAAGGTGTATATTATATGTTAATACCAAAATGTGACAAGAATTTAGAGTGTACCTTCAAGATTAAAGACATTGTCTTGTCCCAATTTTCTTGTAACACCTTACTTGCATGCAATGCAATATGAACTTTTGTTGATAACTTCCATCATGTGACCAGCTATGGAGAAGTTATTGTCATGGATGAGTGTCTTAGCATGTGTGTCTGCAATGCATCCATGTTTGGATGAATCATGGCTTGGATTTCTACAAGTGTGGCCCTGATCTTGGATTCTTCCTTTAGTAATTCTACTTGAAAATTTGTAAAAAATTCTATCTTTGAATAATGAACAGAATTGTAGCTTGGGACAAGTGACAACTGGTGTGCACTTGCCTTAATGTCTTCATCTATCTTTGATAGCTTATCTTAAATTCCTTGTGTGAAGGTATATGTATCACAAAAATTAACAAATAATGAAGTGACATTATTTACAAATGTCTCTAATGAAACAATAATAGTAGACAATTCTACTTGGTTTATTGCAATTTTTTGCACCACTTGTTCCAATACCTTGTTCTCAAACTTTCTTTCTACTCTTTGTAGCAGCTTATCTTGTCCATTCAAGTCTTCATTCAATTTCTAGACAACTTCTGCTAACTGGTCCAAAATAGGTTGAGTATTATCAATCTCAATACTTAATGAATTTACAAATATGACCTTTATATCTTTAAGCACTTGGGTTTTCCTTTTCTTCTCTTCTCTAAGCATATGTTGCTTAGCTCTCTTTTGCAATAATTCATCCATGGTGTTCATTTGATCAAGACTGAAAGTATAGATATCCTAACTTGGAATAACTATATCCTCATCTAGATCAATTTCTTCTTCTTTACCCTTACCCTTGTCTAAAATTTTACTACTCAGTTGAGACTTGTTCTCAATTGTCATTGTACTAGCTATGGACATATGCAGAATAGAAGCAATAGTAGAAACTGAGGGGCCAACAACAAATGTAGATATGGCACTACTAGCAAAAATACCTTGTTGCTGCATGAATAAACCTAATGATGGAGGCACTTGATACTTAGTAGATGAAGTGTTAGTCACTTCAATCAGTGGAATACTTAGCTGAATAGGTCTTGAGCTTGGTTGGTTGCTTGGTGTTATAGTGATACCCAAAAATAACACGGTAGAAGCTTTCTTTGAGCCAGATTGCACTAAAGGCTTTGCTCAGAGAATGAGGAAATGAGGCCATTACTACTACTGCAATCTTCTCTGCATCAGTTTCCTCAATGCTTTGAATCTCTAGAAATCTTCCTCCAATGGCTTCCTATTCTTCCTACTCATCATCCAAATTTACATCATCAATCTCGTCATCTTTTATTTCTATATTCTCTTCCTCATCATCATCATCATCTTTGTCATTAACATGAACAATAAAATCACTAGGTTGATGCATTTTGTAAATATTTAGTTGTGGCTACTTTTACTACATATTTAATGTATTTTTATCAATATCATACATGTGTTGAATTTAAGAATGAACTTTTCTTCATTTTTCTTCAAAGATTCTTTTAATTCCTTATCACTGAGACTCATCATGAGTTGCCTCAGAGTCTATTCAAAGATGTCTTTTGCAGTCTTCTTTGCATGCTCAATTGCTTGCATAAGCTCATTAGGAATTTTTTGTACAAGCTGATCTGGTGAGTACTTCCATTTTCCCAATTTTGACATAAGCATGTCCCTAATCTATTTTTTATCATCTGCATTCCTAGTCTCATATTTGAGAGATTTGAAATTTTCCATGCTATCTCCTTCTTCCAATTCTTTTAACTTTTCTTGAAGAGTAGGTGAAGGATTTTTGAAGATAATATGCTTATCATCCTCTTCACCTAACTTCAATTTCTTTCTAGACTTTGGTACCCTTATTGTGAATATATTAGTGGATGACTTAGTAGGTCTAGTTATGATACCCTTACCTTTCTTTCTGATAGGCTCTTCTTCCTCATATTTGGTTTTCTCATCTTCATCCTTTGCATCATCTTCTTCCACATCATCACCTTTTCCTTCAATCAGCAAGAGAGTAGAAATTACTTTTCTTAGTTTTGCTATCCTCATTCTTCCTTTGTCAACTACTTGAGGAAGCTTAATTTCAAGTTCTATTCTTGCTTTGGCTTCTTCATAAATTCCAAAATAAGGTGTTTAGGATCCACAAGCTCATTCAACAATGCCTAATGATATCTTTGGTGTCATAAATGTTAACCTCATACTCCAGAGGCTTAACCCATGCCACCCTTGCTCTGACTGCCTAAATATACACTTTGACATAGTCTACCATGAAACAAATATCACCCTTATAGTCTTCTACAAGCTTCTTAGGTATCCTATATCTATTTTTCATCTTCTCTTTGAATGATTCAAAGTAGTTTTCCATGATGCTATCAAAAATTTCACCCATTTCTTCCATATATTCATTTATTTGATATAAAATAGGGACATCTTTTCTCCAAACTATTGTACCTTTGGAAGGGAAGAATTTTTGCACAAAGAAGAAAAGAAAAGTCAAGAGTGAACCAAACTTACATGAATTGTTCTTGGAACTTCTAATGCTCTCTATGTTCTTATTGAACTAATTCAATAACAACTTGGCAAGGTCAAATGCCATGTTATTCTTTAGTACTTTGAGAGTCAAAGAAACTACCTCACACGACACATTGTTGAGATGACTGGAGCTATAGATCTTATGAGTGATCACATGAATTCCAAACTTTAGTTCCATGTTTGTGATTCTACTTATCTTCATTCCTCTTCCATCCCACTCAAAAAGAGTTCAGTATGCTAGTTCAACCGACCTAGGGTTTTGGTTTCTTTGGCTTTGTTTAGCATTGGAAGACCATTGATTTTGTGAATCATTTTATTCACTATTTGAATATGGTTGCTCCAACCATAAGTAACCATTATGCACATGGCTCAGAATATATCTTATCCATTTGACCTGGAAGTCTCTTTGCATATGTGATATGTGCGTCAAGCCCTTGGCTTCCAAATGTTGATGCTTAGGTTTTAGAACACAATTCACACATAGCTCATTCAATGCTTCATTCATCTCATGAGTGCCTAGCTCTTGAATAGAATAGTGATAAAATGAATGGATATTGTACACAAGCAATACCTTGGGCATAATTTGCAATTGTGCACCAGTTGGGTCAAGCACTTCTGCAATTGTTGGACTCAACTTGAAGTTTGGTGCCTTGTAATTGACTCCTCAAACCAACATTTCATACCCTTTCTTGTTTTTTCTTTTGGAAGACACCATGCTCGGAAGGGTTTTTGAAAACTTTAAAAATCTTTCAACAATAAAAGTTTAATTCGTTAGGGGGCTCTAAACCATTCTACACTAACAACTCTGTGAATTTTCAGTGAAATAATGACTTCAATTTCTCCTTTTTAACGAATTTCCTCTCATCAATAACCATTAATAATTAGTATGTTTACTTGCTCAATGATAGGTTGTCTTCCACTTAGTTTCAAACTTTAATTCTTGGTAGACATTCATATCTCGGCAGAATCATTATTACTTGATAGGGTCTTCAACAACTCAGTGTCCATACTCAATACTTTAGTATATCCCAACCTTGCTCAATAGGGTCTTGTGACTCAACCTAGCTTGGTAAGGTCTTGAATTTTTGCAACCACTTGGTGATTCTTGTGCATCTTGAATGTTGATATGGATCTCTTCTTCTTGTTGGCTGGAACTGATGAGGAATGTCTACTTGTGAATCTTAGTTCCAATTATTCCCATAGGGATTCAAGTTGAAATTCTTGAGTCACCCAACTCTTGAGTGACATCTACTTCATGAATTGTGTTGGCTCTTGATTTAATAGATTTAAAATTAACCAAGAAACCAAACCAATACATCTAAGGCTAGCAAATTCTTATGATGGATGCACTTGACTGCTAATCTTGGGCCAACTATAAGGCATAACTCCTTGTCACTTCAGGCTCTGCAATACCTAGGGAGGTAAACCTTGAGGTTATAATATATAGTACCATTGCAAATAAACATATAATATGAACCTATTAATAGTAAATGAAACCCTTATATCTTTTGATACTTATGTAAAACATAGGAATGAAATAGCTACAAATCATAACCTATGAACCCATAAGCTAAGTGAGGGTTAATTCCTTTCAACCCACTATAAAACATGAAAAATTGAATTGATTTGATTAAAAAAATTTGTGCAAATGACCTTTATCTTAGCTTGCATCTGATTTAGTGATCAGTGCCTTATCCATTGGGACATAGAGTCGCTACCTACAAGATGACCTAACTTGATTGCCTTACAATTAAGTTTATCAACTAAAATCCTGAACTCCATTCTTACTATCATCCTCTCCATACACCCATAAACCCTATCAAATCATCAAAGCATTTACTTAACTCCTTGAATTAAAAGCAACAATAGATATGATACACAACTCATCCGAGCTATCTTAAATTGAATGAACCTTATTCATTCAATCACAAAGTTAATAACATATGAAGAATTAGGAGATAGAATTAGAGAACACAGATAATTCATTGTAAATCCCCTTTTGTATTTATCCTTGGAAAGGCTGAATACACTAACTGGTAACACTAAATGAAACTCAAGATATGTCACATGATCTATTATCAATCTTTGTTATCTTAGAGAAAACAAAATATGAAATGAAATGAAACTTGCACAAGAATGGATGTGTGGCCTTCACACCTAGAGCTCTGCTCAATTAGATAGGAAGTAAAACCAACAACAACCTGGTCTCATAGTAAAAATTGGAACCCTACTAGTTCACAAAGAAAACTACCAACAACCCTTATAGTGAAAGAAATAAAGAAAGATATAGGAGGAATGAATTCCCAGATCTTCTCTACAACCACCATGTGTGTACTTGAAAAACTTCCCTAAGAAGTTAAAAACATCTCTCTAATCTCTCCCCACAATTGGTAAATAAAATCCTCACTCACTTTTTCCTCCCAAAAGCATAAAATATCTTGAGCACTTGATGGAAAACATAACTACTTGCAAAAGAGAAAAATTTATGAAAAGTTCCATCAAAAAGCATGCAAATTGTGAAATACTAGAGAAAAATACATCAATATACACCAAATTTCAAACATACTAAGCCAACCAAACATATCAAGTGTATCATACCTAAATTATGTAACTACACTAATGAAATCATTTTCTGCAACTGAGCATCCCACTGAAAATACAAAACCCCCTATAGCATGCACTAGTGACCACCTATGTGAAAACTAGCTCCAAAAATGGATAGCTCACCTCTTGTTGATTCCAACAGTATATTGGAGTCCATATTTTTGTTTAGTCTCAACCCTCTAGAAACCATTTGAAAAACTAGCCCAGGGCTATAAAATGGACAGTTTAAATGAATGAATTTGAAATTCTAAAAAAAATCTCTATAGTTCAAACTATAGAAAATTCATCATTTAAAACAATTTTTTAAATTTGGAGATTGAATGCTCAAAACAAACTAGAAATAAAATAATGATTATTTCAATGCATCTCCTTATACCTCCTTTGATCATTCAAATGAAGCCACATGTTGAACGATGATAGGTCCCTTGACCACTGGTGGGTCCCACAACTCCCACCATTTTTTTCAACTTTCTGGGAGGTCGCCATATCGCTACCGATGAAATCCTCCCATTTTCCAGTGGCAACATAGCGACCACCAGAATCTGACATCCTTTTTCGATGAGGGAGCAATCCAAAAATGTTGACTTCATTTCCATCGGCCATGGGAAGCCCCTCCATGCAGCTGTTGCCTTTCAAAAGGTGTTGTTTTAAAGACATTAAGTATATTGCATGTTGATATATTTAAACA
The DNA here is from genome assembly GCA_028749045.1 of Cupressus sempervirens. Taxonomy (NCBI): domain Eukaryota; kingdom Viridiplantae; phylum Streptophyta; class Pinopsida; order Cupressales; family Cupressaceae; genus Cupressus; species Cupressus sempervirens. Next base: position 3,438,211 of record CM053787.1, read on the forward strand.
TTATAAAATGCCCCCTCACAAAAAATGTGGGATAAAAACATCAAACCCCCCCTTTCCATAGCAGCCTGAGAACCCTTTATGACACCTCTACATTTTGATGAAGAATCTTACACTTATATAGCTCACATGACCTCCAAAGAGAATCGCCTCACATAGCATAAGGAAAATGGCCAGTTTGGACAAGGCATGTGAGTTGTTTTTGCATGGGTGCACCTCCTTTTACATGCTACAACCATTCAAGTATTTGTCACTTGGGATACTCTATTCCTCCCTTGGTGTGAGATACCTCCTTCATTACTATGGCCTCTTGTATATTCTTCCAAGGATGCTCCTTTACTTGCTCTGTTCTCAAGCCGCCACCATTGGTACTATTGCCTAGTAATGCCTTGGAAGATGACCCCTTGGAATCTCCATGTTGTGGGTTGTTCTACAACTAACATGCCTCATGAGCTGACTGTTATTCCTTTAAAGATACATTTAGTTTAATTGGAGGATTCTATATATAGCATTTAGTTTTCATATTATCATTTGAGCATCAAATAGAATCCCCTTTCACCTATATTTAAAACATTAGATTGAGAAACTCGGAACAAAGTAACTCAATAAGAAAACTTTTGGCATTAGCTTTGAAATGATTGGTGCTAAGCTCTCAATAAGAAAACTCATTAGACTTCAATTGTTTTCTCTTATGTCGATTGCACATAACTTTTCCCTCTTTAAAACATCCTCTATTCACCTCGAGATCTATTAAACCTGGCAAAATTAGTTGGGCCCCAAAGTGGATCCGGCTAAAAAAAAATTCATTTTTGAATATCTGACATTCCATGTTGATCTGATGAACATCTGATAATGACTAAAGACCATTCAACCACTAAACCATCCATTTAAAACTCATTTCACATCTTATCCCCGAACTGTCAATTTTGTGTCAGGAGGTCCTTTGACCAGCTTTGAAAACTAACAAAAACAACTTGCCGGGCTCTAAAATCAACAATAATGATTCTCTATTCCACATTCTTGCACCATTTCAAATCTTGTCTCATGAAGAATTCTCATTCAAAAGATATTGAATGTGAAATTTTCCCTTTCGGAACGACTTGTAAGAAAACACATTAGAAAATAATAAATCGTGTTTCATTTTGACTTTGGAAACTGGGTAAATAGATACTTTGGGGCACAAAAACTAGGGAATTGGTTCAATATCATGAGGACAAAAAAAATATAGGATTAGGGCTCATGATGAATAAATGGATAAATTTGGCGAGCATTCAAAGTGGGCTACTTAGATTTGCAAGACTAGAAACACTTGCAGAAAAGTGTTTTTTCTCAAATGGAATGGACTTGGAAAAGTGTACAGATGGATTCATCAAGATTTTTTAGAGTAGAAAAAAATGGTGCAATCCATTTAATCTCACCTATCACAAATTCAAATTTATGACATCACAAATAGGGGTAACGACCAATCTGCACTTTATAACACTAGTAAAAAGTTACTAATTGCATATGGAATCACATTAAAAAATTGATCAAACGGATTTGTCATAGGCTCAAAATTGAAACATAGTAAGTCTCTAACCTCTAGAATGCATCAAAAAAGAAAATTTCTCATTTTTTTCAACTGGGTCAAATTTACAATGAGTCAAACAGGGCCTCCTAGAATTATGAGGAATTCACATCAGCATGACAACAATAAATGACTGACTTTGAGGGATTCAAAACCTAGTCAAAACATATCAAAATGACTCAAAAATTAGAACATAGGTTCTTTGGTATGGATATTAAACACTCCCAAAGTGGAAAGTCATAAAATATTACTAGGTGAGAGATATTCAGATGCAAACTAGGCCTTCTAACATTGTCTGATACTTAGGCAAAAATGTAGATTTGGACATTGCTCAAAATGGAACTTCACAGAATAGCTCAAAATAACAATTTATCTTCATGGAACACATAAGCATACTTAATTCAAGGTGCTAGAAACATTAAACACCTCTTAGGCCTCAAAATAATAGTCGAGTATACATGCATCAAAAAACACTTATAAGGCTTGATTTTTCAATGGTACTCAAAATCAGGGCTTCAATTTTGAGTCCCAAAAACTTGGGATTGCATTCTAAGGAGATTTTAGTTTCCATAGCTACTTCATTTGCTTTCTAATATTTTCAGCCTTGGCTTTCTTTTCATCTTAAATTCTTCCTGTGTTCATCTAGTTCTTGGAAAGATGTCCAAGTTCTGTACAAATGAAACATCTTTTAGTGGCATCTCTTTTCCTCATGTGATTTTTCACACAATTTGCTCCACTGTGCCCAAATTCACCATAGTAGTAGCATCTACACCATGTGTTGTAGTCCCATCCAAATATTTCTTTCACAATCTATTTTGTTGGATTCAATTGCTTGGTTTTGCATTCAAAAGATTTGTGTCCTTTTTTATTGCAACTATAGTATTTTCCTTCAAACTTATATTTTTCCTTGCATTCACTTGCTCCATGTTCATTCTTATTGTAGTTGTAGCATTTTCTATTGAATTTTTCTTTACCATTACTCCAACATTTGTTTGATGTATGACCTATCTTACCACAATGATTGCAAGTAGGCCTTTTATTATTTTGAGCTCCTTTCTTGGATGATTCACTTTCTTCTATGAATCCTATTCCAACATTTCCTTTGTGTCTATACTAAATTTGTTCATTTAATTGATTCAAGCTTTCTTGAGATTTCATCATCCTTTCATTGGTTTGATTTATAGTGTTTAGATCATTTTTCAGTCTTTCATTTTCTGATCTTAGATTCATGCGTTCTTCATTTGTATTAGTGAGTTGATCAATGAAGTCCACTTGCTGAAGGAAAAGATGTTGAATTTCATTGTCCTTTTCTTCTATCTCTTATTTGGCTTTGTCTTTTTCTTCCATGACTTCACATAATCTAACTGATTGAATTTATTGTTCTCTTTTTAGCTTTCTAACTTCTTCTTGAAGATTGGAATTCTTTTCTAATAGTTCTTTGATTGCTTCATCAAATTCATCTAAATTTCTTTTAGGATATATATGTTCAATTATTTCTTTAGTGTAGAGATTATTATTCATTTTTACTGCAAGATCTTTCCTTCTTTTCAATGATTTATAGGGTTGCTCCTTTTCTTTCCTTAGTTTCCCAATAGCCAATTCAAGATCCAATTTTTCATTGCCAATAGCCTTATCTATCTTGTATACCTTCATTAACTCTTATCTTTGCTCAAGTTGTTAAACTTATTTTGTAAGAACCACAATGCTCTAATACCAATTGTTGGAAATATGAGGTAAACAAGGTTACTAAGAGGGGAGGGGTGAATCAAGAACCAATAAAACTTAATCTTAATTCATCAATCAATCCTTCATATAATATTTTGATCTAATTGCATGCATGAAATAATGAAAGCAAATAAACATTCATAAAAATTTGGAACAAGACATGGTGACCCAAAAACCTTCCAAATAGAAAGTAAAACTAGGGTGGGGATGATACCCACAAGCTTTAGTACTACAGTATAAATTTGACATGTTAAGGCTTACAATTGATCACTTTTGATGATATGCCCCGTTAAGAGCAATAAGGACTATGAGGTCCACCTTGTGAAAGGATTTACAAAACATATAATGAAGTATGCACTTGGTTAGAAGGTTTAGCATAAGACTATTAATTATGCCTTGTAAATGATTTAATTGATACACCTATTAGGATGTACCAATGGCTGAGCTCTAATCTACAACTCTAATTTTATGGTTGAGATTCCTTGAATTGTAATGATCACCTTGTTGTGATAGATAAATATTTGTTGTCCCTTATACTACTTGTAGCCTTCTTAATTCACACTTATGTTCATCATATACTCTTCACATACATTCTTGGATATGATACAATACATTACAAATATACCAATCCAAATCACAACTTACTGAATTTGGCTACAATACAAGTTTCACCAAAATCCACAAAGTCAGCCCAATTGTAGTAACTTGGATTCTAAAGACAAACTCGGTGATGTTCTGATACTCAGCAACCACTGTCAACACTTGGAATCATTTGGAACTTGGTTGATGAAGAGGTGCAATTCATACTAATCACTTCCAAGTAGCTTGAACTTGGTCAACACTATGTGACTTGGTGAACATTGTGAAACTTGACATCTACTGAATCACTCAGTTGACACTCCATGGCTCAATCGACACTAGATTCACATTGCTAACACTGCGAGCTCAATAGACACTGGAGAACATGGTTAACATTGTGTAACTCATTTGACACTGTGGAGCTCAGTTAACACTAGAGTTTCCATCACTTGTACTAAACAATTGGGTAGATACTGCTACACTTGGCATGAACTCTACATAGGTTTTGAAGCTTAGTAGCCACTGAGAAAATCAACAGCATTTGAATATTGACTAAGTGTGAGTCACTAATAGAAAAATTGACCTTAATGTCAAAAATATCTAGGATATCATCCCTAGTTAGTCAAGTAACTATTTTGGTAAACCAAAATAATTCCTTAACAAAATTTACCATTTCCTTCACTTTGTCACGTTCTTCTTGTACAAGATTGCAACTAGTAAATTATTAATACTATTTTTGTACAACTCATAATGACTTTTACTCTGAGATGTGGTATCCTCATACCATTTTCTAGCTTCTCTCAAGTTTCCACATGCTTATTCATTGTTGTGAACTTCACAAAGAAAAAAAAGTGTCTCTTTTAATCGTTAGTCTTTATAACTCTTAAACAATTTTTTGAATCTACAATCCAAAACTCTATCTTCACATTATGCTGATATGTTGCCATAAATGACAACCTCGATATATTTCCATACTCACCTCTTATCCCAATTACTAATAGTATTCCAGGCCTTTATTATTCTAATGAGATTTTTCCATTGTCATAAATGTGAATTCTCATAATAGTAGTAATCAGCATATCCTTTTTTGTATCATAGATTTTTAAAGTAAAAATTTCAAGGTTTATGGTTAATCTAAAATGTGAATGGTGTGGAAATAATGTAATGGCTAAACTTGTTTGAAATATAAGTTGTAATAAGGCATCACTTTCAATAGTAGTGTCATGATGTTTTGTTTAAGAGAGATTGAAGCTAGAAAAAGAAATCAAATTATCTTTGTTACCTCATAGAAAGGCAAGGCATATGCCACCAAATATCCTAAAAGTATATACATGAATAGAAAAGTTACCAACCAATATGTGAAAATAAGAATGAGAGCTTAGGTTCTATTTTACATCTTATAGGTTCTATTTTATATGGATTTTCCTTCTTTTACCCTAATTTCTAGACTACCATTTTTTCAAACTTTTATGTTGAATCTAACACTGGACTTAAATCTAAAATGAGTATTTATGTCCTTTTCAAGACCATCACCTTAGTGTCTTTTCATGTGTAATCTTGTTGCATACTAGTCAAGAGGTTAAAATGGTTAACATATTGAGGTAACCACTTTAAGAGGATGTCCTTGGTATTGCTCTAAGTCGGTTGACCAATTTTTGTGACAAACCATTTTATAGATTGTGATATTTAAATGATTATACTTTTGATCATTTTTATTAAAAACATCAAATTTTCTTCATGAAAATATCCATCACCAATAAATTCATCTACATTGTGGTCACGCTTCCCTTGTTAAAGTTCAAGTTTGAATTCAAATTCATCCTAAGTCAAAAGCTCCAAAAGAAGAGAAAAAGAAGTAGTGAATGAATTAAAATAAAATTTGAAATTTGAAAAAATTCATTTATTGATATTTTAAATTATATTTGTACAATTTGAATTCATAGCTCACAATCAAGTCGTGAGGTTGAAAAGTCAAAAACATGCATCATGCAAGTCAAAATTCAGAACCCATAACATGGTTGTTCCTAAAAGTGTAAATTGAATGTCAAGGTAAGTTACAAGTGTTAAAGTGGAATTAGTAAATGGTAAATTTCAAATAGTAAGTACCATTATGAAATAAAAAATCATAACTCATAACCTAGTTATGAGTTTTAAAATATGAATGTCATGGATCCCATTTAGAAAAGTGATTATTGAAGTAAGTTGTGAATGGTAAAAGGCAAGTAGAGGAATTTTAGAACATGAAATTATAATTCATAATTCATAATTCAATTATGAGTGTCAAATAGTGAAAGTTGAGTAGAATAAGTTTTTTATAGTATGAATGCAAATAGTAAATTGGTAAAGAAATAATTATTTTAGTTATATGAACCCACAAAAGGTCCTAATTATTTTCAAGATTTTAATTTTATTATATCCTCCAATATGGCAACACACACTAGTAGAATTTAAGCAAATCAATGACCACATGACAAATATTTTTAGTCACGTGACTAAAAATGCTCAAATTCTATAATTTGTATGCAATTCACAAGTATGCATGACTAAATAAATAACTGATTTGGTTATTGGATAAAATCACAATTAAATAATGGGTCAAACAAATAAAGATGACTAAATAACTAACTATAACTCCGCTATTATTTTTTCTTTCAAATTTCATCATGATCAATAAAACTTAAGTCCCCCTAATAGTCTAGTTGCAATAAATTACATCCTATAATTAGACATACCTTTAGGAAGTTTCTACTTGGGTCCAAAGATCTTCATAGATTATGTGCCAAATAGTATTGATTAAAAAAGATATGTCATTTTAATAGGTTAAACAATCACCTTATGAAGATGCTATCTTATTCTCTTTGTGAGCCTTAGTGCATCATGATCTTAGTCCTATTTAATCTATACAAGGAAGTGAAAAAAATGATGATCTATATCAAATCTCATTGCTTAATTCATAATTTGATACTCCCTTAATGAGATTAAACAATGATCAATAAGAATATTAATCAAGTTCTACGAATATGAGTTTAATAAGTAAATTAACACAACTATTTAAATGCTTGTGAATCAATCATTTATGATGAAGCAATAAGAGAAGCATGAATGTGAAGAGCTATGTAGTAGGGAAGAAGAATATTGGAGACAAACATCCAGGGAATTGTGGCTTCAACAAGGTGATAAGAATACTAAATATTTCCATGCTCTAGCCAAACAAAAGAGTGTTGCTAAAAAAAAATTTCAAATTAAATATTTTGAATCAAGAAACATATTAACCAATGCACAACATATCTAGGAAGGAGTTAAACTCTTCAAAAATCTTCTTGCCCCAGCCAGATATCCAACACCTCTAGGCTCCCAAGTGAATGATCTCCTTGAGGCTATTCCTACAATGGTGTCTCCCTCAGAGAACTCTATGCTCATGGCCCCATTCTCCATTCAAGAAATTCAAAAGGTAGTTTTTCCTTTCCTCCTAGACAAAGCTCTAGGTCTAGATGGATTCACTGCTCCTTTCTCCCAAAGCTATTGGGGCACTATTGGTTGGGATTTGTTAGCTATTGTTGAGAAATCCAGAAAGAATAGAACCATGCTCAAGTATTTCAATACTACCACTATTGCATTAATCCCAAAGATTAAGGAGCCTAAAACCTTCCCTAATTTTTGGCCCATATCATTGTGTAATTTGACATATAAGATTGCCACAAAAGCTATTTATTTGTAATTGCAATATCTTATCCCAAGCATTATCTCTCTTGAGAAAGGAGGTTTTGTTCCAGGTTGAGAAACTATGGAGGGAGATTTGGTTGCTCATGAAGTTCTACATTCCATCAACACTTCTTAGTCTTCCAATTTTGTGATTAAACTCGATATAATGAAGGCATATGATAGGGTATGCTGGACTTTCTTATTTCAAGTTCTTTAAAAAATGGGTTTCTCAAAAAGTTGGTTCAAATGGATAAAAGCATGTATTTTAGGAGGTTGGTTTTTAGTTATCATCAATGGGAAAGCATCAGACTTCTTCTCCTCTACACAAGGTGTTAGACAAGGAGACCCCTTATCTCCAATTTTATTCATCATTATGGCTAAAGCTTTCAGCAGGACCATTAAGCATCATAACTTGCTTGGTAAGTGGAAGGGAAAAAACATTCAGGGCACTTCTATATCCATTACTCACTCTTTATTTATTGATGACATGCTACAATTTGGTAGCTCACAAGTTTCAGAGGTAAGACAAATCAAGCACATTCTACAATTATACTCTAATGTTTTAGGGTAGAAAATTAATCCTCAAAAATAAAAAAATCTTCCTCTTCAATACTAATAAAGTTATATTAGATAGAATTGTCTGGATTATGGGATTTTTAGAGGACTTTTTACCTTCAAAATATCTTGGAATACCATTTTTCATGGGGTCAAATAAGACAAGGTATTGGACTTTTTTCCTTAAAAGAATTAAAAGTAGAGTAGTTGCGTGGAAAGCTAGATGTTTCTCATTATCAGGAAAAATACTACTCATTAAATTAGTACTTGTAGCTATTCTGAATTACTATTTATCTATCCTCAAAGCTCCACCCTCAGTTCTATTACAAATTCAAAAACTGATTAGAGGTTTCCTTTGGATGGGTAATATGACCGAAGATAAGAAAATCCCTCTTATATCTCTCCAAGACATGGTACATACTCCTACAGTAGGTGACATGGGAGTCCATGACTTATCAAAAAGGACCGTAGCATTTGGTGGGAAGCTATTTTGGCAAAAGTATAACAAGTCTCAGACTATTTGGTGTCAAATTGTGTAGCAAAAATATATGGATAATAATGATCAACCAAGAATATTCTCAATGCACGATCCTCAAAAGGGGTCTATGATTTGGAATTTCATGGTATCTTCAAGAGATATTGTTCTCAAATATGTAACTTGGGAAGTAAATAGTGGAGAAAAAGTTATCTTTTAGAGAGACTCCTGGAATGGTCAATTATCTTTGATCACTTTTCCCAACACACAAGATCTTATATTAGTTTCAGAATCTTTATGGGGGACTCAAGTTTATCACTTTATATATGCAGCTTTCCTTTTTTCAAGGAAAGTCATATGGAAGGAACTAGATCAGCTTCCTCCATCTAAACAAGATCAAGACTATTTTTGATCCATCTTAGATTAAAAAACAAGCATTCCTTTCAAATCATGAAGACAAATTGTTGTGGGCCCCAGCCAAGGACAAAAACTACTCAATCAAAGAGGGATATAAGCTTATCCAAAGAATTTCTTTAGAAAAGAGTCCTTCACAAGCATATTCATTCTACTGGAACAATGTCATACTACCAAAAGCTAGATGCTTTGCATGGCTTGCAATCAAGCATAGGATCCTAACAAGTGATAGATTGCATAGATTAAATATTTCTCTAGCCTTCAAATATGTGTTATGTAATGATGAATATGAATCAAGTGATCATCTTTTTGTACATCATCTTTTTTCCTATCAATGTTGGACATTTGTTCCTAGAAAATTAAGTTTTTCTACCCCTCTTTAAAACAACGTATGGGATATTTTCCAAGCATGGATGACTCTCCACCCTTGAGCAATTTTTGCAAAAATATGGAAGTTTTCCCTAATATTAGTCATATGGGCTATTTTGTGGGAAAGAAATAAGCAAATCTTTAGAAAAAAATCTTCTTCTATTGATAAGGTGTTAGAAGGTATTGAAAAATCAATTGCAGAAGTAACTAATGCAAGTCTTAGTAGATGTAAGATCAATCCTCTTATTACCTCTTGGGATGGAAATGTCCTTTGAGAATGAAAAATACTATTTATTCCCCAAGATGGGGATTAAACAACAAAGCATGACCCAAAGTAGACTGATTTGATGTCTATTGGCATCTTCCCAACATAGGATATGTAGGGCCCATTTGTCGTTGCACCAAAAGCCATGACTATTAGTGAACATGGAACACCACATAATTAACCACCTGTGGGAAGGGGAGCACGTCGCATCACCCAACAATCTCCCCCTCGACGCTCATACCAGGTGCTTACGTGGGTCGGGAAGGCACCGGGGAGATTTGAACCCATGACCAGGCCAAAACCAAGCTCTGATACCAATTATAGGGCCCATTTGTCGTTGCACCAAAAGCCATGACTATTAGTGAACATGGAACACCACATAATTAACCACTTGTGGGCAGGGGAGCGCGTCGCATCACCCAACAGGATATGTGAAGCTCAACTTTGATGGAGCCTCTCAAGGAAACCTAGGTCAATCAGGGTTAGTGGCATGTATTAGAGATTGTAATGGGAAAGTTTTAGCTTTTACCACTACCCCCTACTGAATGTTACTAATAATTTAGTAGAAGCTCAAGCTTTGTTCACTGGATTAGTCCTTTCCAAGAAAGGAAATTTTCACCAATTGTAGATCAAAGGTGACTCTCAAGTAATCATTAATTCCCACATTAAAAGACATACATATTCCTGGCAGCTTAAGTATATTCTCCATCAGATTTGGAACCTGTTAGACCAGTGTTAGGATATATTTATTTCTCATACTCAACAAGAGGGAAACAAAGTTGTTGATTTCCTTTCAAATTTAGGGTGTGATGGTATCATGATTTCAACACTTTAGCTGAGTTCACTCATTGATCAATATGAGGAGCTACAATTATTGATCAAGTTAGATTTTGTTAGAAATGCTTTAGAATAACTAAGAGGGAGGGTGAATTAGTTATTCAAGGTCCAAATGTCCAATTAAAACTTTTCATCAAGTAAAGTGTGCCTATTAAACTGTTCATTCATCCAAGCTTAAACTATCCTACTTAGCAAGTTACTGTAAATCAAAATGCAAGCAGAACACATGAAAGATCAACACATAACATAGTGATTAATGTGGAAACCCAATTTGGGAAAACTACTAGTAGCATGCTACTCAATTCTCACTCTTCTAAAGTGATGCCCTATTAAAGGTTACAAAACACTATTAAATGTGACTTGGTTAAAGGATTTAACCACCTTATTAGAAGTGTGCCTCATTAGAGGACTTTAGAACATTCACTTGGAATGCCACCCTGTTAAAGGATTTACAAATGGCTATTAAACCAACCTAAGTCCATATGATTTTGCCCTAGCTTGCACAATTGTTAGAGAGTAACAATAAGGGCTTTTGACCTGATACAACTCACAATATAACTTGCAAATTTTAGATCTTTGTTCAGCTCTTTACAATTTGACTGGCTCTTAGTCTTTGCAGCTCTGACCGCTTGTTCCCCTTCTCAAGCTTTGTCTCCTTGAGTCTCCATTCTTGATGTACCAGTGAAATCTCTTCTATCACCACTAATCAAAGTAGAGTCTATGTGCTCTGTTCTTCCTTCTCCTTGATTCCTTCTTCTTGACACCTTTCAATCACTTTGCAATTTTGGCACACCACTACTCTTGCTTCTTGGCCTGTGCCTCCTTAAATAGAAGTCTAGAATTCCTTTTTCTCCCTCAATTCTTCCCTCCTTTAATTTTAGTTTGAATGGATTAGGTAGGATTCATTGAATCTAACCCATATCTTATCCCTGTGGTACCAGTGGGCATGTCGTGCTAGTGCTATTGGTCACGTTAAAAAGTTTACCCAGTGCATTGCAGTTTATAGGGGGGGTTGTGCTACACTCGATTCTTGCAGTCTAATAAAAATAAATAAAAATAAAAATCTAACCCATATCTTGTTCCTTCTAGAAACATCATGAAGAATCCTATTGAATTCACCCAAAAATGATTTACATAAAATTCTGTGCCACCAGCTAATCATCCTTATCCTTCAACTAGTTCACAAAATTCAAGGTAACAAATTTGTCTGCTCAAATTTGGCAAATATTTGACTTTTCCAATAATGCAGCAATTCAAAACTATTGAAATTCTAGTGCTTGAAGCACAATGTGTTACTCAACATCAACTACATTTTACTAATGCTCAGTACCTACTATAGATTCACTTGGCATCCACTAAGTTTTTTTGATGCTTGGCACCTGTTACTTTGCTTGGCACCTAAACACACTTGACTCCTTCTGTATCACTCGACACACACTAGATTTTTCTTTTTCTTGACACCAACTAAAAATTTTCTCGACTCAAACTAGCTTGCTCGACACTCACTAATGAACTTAGTTAAGCTTTGCAGTCAACCTTGTTTCAACTTATTCTTCCTGTGTTTCTAAGTGTGGCCAACCTCTATATCTTCAAGTCTATTATCAATACATCATCTTACCATTGTCTTAACTGATGCTTGCACTTCATTACAAAACCATAACTCAACCTTTCCCTTAGGTACTTTTGTTACATTCTTTTGATTAAATCCTCTTCATCAATCAACTAAGTGATAGTACTTGGATCTTATAAGCAATTATCATTCCAGCAAATAACAGGTTTGACATCAATGACAAAACAATGATTGAAAACATTCTTTATTAACCATTTTCCTTCTTTGCAACAATCTCCTTCTTTGATAGTATTCATTTTCAATCAGATTTCCAACAGATTTAGAGAAGTGTCAGTACTAATTATCTTTCATTTGAGCTCATATGTCATGATTGCTTTAGTAACATATGCAATAAACATTGTTCCTTTTCATTTAGTTAGAGTTGCCAAGATTTCTGTCAAATGCATGTCACATTTGTACTTCATGTGCTCTTAAAGGACGTGTGGTATAGATCACATCTTCTGAAGTTATTCTAGCATCTTCTCAAGCAATATATCCATATGGTCATTTTTCCTTCAAATTCTTTGTGCATGTTCCCAACTGATGGAAATTTATTCTCACAGATTTGTGCTTTTAATGATCATTGTCCAACTTATTTATAACTTCCAAGTTTTTGGATTCAATGCATTACAAAATTGCTCACCTAAGGATGTCAACTTCTATGGAGGTTTGTTTTAAATGTGATTCATGCTCTCAGTTCTATAGGACAATTCTACCCAAAAATTATAGGATTTGGCTCCAACCATTTGTGGATGAGAATGTTCTTCCACTGCATGTTGATGACTTTGTTATGGATGTAATGTTCTATGTACATTCTCCTTCTATTAGATGAGCTATCAGGCACATAATTGGGGATGACATTCTCTCCCCCTCTTCTAGGCATTTTATTTTTCCATCCAATCTAGTGTCAATTTTCTTGTCCAACGCAGTGGATTTTTTATAGTCAGTACATTTTTGGAGATACTAGTAGCTAAAGCCATTCACGAATAATTTTGGAGTGAAAATAAGTTAAAAAATGTAGTGCAACATTATGAGCTTTGGGTGGGTCATGCTTTTATGGGAGGTTTGTTCCTATGGCCTCAACTTCTTTAGAAACATGAATTCATGGCAACTTTTGATGCACTCCAAAAATATTTTGAAAAATAGAGCCCGTGATTGATGAAATTCACTTCGTAAGTTACTGCGAGGGCTTTTGGTTTTCTTGTTGAGTGTGTAAAGTGATAGGGTTTGCATTACTAGAGCTTCTAGAGCTTCTAAACAAACATTTCTTACAAATGTCTAGTAATAGGTTTTCACCTCAAGTAGTCCCTAGTTCATAGGATGGGTTGGATAGTTCTCAAGATGTGGGTTTAAACAGCCTTGCAGGGCCTACACATTGCAATGTCTAGTGCCCATGAAGGAAGCTCTTGCAAAGATGGTCAATGCTTGAATGACCACAATCATTACATGGTGCTCAAGAGCATGGATGGAATGGGGCTACTAATGTTGTGCCTATTTGCACATGGGGTGCAATTCATGGGTCGAGATGGGATCCTTCACCTTAGTCCCTTCCTAACTCTAGTTGGGGTAGTGTTAGTCATGCTTCAAATGCCTCAATTTCGTGTGATTGGTCTAAAAGTGCAGAAATGAAGGAGTGAGATTTCTTCGCTACTAATAATTATCAGTTTTTGAAATTTTGATAATTAGTTGTTTAAAGCTTGATTATGTAATTAGAGGAAGTATTTTCTCCAAATTGTAAATAGGGTATCTCTATTTCATCAATATGGTAATTTTATAAATATGGATGTTTAAATATTTTTGTATTTAGCGACGATTTTGAGTTTTCTTATTGATTCTTTCTTGGTTGATCTATTGAATCGGTTTTTTATTTAATAAATATATTTAGCGGCTTGCCTACTTTTGCCTAAAAGAATAAATAAATAAGAGAAGCAAAATGATAAAATGCCATGGGTCAAGCGAGAAATTCCATTCATCGAAATGAAATGTAGGATTTAGCTTTTCATCTACTAAAAAGAAAATATAGATTGTGAAAAGCTATTCAAAATCATGTTTAAATTTAATATTGAAATCACCTCTATGTAGTTGAACATTACAAACTCTCCTAAAACATAACTTCACCCACTAATAAGTTCACATGCTAACTACCAATAATCATATTTATTATTTGGCCTTAAGATTTAATATTGTATCTCATAATTATAAAATACTATGAAATAGATATTAATTACACAATTTTAAGCCAAGATAATAAACATAACTTAGATTTATATCTTATATCTTTAGACTTAATAATTATTGTATGAATTAATAAAAATCATACCAAAAAAAAAATAACTAATTTTTTTTAATACAAGGAAAAGCATAATGAATAAAAGTAAAAATATAATATTATTTATTAATTAAGTTGATAGGCTTATATGTGGGAGCTTTGCTCCTAGTTTTTACTAATTTTTGTTGATAAACTGTCAACCTTGCAGATTAGTTTATAATCTTTTGCTAATAAATCCTCATCTAAATATTTCTATTTCTAATATCATACTTGTTTCTTTTGATATTCACTCATCTTAGAGTTTGCCTATTTTTTCCTTTTTCATGCCAAACTTTTTAGCTTGACATGTTAAATTTAGGTAACTATTTAGACCTTTCAATTTGTTCATTTGTCCATTCTAATTAAAAGCTTCTACTACTGTGGTAATGGCTTGAAGGGTTCAAGTCCCTATGCATCTGTTCCTCAATGTGATGAGTTTTTGAATGGTATATCATAAATTTTAGGTCTTTCTCCTTCAATTTCTTAGTTCTGTTGTCTTCACGAGACTTTAGAAAGAGGGTTTACAATTCAAATTGAGAAAGAAACATTAGGAATTAGAACATTGATGCTTGCACTTCTATGTAACAAGGCACCTTTTCCTATGCGCGTCCCCATTACTATTCCTCTCACATCTCTTGTTGCCAAGTTCCTTACAAGTCAAAATTAAAGCCTTGTAAAGGGATATTAGATACTATTTTATATTTTTCAATTAGCATTATAGGAAATTTTTTATTAGAGTTTTTAAGCCCTATTTGAGGACCTTTGAAAATTTCATTTGGGATGCTTGGCTTTTCTCACTAAAAAAAGGAAAAGACTTTATATTTTTAAATAAATCAATTGCATATTTCCTCGCGGATATGGTGTCCATTGTGGTCCATTATAAAAAATTATATTTTTAAGTTTCATAAATTTCTTTTCTACTTGCTTTGTATATTGTTCATGTTATATTTGCATTTGAATTTAGGCACATCAACTAATTTGGGTATTGGAATGAATGTTGTCAAACTATGCAATGATATTTAACAAATTTATTTTTGTTTTCAAATTTTAAGTTCATAAGAATTTGGTATAGCTATGGTACCATGTAAGAATTTGGTATAGCTCTGATACCATGTAAGTATTTGGCTAGGGCAAGAATGAAATGCCAAGATCTAAAAGTTCAAGAGATAGCACAAGAGAGGCAAGATATGATCAAATGAGAATAGACTAATCGGATAATTGGATGATTACATCATAGAAGTGCCTTGTACATAAAGGCAACTGATATGTCTAGTACTCATACAAGAGATAAGCATAGCAACTAAGCATATGTCTACCAAGAGTGGATTATCCTCCATTGTGCATGAATGTACATGCAACAATGAGAGGATAAGAATACATAGGTGTATCTCATAAAGAGATGTAGTAGACAATATGTGCTCAATTGGAGTACAAACTACTATGTTGTCTACATGACAACTCATATGAATATGAAAACTCCTAGGTGTCTACATGACAACTAATATGAAATGCATCATCCTAAGAAAACTTATGAAGAGTGTAAATAGTAAATACTTATTTACACCAAAACCCCCTTAAGTGCAACTTAGGATAATGTACTTAAGCTCACAAAAGCTAGATAATAATGCAAGATGGGTCACGACTACTAGGCCATGTTAGGTACCCATGTACAAACTACAAGTACAAAAGATATGTAGTGCAATCTCCCATAAAATTGAGAAAGAGGGAAAACCACATGGAATAAACCCCCCTCCAAAAAGAGAGATTAGTACAATAAAAGAAAATGAGAGAGACGACCTCAAGTGAAGAAAAGATCCCCCCCATAAAAGAGAAGAAGAGGAAGATAGACCAAGTAGCCTCCCTTCAATGTAGAATGTACAAAAATGGTAGATGCTCCAAGATCAATGTCGAAACTACTCCATGAGTGTAGAATAACATTCCTCCCATTAGGAAGAAACAAAACCAAAGGTGTATGAAAGAAGCCTCCCCATCTGTAGGAAGAAACCTCAAAATGTATGAAATCTCTGAAACTTGCTCAAGTGTCCCCACGTTAATACTAAAAGGTGCCTCCTCCAAATCATGTGTACTATGCCACTTTGCTGAAAAAGACAAATCAAGATCAACTAAGGATGAATGTAGAACATGTATCAAAGACTCAAGCATCTCCTTTGAAGTGAAAGTGACCTCCTCCAACTATTGTATCAATGGATCTACCATCATGTCAACCTCAAAAGAATGATCAAGTAGATAATGAAGATGAGGGTCAAAGTGTTCCCTCACAACAACCAAAGAAGGATCATCTTCACCAAAGAGAAGATAAATTTCATCAATAATGTCTCCCAAATCTGAAATGTAGGACTCCACAAACAAACTAGAAATGTCTTCCAAGTAGTCATATGATGGAACTGAGTTTGGAAGGACAAGCAGTATCCTACTACATTGAATTACTTGAATCCATTGTTACATGAATGCAAGAATCATTAGGAACAATAGTAGATGCAACAAAAGTAGGAGAATTAGTAATGGATGACTCAAGAACTTGATCATATGTGAGAACACCAAGTTCAACTAGCCAAAGTTCTCCTCAAAATTTGAATCATCACTAGAAATATGATCAAAATTTGTTGAAAAATCACTATCATCATCATGACCAAAGTTTGAAAAGTAGTATAGCCAAGATGCATGATCAACCACCCCTATAACAATGATCTATCTAGTCTTTGAGTCTTTGATAAAAATTGAATCAGGTGTGAATTCCATAGTCCTTCTTCTATCTCCATGAGTGAGTTGATAGATGGACAGAAGATCATGACTTAGGTGAGGTACACACAACACATCTTTGAAGTATCCCTCTCCCTTATAAATAGTTTATTTCCTAATGACATTTATGTAAGTATGATTGCCCATCAAAATAGGTGGAGTATGACAAGGATCAAATGATGAAAACATAGACTATGAGGATGCCATATGATGAGAAGCCCCTAAATCTAGAAGCCATCTCCCTGAATCTTGACTTGAAGTAGCTACTAAGGCTTGACCTTGGCCCATTGGATCCTTTCCTTTATCAAAATTTTAATTTGAAGAAGAGGGTGAAGTAGTCATTCTTGAAGGTGGACTAATTTGATTCTTCTTGAGAAGATTCTTGAGCTCATCAATTTCCTTCTTGTAACAATGATGTTCTTCATGTCCATTCTTCTTGCAATATGTACAAGTAAGAAACTCCTTCTTGGATGATTTACCCTTATTTTTGGAGTTTCCTTGTGGTGAGGAAGATTTTTGTGTGGAGGTAGACTAAAGTGTAGAGGAAGATTGTTGTGTGTCATCTTGTGGCTTAGCCTTCCATTGCTTTTTTGCTTCTTGTTAGAACTTTTACCACCTTGATTCCCTTGATTCCCCTTATTATCTACCAAGGCTTTGGACTTGGAAGACTAGAGAATTCTCATACTCACTAACTTTTCATGTTGTAAGACCAACATTCCTAAAAATGACTTGAATGAAGGCTTAGTGAAGGCACTTCCCATTGTTAATTTGTGAGTATTATAACTTGAAACAAAAGTTGCATATTCAGGAGGAAGATGAGTCATTACATGTTTGATCAACTTTCCATCCTTGATGGGTTCACCACAATCCTTAAATTGTTCCCTATACATGTCTACTTGGGTAAGATAATATTTTATGGTGTCAAAATTCCTAGGATCCAATTTGAGAAGATTGTTGTCAATGGTGTAGGCCATATCTTCATCTACTATCTCATACAATGCTTCAAGTTTATCCCAAACTTCTATTGGATTGGTAATGCTTCTGATGTGATATTTGATAGGATCTAAGACATTATTTAGCAAGGTTCCTAAGGTCATCTCTTGTTTTGATTCCTAGTCTTCTTTACAAGACTCGTTAGCATCATCATTAGGTTTTTTTGCAACACTAGTTACATAATGTAGTAAACCTTTTTCAACTAATGGTTTCTTTATCTTTTCTTTCCAAGTAGCATAATTATGTGGTGTTAATTTAGAAAGAGAACCCATAATGCAAAAGAAAGAGCACAATATCAAAGAGACTAAAGAACACAAGATACAACCCCCTTTTCACTCAATCAAAGAATCCCCACCCCCAAAAAAATGATTTGGCACTATATTTAGTGTGTGTATTATAATGCCTACCCCTACTTGACTTTTCTATTTTCTGATTGTATTTTATGATTATCGGCGCTTGGTTACCAAAATTGATTAATTGTATTTTATAGTCAGTTGATATATATGTTGAGTTACTTTAGTGCTAGTTATTTTAGTTATTTCATAATTGTTTCAATGATGATATATATGTTTATGTAGTGAGTTTCAGTTATTGAATGATGTTAGTTAGATGAATGATTTTTATGCAGCTTCTATAGACACTTACCTCGTACTTGCATGTGTATGGTGTGCATGTATGTTTTCTTTATGTCTGACATTTTTGATGTGGTTGAGGAAGGGAGTCATAGTCACCTGCTAGTCGAGATCTACACGAGGAATGACTTCCTACCATTTCTTGTTTAGTTTAGAATATTGTATTTGTACATGCATGAATTTTATGTAGATTATAGGTACCAGGCATTGACTTCCCTGAATTTCCAGGATGAGTGTTCCCTATTACAGTATTTTGATGGTATAAGTGAGGAGATAACTCTTGAGTCCAAATCCTAAACCCTAAGCCAATTGTCCTAGAAAATAGGACAAGTATCTGAGTTAGTTTCACCTTTCCAAATTTGTCAAGTGACGTGAATTCATGAATTCAACCCTAGAGTTTGATTATGTTCTTTATCTTCAGTTGAGTTGTAATTTTTTATTTTGTGGGTCTGTGATGATTTTTTTTTTATAATTAAATCAAGTTAAAAGATAATTTAATGGAATTTTTATAAAGAAATTTGATATTTAATTATATTTAATTAATTGAGAAATTAATTAAATAAAATGATCAAATTTAATGATTTTATTAAAGTTCTAATTTTGGTGTTTTATATTTATTTAATTTAATAATAATTTATCTATGAGTTTTATTTTAATTAATAAACTCTAAATAATATTTTTAGTTAAATTAATAAATATTATATTAAAATCATTTTCATGATTTAATAAGAAAGAGAAAATATAAATTTAATAAAGTTTATTTTAATTAAATTGCATAAAGCTTATGCATGAAATAAAATATAATAAATAAATTAAAAAGAGAGAGCAAATTAATTTAATAAAAATATTTTAAATTGCAAAAGGTGTGCATGAAAACGTAAAAGATAATTAAATATTAAAAGAATATGGATCATTTAGTTCCCTCTAGATTGCACAATCGAAGCCCCAAATTTAGGGGAGAAATCTTTACTAGAGGTCTAGAGCTCATTTTGCAATTACACAGGTTTTGGAGGAGCAATTTCAAAGAGGATAATTTTCAGAAAAAGGGAATTGTTGCATGTTATGTGTGTTCATCATTTTAGCATTAGATTTAGGTAGGATCTCGTGGTTTAATTCTACAGTGGATTTCTATTCTTCAAACTTTTGCTTTCTCTGTGTCTGTTGTGTATTCTGGTTTTAGATTGTTATTTGGGTTAAAACCCTTGTATGCAAGTTTATTGTTAGCCAAATATATGTTTATGCTTTGAGAAATTGAAATCCTTGTATTGGAATTATTGCTCTTCATTTCTTGAATACATTTATGATAGAGTTAAATTGAAACCCTTCTTTGATTATTTCAATATTCCATAATTGGATATGTTGAAATTGGGATTTGGGTTTTGTGAAGAAAATGAATTTTGTTTTACGAATTTCAACTGTTCATTCCAGATTTCTCTACTAGGTCCTTATTTGGAAATTTATAAAAATATATATTAAATAATAGAATTACATAGTAATTTGTAATTATTATGTAATTATATTATCAAAAACAAATTTAATGATTGGGGGACTTGTTTTGTTTTTAAAACAAAAATTATATATATATATATATATATATATATATATATATATATATATATATATATATATATATATATATATATATATATATATATATATATATATATATATATATATATATATATATATATATATATATATATATATATATATATATATATATATATATATATATATATATATATATATATATATAAATTAAAAATAAATGGTGGGTGGGGCCACCAAACCCCCACCCACCCTCAGCTCTCATGGAGAGGCTACATGGCAGCTACGACTACTGTCATAGTAGTAGGTACTACCTTTACGATATTATGTTGTTGCTACTGCAACAATGGCATTGTCGTGGTAGCTTTATCATATATGGCTGGCAAGCCTTAAATGTTTAAATTTTAAATGTTTTTTTTTAAATTTTAGTTTTAATTAATTTTAAATTAAATAATTTAATTTAAATGTACTTAAATTTAAATTAAAATTTGATTAAAATTTTAGTTTAATTAGAACTTAATTATTAAAATATTTTATGAATGGTTTTCTTTTAACTATTAAAGTATGTTAATTTATTAAGTATTGCTTTAAAAAAATTATGTTATTAGCAATTGATTTAATTAATTTATTAATCAATTAATTTGTTAATAGGAAGTTAGAAGGAAATTATTTAATGAAATTTTATATTGTTAAATAATTACTAGTTAATTATTTAATATATGATCCTATAGAGACAATACTTTTGGTGAGTTAGTGGTAATTGGGTAATCGAATTTAAAAGTGGAAATGGGTTCTATTATAGGGAAAATTTTATAAATTTATAAAGTCGAAAACTTAGAAAAAAACTAAATTATTATGTTTTGATAATGAATTGAACTATGAAACTAGGTTTAAGCAACTTTATATGATTAGTTGAATCATCTGGGATTCTAGTGAACTCGAATACCATAGTGAATCTGGTAACTAAAGAAATTGAAACTGAAACCCTGATTGAGATTGAAAACATTATCAATTGTAATACTTATAAACGTAAATGGAACCTTGAAAACCTACAAGTGAAAATTGAACTGTCATGTTTTCAAAACATAATAAGTTGAGAAAATGAATTTTGCATGTACTCTTTTTATGACTTGTGATTTTACTGTTGGGTGTTAGTTTCACTTAGCTTTGACTAGTTAGGTTTTATTACCAAAGGTTTAGAAGTTTTGTTTGTAATGTCATGATGATGCATTGTATAAGATATTTTATACTTAACCATGGTAATGTGTCTTGTAAGCTCTATGAGGTGTTTTGATCTATTGATTGTTATTGCTTTCTAGTGTTCTTGTGTGAATCTAAGGTGAATGGTGTGACCTATCTAATATAACCTAAGTCTTCGATCAGTTGTATTGGGATTGCTTTCCAATTGCTTGTATAGGATTGAGGTGTTTGCATGATTTGTTCTTGCTGATGTCATGTAATGACATGGATTTGGTTTATGTATACTTGATTTTTGTATTAGTCCTGTTAGGATGACCGTATTGGTGGAATCTGTGATTATGATCAATGATTTTTAGTACTTGTCAGTTGCTTGTTTAAGAATTGATGTACGGTATGTGGTTTTTTGTGATCTTTTAATTTTACTGAGCTTAGGGTAGGTTATTTGTATGTCATGTTGGGAAGTGGCTTACAATGGAGGCCGAGGCCCTAAACAGGTTGACGGGTAACCCATTGTAGGTTATTTAATAAGTGATAACATTTCATTAAATGGGTTTTTAAGAAATTAATAAGAGCCATTGTTTTCCTTGCCCGTGCCTTGAGTGCTAGTATAGGCTAGGATGTGAGTAGAGAGGGCACTTGGTTGCAACCATGCTTCATTAGTATGCCTTGTCAGTATGAAAGGATACTAGTGCTGCATAGAGTCATTAGGGGGCCAAATGATTAGAAGACTAGCTGGGTAACCTTAGAGTTGGTTCGTGTGATGACACTTTCCCACATGCATAATAGATTTCCTACGTGTCTGTGTTGCCTCTAGGTTTAGTTGATACTTATTTCTTGGTACCCTTTGAGATAGTATGCTTTCAGGTGATTCCTTGAACCTAGATATGAGTTTTTCATCATGTTTGGGACTTGAGTTTATCTCCTCAGCGCAGTGGGAGTGGACCTTTTTGAGTTCCATGAGATCAGGTGGTAGTGCTTTTTCTTATACCATTGAGACCGTCGGATGCCGCTGCTGGATGTGTTTGTGCAGATGCTCCTTTTTATCTGATCTTGTATTTCTATGATGGATGGTTATATTCTATGTGTATTGTATTTGATTTCATAGATCTTACAAGATGATGCAATCTATTTCATGATGTATATTATTTCAGCCCTTCATACCTTGTGACCTGTACAGTGGATGATGGTACATTATGATTATTGCCAAGTGGCATTCGAGATGATTGTATATTATTTAAATGGATTCATACTTGTATATTATTATTTGATATGGATTTATTATATATTGGATTTAGTGTTAGTTAAAATTAAACATGATTCATTGTCATAGGACCCTTAAGAGTTGTAACCTATTTATGTGTTGTTGATGTATGAGTGTATGTTAATTGCTTTTGCTATTCTATTACTATTGTTGTATCTTTAACCTTTTTTTAAAAATGTTTGTCAAACTTAGTAAAACTTTAGGTTAACTTCTTTTGGGTCACATGGTAGGGCGTTACATGTATAATTGACCACTTGTCAAAATAGACCAAAGTGGACTTCTATTTTTGATGGTTATAGCAACAAATATGAAGCTATATATGACTCAACAAGATAAGGCACAAGACCTCTCAAGGATCTAATTAATTACAAGTGCCAAAATAGGCCAAAAATGACCAAATGTTGAAAGTATTATGTCTACTCAAAATTACTCCAAACTGATACTAGATCTGAAAAGTAGACAAAAAATTACGCACTTTCAAAAAAATAGCACCTGAATATGTATCCATATGAGCCTGAATGAAGCCTTTGAAGTTGCAAAAATTGGGATTTACAAGTTTTAGAAAATTTTAGGAATAGGGATTGCAAACAACCTACAATAATGTATAGATCATGTAATTCTACCCCAAATTTTTTTTTTTAAAATTGCTTAGGAAAAGAAGTCCGCATGAGGGAGATATCATTGTTTGAAAATCACCTTTGTAATTTTGTTTCATGAATCGCCACCACTGCATCTCCAAAAATAAAATGACTCTAGATTTCACCTCAGATATTTGATTTTGATAAAACAAAAGTCAATTTGGGGTTTTTTTGACCTTCTAAATGTGATGCCAACATCTAATTTGCACCAACAAGCTCCAACCTTTGATCTGCAAAAAAATACTCTCCAATGGCTATGCAATGAACCTCCTATGGCTCTGATATCATGTAAGAATCTGGTATAGCTCTTATACCATATAAGAATTTGCCTAAGGAAAGAATGAAAAATGTCAAGATCTAGAAGCTCAAGAGATAGCGCAAAAAAGACAATATATGATCAAATGAGTATGGATTAATTAGATAATTAGATGATTACATCATAGAAGTGCCTTGTATATAATGGCAACTGATATGTCTAGGAGTCATACAAGAGATTATAAGCATAACAACTAAGCACATGTCCACCAAGAGTGGATTATCCTCCATTGTGCATGAAAGTACGTGCAACAATAAGAGGAAAAGAATACAAAGGTGTATCTCATAAAGAGATGTAGTAGACAACATGGCTCAATTGGAGTACAAACTACTGTGTTGTCTACATGACAACCTCAGATGAGTATGCAAAATCCTAGGTGTCTACATGACAATTAATATGAAAATGCATCATCTAAAGTAAACTTAAGTAAAGTGTAATGTCTACATGACAATTAATATGAAAATGCATCATCCAAAGTAAACTTAAGTAAAGTGTAAATAGTAAATACTTATTTACACCAAAAAAAAAAAAGTAATAGAAAATTATAGAAATATTTAGAAATATTATGTTCCTATCTAGACTTTAGTTTTAAATTTATTATTTAAAAATTATATAGATTTGGAAAGATGATATCTAAAATAACTTAGAAAGATATTATCTAAAATAATTTTAAAAAGATTTTACATCTATTTTGATTTTAGTTTTAAATTTAATCTAAAAACTTTTGTTGATTAATTCATTTTTTAAAAAGTAATTGTAAATTGTAAATGATTTGCATGTGAATTCAAATGTTAAATTCATAATCATTATTCAAATTTTAAGAATATTTTTTCATACTAAAATTTTAAAATATATAAATAGTATAATTGTTTTTAAAAATAAAATAATTCTTAAGAATGATAAATAGATAAATATTTCACAATTAAAAAAAAAAAAACTTGTGTGAGGAGAATGATCCAGGGGATGAAAATTACTGAAAAGTAAAATGTCCCCAATGCTCCAAGAATCAACATCATTACAAGTGTTCACAATTTTGACTCCAACATAACTTGAACGATCAAAATTGGAGTTCAAGTGCAAAAATTATGACTGGTCAAAATTTGGTCAAACTGGGACCAAAGGTCATAAAAGGGTGAAAAAATAATCATCTCAAAAGTATTTGACAATGGATTCCAAATGAAAGAGCTCATCAAAAGCTTTCCAATGGTGTTCGTTTCATCAAGAACGGAGATCGGATATAAAAGTTATGATGGTTTCAAATTTCAGTAAAAGTATGGATTTCGATGACATCAGCATGACATCACGAAATCATAAAGAGAGGGAAAACATTCAAATTTGAATTAAAATAGCTATTTAATTCGAATTAAAGGAATGAGATAATGGGAGTTGAACTCCTAACCATTGGCCTCCAAAAATTAAGGCCAACCAATGGGCTATTTATGACATATCTAATATTAAGGGAAGAGTTATTATCTATTCATAACAAATCCGCCCAAGCTTATTTAATTAGGGGTATTTGTTGAAAACAAACCCTTAATTTTGGTGTCAAATCATATCCAAATAATGGTAAAAGGGGTAAATTCGAAATATGTAACCAAAATGGGGGATTTTGTTAGTTAATTGTTTTAGCCCATTTTTGGCTAAATTTGATGTATAAAATGGGGGTAGTAGGCTTTGGAAAAGCATCCAGGTGATGAGAAGGAGATTATGATTTTGGAGACTTGATGATTATTCCTGCACATTGGAGAGTAATGCTGTAATTGTGCTTGAAGGGAAGATCTTGAACACTTGTAATTGATTTTGGAGCAAATCGGATTGGTCCCTCTATTGGAGCAGGACCCGGAGATGTAGTCCGACCCACGGATGAACTCCGTTATCAATCGTGTTTTGCCTTATGTCTCTCTACTCTCTTTCTTTCAGTCATTACCTTTTTATGCTTTGTTCATTTCAGCATTTAAGTTGTGTTAATTTGCTAATTAATGCTTTGAAATTTTACTTTATGAAATAATGTTAAGCATTCCTCTGTAATAGTCCTAGATCCTAATTAGATCAGAGAAGGATAGAGTTAAACTAATTATGTTTTTGAACAAATGGTAGTAAGGTTAACTAAGGGTCGATTTAAGGTTAGTGCTAAAATTACATAATACAGTAAAATAATTCTAAAAAGATATTATATATATTTTGATTTTAGTTTTAGATTTATTCTTAGATTTATTGTTGATTAATTCAAAATTCAAAATTCAAAAATAATTATTTAATTGTAAATTGTTATTAGTTATTGATTTTTGGATTTTCCAATAGCTTTTTGATGATGCTCTTTAAGTTTTTTTAGAAATTATTTTTTAAAAAACATATGCTCTTCCTAATCAAATCTTATATTCCTTATTTTGAGCTTTATTTCTTAAAGCTGTAACATTCTAATGTTTAAATTTAATATACATTATTTTATGGAAATTTGTGTAGTTCTCAAATCCATTCTTTTCCTTATATTGCAATTAAACATGGAAATTTCACCGTCTACTCTTATTATTGTTGGTGCAAACATTTCAGATAATAGATTTAGTAAACTTTGTTAGCTATTTTGGTTGTAAATAAATCTTGTTAGAAAATGGAGTCGACATGCATCTCTACAAATGGCCATTTTGAGAGCATATAGTAGAAATCACCCATATAATTGACAATGCAATAAAAATCTTCAATGATTCACATATGTTTTAGTGATATATTCCAGTATGTTTGACGTGGTTTATGAGTATTTAATAGTCTTATAAGAAAATGTCTATCTAATGCATTTGATTGTAAATATTTATTCATTGAAAATTTAAATATTAATCAAAATTTAAATTAATAGATATTTAAAGTAAAACATGCGTTTAATAATAAGTTAAATGGAATGTGTCAAAATAATATATATATATATATATATATATATATATATATATATATATATATATATATATATATATATATATATATATATATATATATATATATATATATTCAATGCTATTTTTTTTATTTAACTTGCACGAGAAATGTAGTGATCATTATTGTTGGTATAATTTGAATTAATAATTCTTTTTCCTATTTTACACGGCTAAAGATGTTAAGATTAGTTGTGTATGAAACTAACATATGAATCATTCAAGTTGAATATAAGAAAAATAATGATTAATGAATATGAATGTGCGGTACACTTTATTTATTTTAATTCTAATATGATTTCCTTCCTATAATTCATACAAAGTATTTTAATTTAGTCGATAGGCTATTTGTGGGAACTTTGTTTCTAGAAATTGAATTTTTGACAGAAAAATTGTCAGTTGGCCGGAAAAGTTGTCAATTTAGTTGAAAAATTGTAAATTTTTCTCATTAATTATTTACCAGTCAATTTTTATCTCACTCCACTTTTAACTCTTGTTTTAGTATTTATTATTTGTTATCTCCACTTTTAACCATTATTTTTCTTTTTCTCTTTATTTTAAAAAAAATACTTTTGATCTCCACATTAGCTCATGTTGTGATCTCTATTTATTTAAATTTTGATTTTTAAAATTGATTTAGATTTTAGTTTTTCAATTATTTTAATTTATTTTTTATATTAGTTTTTTTTTTTGTTTCTATGTTTTATTTAGCCAATAGAATATTTGTTAGAGACATTATTTTTTCATTTTTTAAATTTCTCTTATTAATTTTTCATAATAGATTTTTTGATGGGGTTTTTTAAATAATTTTTTTTTCATATTTGATAAATTGAATTTAAATGAATAATATTTATTAATCTATTTAAATGATTTTAGTAAATATTATGTTATTTAAATTGAAAATTATTAATAATCTACTTTATTCACATAAGATTATATTTTAAATCTCCAATTTTAACTATTGTTTTTCTTTTTCTATTTATTTAAAAAATAACTACTTTGATCTCCACATGTTTTTTTTATATTGATAAACGGTCAAAAGCTTTATACTATATTAGATGCTAAAAAAAAATAGTTACAATGTTCTCCATTCAAACGGGCATTGGCAGGAAAGAACAGAGTAAGAAAACCTCTAGTCTTGCCCGGGACCGAGGTCCTATATTATACATTATTTAAAAGGGGTATTCCCTAGTATATACATTGTCCAATAATTAAATCAAATATTGACAAGAATGATCTCCTTGCAGTATTCGGCTTGTCTTCCACAATCAAACTTAAGATGCTAATCATGACTTCTTATACCTTTTGAGATAATCCTTCTACTAGCCCAAAAATCAAAGATGCCCTTCTTTCCACAAATATTAGTAGTGTTAGACCAACTAGAGTAAATGAAGCAATTCAACAAGATTTGATAGAACCTTTTCTAAAACATATTTATCACTTTTCTCTCCTTAGCTATATGTAGTTTATTATGCGTTGGTGGACTACCTTCTGATTTATCAATTTTTAAATGTTCTAGTCCTTTTAATCTTTATACATGTTTGTAGTGTCCAAATTAGTGAATAGTCCACGCATGTTAAGCTATACTATATTGGGAGAGATTAGAGGTGGTATACCTTTACCATTAAATTCTTTCACTGCCTTTTTCTATTGCTTACTATAGTTGATTGATTTGTTTCTTTCACATTTTGATCTTAATGAATTGCAATGAATGCAATGTAAGCTTGTAGACCAAATGTTGAAATTAGTACCCAAATTCTGATATTATTCATACATTTATAATACAACCTATATGTAGAGCCTAAAATCATCTTACATATATTGCAAAAACTCAACAAAATAAATTAACATGAATTATAACTCTATTATGAAATTAGATAAACATAGGTTATAGTCATATTAATTGCCCAAGGAAAACAAAACCTATCAGAATTAGAGATCATCAGAAAGAAGGATAAAGAAGGACTCAACACATAACCAAAACCCACAAAGCTGCAAAGGAGGAAACAAAGAAATCTAAATTGGTACTATCCAAAATACATATATTTTGAAGACATGAAAGGAGTAACAACAAGATAAAACCTCCAACTAAAATCTAATAACATCAAAATATGACATTTAAACAAAACCAACATGCAGGGGACACCAATGAACAACAATCCCTATTCTAGTACACCATGATGATTTGTGCAATGTCCTTAGGCTTCTTTGTTTGAAAATTAGGCGAGAATTCAAAGGCACTTTTCTCCCTACTGGACTTTTCCATATTCAGGATACAAAAATCCAATACTTCCAAATAATTGAGCACCACTCCCAGTTGAATATAGGAATTGAAGATGTAGAGATAGCTCTTCAGCTAGGCCTTGCTTCTATCTTCTAAGATCCCTCTCCACCTAAGAAGAAAATGGATATTGGCTTCCATTTTTGGCCATTCTTGAAAAAATAAAGCATTCCCTTGGATAACCAGAGAGGAGAATCTAGGAACAATGGCCAACTCAAAGCTCCTTGGCGGATGCACCATGTAAAGCTCTGGGAGAGGGATCCTAAGTTTCTCATCTATACTCAAAACAACTTCTTCAAGACCTACACACCAAATTGGATTGAATATATTATAGCAAAACCTAATCATTGCCCACTTCTCTAATTTGGCTCTGGCCAGACAACTTACAAAGGAACCTACAATGTCACTATTGGTTCTTTAAGAGAAAGCATAATTGAAAATACCTTCCCCTAAGACACTACTCACATCAATCCTAGTCATGTCATCCATAGGATTTAAAAGTCGATTCCATCTTTCTGGTTTCACATTACCTCTAAATGCCATGGTCTGCACCTCTGAGCCATGAAATAAACTAACAATGGTTTCCATACTAAGATTGTAGCTAAATCAAGTTGAAACAAAGAAGGGGATGAAAAGAATCCAATACCAAGTTGAATATAAATAGAATACTAACAAGCTCAAACAAAGGATCTAGAAGAGCCTTGAATACTTAATGTCATCTATTGATGCCACCTACATGAAACTGAATCATATTGATATATGATGATGCCTAATGTCATGAAATAATGGAGAAAATAGGGATTAAATAAAGAAGTTACAAATGTTTGAAATAAAAATTATAAAAAGCAACCTAGAGAACGATTAGATCTAGGGATAAAGATTCTAATAGTATTCAAAAATGTGTTCTCATATAGACTTACTTAAGTCCTTTCATATTTGAAAGTGCTATTGTTTTTTTTTTTTAATCGGTAAATAGCCAAGGCCTTGATTATATTGATTAATAAAAATTAATAAATTACAATAGAGTACCTATGTTCAAATGGGCACTAGTAGGAAAGAACGAAGAAGAAAACCTCCAGTCTAGCCCAAGACCTTAGTCCTTTATTATTACACTATAAAAGGGACATACCCTAGTCAAATTACTTCAATTTCTATTATTACAAAAGAGAAGATTGTAATTCAATTGAATACAATGATCAAATGATTCTTAAATGCATGCTGAGACCTATCGTAGATGAACCATTCCAGCCACTGCACTTTACATCCTTCCATTACTGAGCGATACACTCATCCCTGCCTTGCTGACTTAACAATAAGATTGGTTAGTGATAGTACTACAATTATCTTTCTAAATATAAAGGATACCTTCGAGAAAATAACTATTTCCCTTTTCTTCTGATTTATTAATACTAACTTGTGTAATACTTAAGATAAGGCTTACCAACTCATCAAAATAATTATTTTCCTTTTCTTTATTAACAAGATCCTTAAAGTTATCAACAAAATTGGTAGTATTCAAAACCTACCAAAAATTTACCTTTATAATTGTATTTGAAAATAATACTCATCTTAAATCTTCCATGTTGTACTTGTAGACACCTAAAAACCTTTAGAAAATAAAGTATTTTTATTTTCTGAAAAAGTCCTGATGACATCATCATTTATTAATTAATTAATTTTTTAATTAATTAATTTATTTTTATGCCATTAAATCCCTTTATCTTAATTAAAAATATTTAATTAAGGAATCCCTCCCAAAAATGTTTAAATCTTATTTAAACATTATTTCCTTATTTATTAATTATTTAATTAATAAATTGACCAAAAAAACCAAAATAAATAAAAAAATTATTTTTTGCCCAAAATTTGGCCAATTTCCTTTAGACCACTAACCTCTTCCAAAATCTTCTAAATCCTTCTCTAATTTTGATTAAAGGCTAATCCCATCATTTCCTACCCCTAATCCCAACTCAAAATATTTAATTAAGATTAAATATTAATCCTCATGTTTATTAAAAAAGTTTTAATAAATATCTCCTCAACCCAAACCCTTGAAATAAATAAAACTTTATTTATTTCCTAAAAATCTAATTTAACCTCATCCTAAGAAGTTCTAGACTCTTCTAGAAAGTCTTCATCCTCATCCTAGGAAATTCTAGACTATTCTAGAAAGTCTTTATCCTCATCCAAAGTCTAGGCTCTTCTAGAAGATGTCTTTAAACCTAATCCTAATCTCCTCCTAACCTTGTCACATTCCCTAAAAATGGGTTAAGACTTACTAACCCAAGCAAAAGTTAACAAATATCTCCTCCTTCACCCACCCTCATTAAATGCCATCCACTTGCCTATCCCTAAGCTAATCCTAAACCATCCTAATCCATCCTCTAATCATTTGCACAAGCTTAAGCAAGCTTAAAACCTTCTTAATCAAGTCCAAGTCAAAATTGCTCTCATCTCCCTCAAAATATCTCAACCATAAAACTTTATGAAGCCCACTAGGCCATAAATGACTCTTCCAAGCCCTTTTATTGCTCTTAGAAGCCATTATGAGGGTCTTTATGAAAATTTTATCCCTTGAGCCTCCTTTGTTGACTCATCCTTCCCCTTTCCTCCATCCTCTCACCATGTGACATGTGTCACTCCTTGATTGGCTGTAAGGAAGCACAATCTATGTGCTCTCCTCTCATGCAATCTGAGCCCTCCATGAGCTTTTTCCCATCCTTGCATCTTAGCCCTCAATCCCTCAAGCCTCTTGCCTATAAATTGGATCCTTCCCCTTTGCAAAATAACACAATCCATGAAGTAAATTCATAATGCCATTTTAAGAAGCCATTTTACATCAAAACCATACACTCACACCCAAATTCCAACTCCATTTGAAGCCCTTTTTGAAGCATAAGCTTGAGCATACATCCTATCTATTTAGACAAAGCCACTCAACAAGAGAGCTTCTTATTGAGAGAGCCCATTAATGGCTCATATTCTTAATTGAGAGCTCATCTTAGTCTATCTTGAAGTTTATGAATTTTGTTTAGTTTGTAGAAGCTTTATTTAAATTTGGTTTCTATTAGCATACTAACATTGCTCATATACATTTTGGCATGCCTGGTGGGACCCCGCATGGGTCATCTTCATTAGCTTTTTAAATCAAATTATGTATGTCATTTGCTAATTTTGGCTAATTTTGCTTGTTTTTGTGATTGGTAGGATTGTATAAATTGGTTTTGTAGGTCCACATGAGCATGAAGAAGACAAAGGAACTCATAGTCTATCTCATAGTATTTGCAGATTTTTCAAGTTTATAGGTGGACAAAGCACTTGAAATTCTTCTTCCTCTTCTTGTCTATATTCTTCTTATTCCATCTACTTCTTCTTCTTCTTCTTGTGGGAGATCTTGGCCATTATTTTTTAAGGAAGAAAAATCATACACACTTCTTTTTAGTGCTTAAAATGAACCCCCAAATCATACTTAAATCCATTAAAAAATTAAAAATTTGCAAAAAAGAAAAAATCATTTAACAAGTGAAATCAAACCAATCCAATCATTTGCATCCTTGCAACATTAAGTTTAGATGCATTTATGCAAAGTTAGTAACACTTCATTTTTGGGAATTTAAAAAGAACTTCAAGTTTCTATTTCAAAAGGTTCAAAATCAACACTAAGTGCACACTAAAATCTAAATCAAACTCAAAGCATCAATCAAGGATAAAATGAACTTCATTTGCAAATATTTTAAAGTTCTTTTAAAAATTTGATGAAAACTAAGAGTCCTAAATGGTTGCCAAAAATTATCCTAAAAGCTTTGTTATTTGTTCCAAACAAATGTCTTGTTGCAAAATCTTGAATGTTTCTTAGGTTTTTCATGCATCAAAACAATCTAGGAATATCATTTTTGGGCTTAAAATATGCAAACTAGAACACAAAATCTTGAATGAAAACCAAAGTCCGAAGAGTCATTTTCACTTTTGAGTCCAAAACAATCTTGAATGATCTTAGGTTACAACAAAGCACTTTAAAGTTCTTAAAATAACACACAAAATCTCAATCTTGAATTCTCAAAGGAAAAAACTTGAATGTTTAACCACTTGTCTTTAAATGCATGTTGCTAAAATCACTCTTGAATGCCATGGATTAAAATCAAAATTTTCTTGAATGCATGATTAAAACAAAAAATCCAATCTTGAATGCCAAGGATCAATTAACCATTGCAATATCAAACACTTCATTTGGAGCTTCTAAAATTGAACAAAACAAATCTCTTTTCCACATGCAATTTAGGTAAAGTTTGATTTTTGTACATTTAAAAAACTTTTTTAAGTTAAATACAAATTTGCAAAATCAATTTGAGTAGTTCCTTGCTCTCACCTCTTTTCTAATCACCCATCAATTCAACTATTGGTTGCAATCTCAACACCATTTATGGGGATGGGTCTACTTGAAAAAGGTGTTAAATGTTCCACAATCTAACTCACTCACTTGGTCCTTGAACGTTTGCTTTAACTTTATCAAAAATTTTAAATGACCAAAACTCTAGATTAAATCAATCACACTTCAAGTTTGGGCACTAAAATTGAACAACTATTGACGTGGAGGGCCTCCGGGCGTGCGCTTGACAAATCGAGTCTCACACATCTTTGCTTTGGGCTTAAAACAAAATCACACCAACTCCTGAATGCTTTAAAGGAAATTAATAGATACTTGACATGGAGGGCCTCCGGGTGCACGAGTTTTCTTTTTTTGACCCTAAGTCTTCTTCTTGTTTGCATTCTTCGATCGATTTAATTTTGTTGGAATTGAACATTGTCTCTTAAACATGAGTTCTTGCAAAGTCTAGATTAGCACACATAAGAGTTAGTTGGTAAAAGAACAAGCGTATTTTTTTTAGCCCAAGGTCATCCAAGTCTTCTCTCCCCTTGTTTTCTTTCGAGGCCATCTTGGGTGCATAAGATTAGAATTCAAAACCTTGTTTCTTTTTAGGAGGCCTACTTGGGGATTTCATCACCCCTTGGATGACCTCAACTCCTGCGTTCAGGCGGAGTATAAGAACCGGGAGGTGAATCGAAAGACACCTCTCTTGGGATCAAGATTATGTCACTTGGGCTAAGCCTCAAGGAACTTTATACCCTTGAGAAGTGAAAGAGGAGAAGTGGGTTACCGCTCCTCTCGGCTGTGTGACATCTTTTTGGTTTCATCTATGGATTTGGGCCTCACGTACCTTGGGTATATTGAGGACTCTCTAACTAAACCAACTGTCAGCCTTGTAGACAACCATCTAGGATGTTAATGTGCTTGAAGTGACTGATCGAAACATTTGTAGAACACACACATTCCTTGGCGCAAGTATCACATTCTCAGAATCAAAACTTCTATCTGGTTGTTTCTATCTATTGCTTGGTCTTTTACTTATTGAATGAATGTTTGCCAAACTTGGTCAATCCTAGCTTAGGGTACACTTAGCGTAGTCACTGCCTATTCCAAAATTTGAACAAGTTGAAGCAAAATAACCGAGGTCTCTCAAAGCTAAGAAAATTCAAGAATTCATGTCAAAGCAACCCAAACCCAAACAAAAGTTTCACAAAGTTAAACTCAAGCCATCTCAGGCATACCAAGAACTTTCAGCCAAGAGAAAAGAAATAACACCAAGCCCACGAATTGCCAAACTCCACAAAGTAGAGGAAAAAGCTGATGACAAAGCACTTCAAGAGGCTTGGTTAGAGCACACCATCAAATTTAGCCAACATCCAGGAGTTAATCCTGCTTATGCCTTACCAACTAGGCATGATTTCTATGATTAGACACCCTTGTTTCTCCACATCTTCTTGGATAAGCTTCACTTTAGAGTCATCTTTGTAGAAAAGCCAGCCATCTTAGGTTATCCCCTTAAGCATTATTAGCTCATCCATCTCATTTAGAATCAAACCATCTAGCCAGCAATCCAAAAACTACACATCTAACCTTTGAAAATTGTTGTCACCTTGCTAAAAGATTGCCATTCCTAAAAACTTTCAAAACCACCAATCTCACCAAGGTTATCCCTTTTGAAAAAGCTTTGTCTAGGGTAATCTAGCTTTGCCACTTGTTATCCCTCATCACCTTGAGCTAAATGTTGGGATCCACAAGTGGTCAATCTCGTGTTCTTCCTAAAGGATCATTAGTCTATCCTTAAGTTGACACAATCACCACCAAGCTTGCACATAGGAAAGCAGACCTTTTGTGCTTTGACAACATATCTTTGAAGTTAGAATCCCCAACCCAATCCTCCTTAGGTTTTTTCATATAGCTTTGTCTCAACCTAGGAAATTATTTGCATAGAAAATCCTTCCTCCCTTTTGCATCCACCAGCATTTGTTGCATCTCATCCCTAGGAGCATTTTTCATGCCACCCGTCACTCGCTTAGCCAAGAAGAAAGAAACAATGGAGCCCTATCATTTGGATCGAACAGCCTCACCCCCCTTGAGCACTCAGCCATCCTTCAGCCCAGAGAAGGCTATGCCATCATCTATTGACATTGAAGCTTTCATGAACCAACCAGGAAATGCAGTATTGGCAAATG
The DNA here is from genome assembly GCA_028749045.1 of Cupressus sempervirens. NCBI lineage: Eukaryota > Viridiplantae > Streptophyta > Pinopsida > Cupressales > Cupressaceae > Cupressus > Cupressus sempervirens. The sequence goes on from CM053787.1 coordinate 3,473,721, forward strand.
CCATTATAGACAAGAACAAAGAGATAATAATGGCTAATTTTTGAAGGGACAATGTAGGAACCTTTGACTTTGGAAGACTCCCTCCATTATCAGATCCATCTCACCCATTGTTTGGGTAGCTGCCACCACCCATAGGCTCTTATGATCCAAATTATCCTCAATATATGCCAAAAGAAGAGCCTCCAACCAATCCATATGATCCAACAGACCCAAACATACCATCATCCACCCAAGTTGAAATCTCCATGCCGCAAGCCAACCCGGCCAACACCACTCAATCCTTGGTTCATACCTCTCCGCTCCAAACCCCCTTTACCCAAAACACCTCACCATTCACCCCCTTCACTATTGCTACTACTGTTCCCCAACCTAGCCTTCCAAATCCACCCATCTTCCAAATCAGTGCTAGCATCTTTGGCCAACCTCAGCAATATACAACAGGGATGCCGCCCATGGGGCTAAGTAATCAACCTTTCATCACCCCCAGCTTGTTCACCACAGCCCAAAGCACAATCCCATTATTTCCATTAGGTCTTGGAAGCTCAGTGCCATCAGCCACAAATCCACAAGCTACTACCCTCACTCCACAAAGCTATCAAACCCCACAAGCTACTACCAATGTTCTGCCTAGCTCTCAAGTGACCCAAGCTCCCACAACCACTCTACCAAGCTTCCAAATCCAGCCACGAAGCTATCAAACCCCATCAATTTAATTTCCTAGCTTTCAATTCCCACCACCTCCACCACCAACTAATCCATTACCTCCTATTACCAACTACTTTTCAATGCCACTTCTAGGAGTTAACCCACCAATCCAGCCAACCACCAATTATTTGCAGGTACGATCCCAAATGGGAGTGCAGCCCACATACCTTGGTCAAACCCCACAAGCCCCCCGATCCTTTCCCCAAGCTTCACAACCATCTTATACCTTACCTCCACAAAGCCATTCATTTATCCCATAGCTAGCTTATGTTCCTCAATCCCATATCAACAGCAAGCCTCGCAGCACATGCAACAATATGCACCACATCCCCCTCAACAACTCGTCATCCACCATGCAGCTGCCCAAACAATGTACAATCCCTATCAGCAAATCCCTCACAGCCATCCATATTCAGTGGCCCCATCTAGTGCATACCTACCTCAAGGCACTCCTACATTGGGGGCACCCCAGACATCACCTATCAATTTAGAATGAGAGCAAATGAAGATAGCTCTGAAAGCCATCCAAGAAGCAAATGATCTAAAGACATTCAAGTTTGAGAATGTGTGTCCTTACCCATTTGACAGAGCCATTACCATGACACCATTTCCCAAACACTTTGAGGTACCCAAATTTGACAAATTCAAAGGAAAAGGAGACCCTGTCACACATATCAAATAATTTTACATGCACTGCCAGGACGTGGCATACAATGATGTCTTCCTCTTGCGCCTTTTTCCCAAAAGCTTGGCTAGACCAGATCTTGAATGGTTTTACAGAATCCCCTATGGCACAATAAAAAACTTTGCTGAATTATCTGAGGCATTCGTAGCCCAATATGCCCATCTTGTTGAAACAAAGCTATCAATAGTTGACCTTGTCCACAATAAGCAAAAAGGTGGACAAAGCCTTGTTGAATACCTGCAAAGATGGCAAACCCTTACCACCCGCATATCCTGCACCTTGCCAGAGCGCCATGTGGTGAAAATGTTTATTGATAATGCCCATCCCAGCTTGGCTCACCACATGACCATGAACTATTTGCAGACCTATAAAAATATCAAAGAGAAAGGAATGATCCTTGAGCAAGGAGTCATTAAAGATGGTGTGGTCAAGATTTACAAAGAGGCCAACCAAAATCAATCACATTCCAATTAAAAGTCTAGATATTGGAACAAAAACAAGCATGTTGCAACAGATGGCGTCACTAACACCAGACATGTGAATATTGTTGGTCCTTCTCACAACCAGTCCAACCCACCATATCAACCAAACAATCAAAAAGCTATCAACTACCAACAACAGAATAACCAAAGCTATCAAAACCACAATCCAAGACCCAACTTCCAAGGGTCTAGCAGTCAAGCTAATGCCATCAATGTAGCTGCAGGACAAAAGCCCAGAATCCAACCTACACCTAGAAACTATACACCCCTTGGTGAGCCATTGGATGTCATTTTTGAGAAATTAGTCAAGGAAAACTTCATCAAATTTCCTCCTACCCAGCAAATTGACCCAAGCCAATCCAAAGTTGCATGGTACAAAGATAATGAGTACTGCAAATTTCATAGGGTAAAACGTCACACTACCCTCAGATTCATGAAACTGAAAGACTATGTGCATGACCTCATTGATCGAAAGGAAATCACTGTTGGTGCCCAAATCTCTCCCAGTGCAAGCTTACAGATCTATCAAAATGCTTTTCCTCCTCACAAAAATCAAAATCCTAAAAAAGCACCTATCCAAACCAACAACAACAACACCAACAACCATCAGCCAAACCAACAGCATGGGAAGAACAATGACCACACTTCATCCTATATAGACTATGGTAGCCTTATAGGTTGTATATCCAAGAAAGAGCCTTCTGTCAATGTTATCAATATCCAAGGACCAAACAATGAGTGTGCAGTCACCACTCGAAGAGCCCGATTTAACATCGCAGGCCCACCCATTTCACCAGCACCATCAGCTCCATCAAAAAGCCAGTACAATATCTTGGAACACCTTGGGAACACACCAGCCCAAATCTCCATTTTAGACCTTCTTCGCACTAGTCCTGTGTACAAGAACATCCTTGACAGTGCTCTCATAGAATCCCGTGTCCCTTCTGATATCAATGCTACTAATTTTCATAATCTTGTTGGACACCTTTCATCCTCATGTGCCCTATCGTTCAAATCCACCGACATACCTGTGGTCGAGCCAGATCCCACCCTTCCACTTCGCATAGCCATCATGGTATCCAATTTTGCCATGAAAAGAGTAATGATAGATAATGGATCAGCCTTGAATATTTGCACCCTAAAATTCATAAAAAAAGCTGGGTATACTGAGGCAGATATCATCAGTGAGGTTATCACCATCAAAGCTTATGACAACTTGGAAAGAACCACAGAAGGAACTATTTTGCTGCCAATCAAGGTTGGGCCAGTCATCCAAGAAACACTCTCCCATGTTATTGATCTAAACCTACCATTCAACATCCTCCTCGGTCGCCCATGGATTCATGCCATGAAAGCCGTTCCATCCACTTACTGTCAGTGCGTCAAATTTTTGCATCAAGGCACTGAGGTAACCATCCATGCTGATCCAGAACCCTTTGCTTACTGCAATGCGGTTGAAGCTTCATATACAAACCATTTCCTTGGAATTGATATCGACACATCCATCGCCAGCTCATCCCACACTTGTAATGACCCAGAAACCATCCTCGCCTCTACCCTGTCTACCGTGAAGATCAATAACAAGGGCTGTGGAGAGTATAGTCTGTCGGATGCATTTGTTGTCGGGGCACTCCCACTTGATCCACATGCCCATGGAAGATCGACATATCAAAAAGCTAAGGATATTCCACCTCCTCGATACAAACAGTTTGGACCAACAACCTTTGTATCCTCAAAAATCCCTCTTCATGAGGAGCTCACTCCGGATATCAACAATTGGTTACATAAGGATGCACCTCAAAGAAATCAAGCACGCCTTGATCAATTCAGCCAAAAGTATCCCCAAGAACATAAGCTCATCACTGACAAATGGAACTATCAAGGTGGTGGTCTAGGACCAGAAGAAAGAGGCATGCAGTGCCCCATCGATGCACACAAGTGGGAATCAAAGTCAGGTCTTGGCTTTGGCATACCCACAACTGGGGGCACCAATGAGAATGGTCACGCTTTTTCAAACATTCACCGCGACCTTGTCGAAATAGAAGACATTCTTGAGGAAGTTGAAAAGAGAGCCTACGATGATATCCTAGACCAAATCTCCCTCGAAGACTCTGTTCTCCAAGAACTATCCATCCACCTCATTGACCTACCACTTGCCCATCCACAACTCATAGATTGGGACCAACCAAGTGTCATACACATTAATGAGTTCACATTAGAGGAAGCACTTCTGAGATTCATGGGAGCTGAAACACCTCACAAGAAAATAAAGCTAGATTCTACCTATATCTACAAGCTAGATCCCAAGGGGTATTTTGCAGAAAATCCCCAACCTAGTTTCGATACACCCAAAATTGGAACTAAGGTGAATCTGAGACTAGCTAAGGCAGTGAAAAGAACCCCTCAGCAAGAGCATCCAGAGCCACAAGAAAAACATGAGGATTTAGCATTACCTCCTCAAGATAATCGACCAGAGATATCTTCTAGTCTAATTGAGGATACTAGGGAAGTCAACATCGGTTGTTCAGAGATCCCTAGCCTTGTTCATATTGCTGCATCCCTATCACAAGACCAAGTTGATCTCCTCTTTGAGGTCTTAAGAGAGAACATTGGCCGATTTGCATGGTCATATCAGAACATGCCAGGACTTGATCCAAAGCTTGTAGTTCATCATCTTGCAGTTGATCCAAATATCAAGCCCATCAGACAAAAGCTTAGAAAAATGCACCCCAAGGTGGCATTATTGGTCAAAGCTGAATTAGAAAAAATGTTAGCTGCTAAGATTATCCGACCTATTAACTACTCAGAGTGGATCTCCAACATGGTCCCTGTCACTAAACCTTCCGGTGACATCAGAATCTGCACTGATTTTAGAGATCTTAACAAAGCTTGTCCAAAAGATGATTTTCCCTTGCCCAACATAGATATGATTGTAGATCTTACAGCTGGACATGAAATTTTGTCCCTCATGGATGGATTTTTTGGGTATAATCAAATCAAGATTGCAGAAGAGGATCAACATAAGACAACATTCACTACCCCTTGGGTAACCTTTTGCTACAAAATGATGCCTTTTGGCCTAAAGAATGCTGGGGCTACCTATCAAAGAGCTATGACAGCCATTTTTCATGATCTCATCCATAGCATTTTGGAGAATTATGTGGATGATATCTTGATCAAGTCTCATACCTTCATGGATCATCTTGCTGACCTGGAGAAAGTCTTTGATAGGTTAGCCAAATATCATCTCATGCTGAATCCCAAGAAATGTGTCTTTGGGGTCACATCTAGCAAGCTTCTAGGCTTTATAGTTTCTAAACGAGGTATAGAGATCGACCCCAAGAAGGTCAAGGCTATCTTAGACATGCCTCCTCCCCAGACACTATGACAGTTTTGTTCTCTTCAGGGAAAGCTTCAATCTGTTTGGCACTTCATCTCCCAGCTTGCAGATAAGTGTACACCATTTTCACATTTACTGAAGAAGGATGAGAACTTCAAGTGGGATCCTTTATGTCAGTGCAGCTTTGACCATATCAAGCAGTATCTCATCAATCCCCCTATCTTGGTTCCACTAGTTCCTAGTCATCCCCTGATTTTGTACATATCAGCAACACCTACTGCTCTAGGGGCACTTCTAGCATAGCTCGATGACTATAGCAGAGAAAGAGCCATCTACTACATCAGTAGAACCCTAGTTGGTTATGAACTCAATTACACTCCTATGGAAAAAGCTTGTTTGGCAGTTGTTTTCTCAACTCAAAAGCTTCGCCATTACATGCTAAGTCATACCATCCAACTAGTCTCCAAGATTGACCCTCTCAAGTATATGCTCTCCAGAACAACACTTACAGGCCGTTTGGCCAAATGGGTTATGCTCCTTAGAGAATTTGACATCCAATTTGTGGACAGAAAGGAAATCAAAGGGCAAGCTATAGCAGATCACCTAGCTAATGCACCTCTAATAGATGCTTATCCGTTGATCACAGAATTTCTAGATGAGCATATCTGTCTAATTGAAGAACAACCCCCATGGAAACTTTATTTTGATGGCTCATACACATCTCATGGATCAGGGGTAGGAATATTGTTGGTCACACCTCAAGGAGATTACATTCCAAAAGCCTTCAAGCTACAATTCCCTAGCACCAACAATATAGCTGAATATGAGGCCCTCATAGCAGGATTAAAGATAGTTGCAGAATGGAACATTGTTGATCTACAAATCTTTGGCAATTCTCAACTCATCATCAAGTAAGCCCTAAATGAATATCAAACCGAAGATGAAAAGCTATTACCCTACAAAGAGCTAGTTGATCAGCTAACCCAGCATTTTACAAGGCTTCAGTTTACACAAGTGCCTCGAATACAGAACAAGGCAGCAGATGCTATGGCTACTATAGGCTCGCTCTTGGAAATTTTCCAAGCAGCTACACAGTATGAGTTTTTAGTGGAGCAGCTCATCACACCCGCCTATGCGAATGAGGATTCAAACTGTGTTTATATCTTGGTTGGTCCCCAATCCCCTTGGTACCATGAGATTCATGCTTACCTTAACAATGGTATCATATCCCCTCACCTCACACGTACCCAATGCTAGAACCTCATCCAAAAATCATCCCGCTATGTTATCATAGCCAATACCCTATATCGTCAGGGTTATCACGATACTCTCTCTCGATGTTTAGACCAAAATGAGGCCATGATGGTGTTAAAGGAAGTACACTCTGGACTTTGCAGTGCCCACACGAGTGGTATTGTCCTAGCGCGACAAATCCTTAGAGCAGGCTACTATTGGCCTACCATTGAAGAAGACTCCTGTGACTTTGTCAGAAAGTGTCTCCCATGTCAGCAGCATGCAAATCTTGTGCATGCTCCAGCATAGGATCTACAGCCTATTGCACCACCTTGGCCTTTTGCTTGTTGGGGCCTTGATCTAGTTGGAACTATCACACCCCTCTCATCTGATGGACATAAATGGGTGGAAGCAATCCCCCTAGTCTCAGCTACAGGAGTTCAGGTCTCCAAGTTCATCTTGTACCACATTGTTTGCCGCTTCGGCATCCCATCCACCATCTTCATCGACCACGGAGGTAACTTTGAAAATCTCAACATGGAAGAATTATGCACTTCCCTCCGCATCCATCACTGCTTTTCTAGCCCATATTTCCCACAAGGTAACGGCCAGGCAGAGGCAACTAACAAAACCCTCCTCAAAATCCTAAAGAAAGTTGTCAATGATTCTGGCCATGATTGGCACCTACAAATAAATCTAGCCCTATGGGCCTATCAAACTTCCTTCCGTACATCCACAGGCACAACTCCATACTCCCTAGTCTATGGTGCCGAAGTGGTACTACCTATAGAGGTTGAACTTCCCTCCTTGCGCATATCTTTGCAAGGGAAAATATCAGATGAAGAATACAGAGTAGCTCGGCTCACCCAGCTAGATCTCTTAGAAGAGAAGCGACAACAAGCCTATAATCATCTCACAGCCTATCAAACTCATCTCAAAAGGAATTTCAACAAGAAGGCGCTTCCATGACACTTTCAGCTAGGTGACATGGTCCTCAAAGAAAACATGAAAGTCCAAGTAGATCGAGAAAAGAAAGGCAAGTTTGAACCTACATGGCTTGGTCCTTATGTTGTCACTGCTTCCTTTGGCTCCAAAGCCTATCAGCTATCTACACCAGAAGGAGAACTCTTGAATGATCATACTAACATCATTCATCTCAACAAGTTCTATGCTTGAAGATCCTTAGTATACCCAACTTTTGAAAAATACAAAAAAAAAAAAAAAAAAATAGTAAAGAGAAATAAGCGTCCAATGGTGAAAACTTGGCAATTCAAGCGCCTTGGATAGGTACCTTGGTGAAAACCTGGTAATTCAGATGCCTTGTGTACTAAGACTAATCCATTATCTATCACTATCCTATCCCTCATCCATTCATCCACCATCCCATAAAACACCTATTTGTTCCCTTGGTGTTCCAACCAAATATCCAAAATCTAATGGAGCTTGTAAATACCTCCTGTACAGCTTGTAAAATCTTGTACCAAAGCTTGTATTATACCTTGTAAATCTTGTACCATACCTTGTATATCTGAATCTTGTCCAAAGTTTGTACCATATTCCAACCTGTAAATAATCTTGTATCCTAGCTTGTATACTATCACGTGCACACACAAAACCCCATTTTCACTTAAGCTTTTTGCAAACCATCTACCTATCCACCTATCACCTATTATAGACATCCCATCCTTCACAAACATTTCCATCTCACAAAAACCAAAACATGAACAAACTTGTACATTTGTAACATATCTTGGTCCATCAGCTTGTACATTCTCTTTAGCTTAGTACCATTGTATCTATCCAGCGCTCGTATCAGTTCATCCTTGATCAGCATTTTGCACCCATCGCACATCTTGGTTAGCTATTCCAATGCATCCTTTAGCTAGATTTCTTGTCACCAAAGTGTTATCTTTCTTAGTTCAGCTTGCCAAATGCATCACTCATCCAAATCCACCAGCTTAGGTGCTCTCCGATAGGTCCTTGCAGGATATAGCTTTCCTCATGTTTGATCTTGGTCCGTTAGTACCTCGTCCTACCCATCTCGTTGGCAAACAGTTCTCTTTTGGATTTTCGCTTTCTTTTGATTTGGACTCTTCCCTATTGGGTCTTGAAATATCTTTTCCAAGAAATCTCCTTGTTCCCTCCTCAAGGTTGCCACGATCTTCCATATCATGGTATACTGCGAATGGGGCAATCAGAGCGTAAGGTCTTGATCATGTCTTTTGCTTGTTTTCTTTTCTTCTTGTGGGTTACCCAGTGTCATTTCCACACTGCTTCCTCTGGGATTCATGTGTGATACTAGGGTAATCCTTGTGTGTTTGTTTTGAGTCAGTTCATCAGTCCTCTGGATAGTTGGTGAAAAGGCCTTGATGTTCTTGGTAACCTTGGAAATTAACCAAAAGTCCTATAGCAAATCTAGTGCTCAACTACATGGTGGTACTTCTCTTTGAAGTATCCCCCCGCTCAAAAAGCTTCAATGGTTACCCTTCATCTCCATTATCCCCCATCCATATCCAGCATCTGTCTCTCCTACCCCAGCTTGTGCAACCGTATCTCTCAGAATCAATCATCACTCTTAGGTTTAGGGATCCACAATCCTAGTCTTAGGGATCCACCAATCCAAATCAATCTACCAAGCCTCATCTTTTGAGATCCACAATCCTAGTCCTAGGGATCTCTGAAACCCATCTTCTGCCAATCTGACTCTTTGAAATCCTATTGCATCAGCTTTTTTAATCCCCTCATCCATCTCCCCATCTTGAATTCCTTTTATAGCGCTTCGCTCCTTCATCCTCTGCAATCCCTGAGATCTTAAGCTTGCTTCCTCTTGTGCCTCTGATTCTCCCTTTATCATTCTCATGTAGTGAGAGTTTGAGCTAACTAAACCTCTTCTCTTAAGCCAATTTGAGTCTTCTTGCTCATCTCAAATTCTTGTACTTTTCAAGAAGCCATCGAGCCTCGCTTTCTCTCCTCGTCGCCTTCTTGAGGGGGCATCTCACAATCCATTCTCTCCTCTTCTGCTCTAGCTTTGGGCATCTTATTTTCTTATCTTTGATGCCATGCCACTTGCGGCATCACATCAAAGAGGGGCAAAATGTAGACACCTAAAAACCATTAGAAAATAAAGTATTTTTATTTTTTGAAAAAGTCCTGATGACATCATCATTTATTAATTAATTAATTAATTATTTTATTTATTTATTTATTTTTATGCCATTAAATCCCTTTATCTTAGTTTAAAATATTTAATTAAGGAATCCCTCCCAAAAATGTTTAAATCTTATTTAAACATTATTTTCTTATTTATTAATTATTTAATTAATAAATTGACCAAAAAACCCAAAATAAATAAAAAATTTATTTTTTGCCCAAATTTTGGCCAATTTCCTTAAGACCACTAACCTCTTCCAAAATCTTCTAAATCCTTCTCTAATTTTGATTAAAGGCTAATCCCATCATTTCCTACCCCTAATCCCAACTCAAAATATTTAATTAAGATTAAATATTAATCCTCATGTTTATTAAAAAAGTTTTAATAAATATCTCCTCAACCCAAACCCTTGAAATAAATAAAACTTTATTTATTCCTAAAAATCTAATTTATCCTCATCCTAAGAAGTTCTAGACTCTTCTGGAAAGTCTTCATCCTCATCCTAGGAAATTCTAGACTATTCTAGAAAGTCTTTATCCTCATCCAAAGTCTAGGCTCTTCTAGAAGATGTCTTTAAACCTAATCCTAATCCCCTCCTAACCTTGTCACATTCCCTAAAAATGGGTTAAGACTTACTAACCCAAGCAAAAGTTAACAAATATCTCCTCCTTCACCCACCCTCATTAAATGCCATCCACTTGCCTATCCTTAAGCTAATCCTAAACCATCCTAATCCATCCTCTAATCATTTGCACAAGCCTAAGCAAACTTAAAACCTTCCTAATCAAGTCCAAGTCGAAATTGCTCTCATCTCTCTCAAAATATCTCAACCATAAAACTTTATGAAGCCCACTAGGCCATAAATGACTCTTCCAAGCCCTTTTATTGCTCTTACAAGCCATTATGAGGGTCTTTATGAAGATTTTATCCCTTGAGCCTCTTTTGTTGACTCATCCTTCCCCTTTCCTCCATCCTCTCAACATGTGACATGTGTCACTCCTTGATTGGTTGTAAGGAAGCACAATCCATGTGCTCTCCTCTCATGCAATCTGAGCCCTCCATGAGCTTTTTTCCATCCTCGCATCTTAGCCCTCAATCCCTCAAGCCTCTTGCCTATAAATTGGATCCTTCCCCTTTGCAAAATAAAACAATCCATGAAGTAAAGTCATAATGCCATTTTAAGAAGCCATTTTACATCAAAACCATACACTCACACCCAAATTCCAACTCCATTTGAAGCCCTTTTTGAAGCATAAGCTTGAGCGTACATCCTATCTATTTAGACAAAGCCACTCAACAAGAGAGCTTCTTATTGAGAGAGCCCATTAATGGCTCATATTCTTAATTGAGAGCTCATCTTAGTCTATCTTGAAGTTTATGAGTTTTGTTTAGTTTGTAGAAGCTTTATTTAAATTTGGTTTCTATTAGCATACTAACATTGCTCATATACAGTACTAAGCTATATTAAAATTTAGTAATCTCATTATAATTCCTATGGTGTTCAGGGACAAAAACTAAACCTCCACTTCCTCTAAAGAGCCAAATGAGTTAGTCTCAATCTGCCATGGTAACACAGCTAACACCTTAAGCTAATATCAAAAGATTACCAAAGCTCAAATAGAACTAATTGGATTAACCTCTACTTAATACTAGTCAGAACCTCTAATACTCTTCTCCTTAGCCCAATATACCAGTCTCAATCATTTGACAATTGAGATAAAACAAAGTTGAATCCTAATCCATTGAACCCTTCCAATAGGGACTTAAAAATAGAGTGCCCTTCTAAGTGTGAATACTTATTTTTCCATAGCCAATAGTGGCATGTTGTGATGGTTAAGTTGTTGTGTTGTTATCCTTGCCATCTAGTTTTAAATCTCATGGGGATGAGGTCCCTCATTTGTGGCCTCACTGGTTCATAGCTCCAGGTCAAAGTGTTTACCCCTCTTTTAAAAATAATAATAATAATAATAATAATAATACTTATTTTTCCATAATGATAATTAGTTTTTGGGTGAAGTTCATTAAACTACTCATCTAAAAAACAAACTGCCATTTATAGATTTCCAAAACAGCTCTAAATGAATATATTAAGATACATTGCTCAGATAACTCATAACAAATTGAAAATCTTGATAGACATATCACAAAGATTGTACCCATCAAATGTATAAAATAAAGAATACTATTCATTATAATATATGTTCAAACTGAGTGTAGAGAATTACAAGTATGCACGCACATCTTTTCATCCAAAGGCAACTAAACTACTTGTTCCTTGAGCACATTCTGCTATCAACCTTCTAAAACTTTTCATCCAAACCAAAACCCTAATGTAGACTAACAAAATCCTATCTAGGATAATGATAAACAAAACATAAACTTATAGGCTGATAGCTCTTTTGAAAATAAAATATACCTTTTACAAAAACTCCTAATTTTTGAGGGAGACTATACATCATAGCCCAGTTGTCTTACTAGAATAGAGTAGACCAAAATCCTAAACCAACAAATCCTTGACAGGCCTTACTTCTTCCAAAACACCATGATTACTTCCACAACATCATTCAAGTTTTCTAACTGAAAGTAGGGAGGAAATTCAAAGGGAGACCTTTCTCTACTTGACTTCTCAATATTGGGGGTGCAGAAATCCAACATGTCCAGATTATCAAATCCCACTCCTAGGTGAATATAAGCCTTAAAAAGGCCAAGGTAATTGCTGAGCCATTCATGTCCAGCATCCATCGTGATCCTTCTCTAATGTAGGAGGAAATGAAAATAGGATTCCATCTTGGGCTAAACCATATTGAAAGATGCCATATCCCTTATTATTAGGATAGTCCTCTTGGGTATATTTGCCACAACAAGGCTCCCTGGAGGGTGATTCATGTACATATTAGGAAGGGGCACTCTCAAATTTTCATCTAGACTCATAATGGTTTCTATTATGCCTTGACACCAAGTGAAATAAGAAATATTCAAACAAAGTCTTACCATGGCCCATTTGTTGATCCTAGCTTTGGCCATACATCTGATGAATGTGCCTATGATGTCATTGTTCATCCTTCAAGTGTACTCATAATTGAAAACACCTTCACTAGTTGCCCTACTAACTATAATGTGGGTTATCCCATCAACTAACCTGAGAATTCGGTTCCATCTTTTAGGTTTGATATTGCCTCAAAAGGCTATAGTGTGGGCCTTGGCAGTATGAAAAATGCAAATGTTTGTGTCCATCTCTATAAAATAGCAAACTAAATGTCAAAGGCCAGGCACTTTCATCAGTATGAATAAATCCACATAGCGAAGTCTCTAGAAGCTCCTTGACTATCCTGCATTATCTAAGAAGCTTGATGTCACCTAAGAATAGTGACACGAACAAGCTTCAACTAAGAGATAGTACATACATCATTAAAAGGAATGACATAAACCTAAATATCTATTTCAATCCTAGTTATAATCTATTGCTACATAGCTAGTGACCTATTAAAAGAGCCTCAAGGGTTCATTTAAATGCCATGGTGTATTTAAAATACCAACCCTTAACCACTTAACTACTATATAACCCACGGGAAGTTTAGAAAGCAGGATATACTATAAATTTCTAATATCCCCATATAACCCATCCTTATATATTGTTTGCCTAATCTAGCTATCTTATATATTGAGATACCAGATGCACCTATCATATTGACAAAACTTAAAGCTAACAATGAAAGAAAACTTAAAATTTATCGCCCATCTTTGGTTTCCAAGAGGTTGACACCATCAACACCTTTGTTAGCCAAAAGGTCTTCCTTTTGGTTACCTTCTCGAAAGATATGGTAGATCCTAATATCCTCAAACCTATCTATTAAATAAATAACTTCTTCTAACTTGGAATTAAGGACACAATTTGGAGTAGCTCTATTCCTTATTGCATTTAAATTGATTTGAGAATTACCTTTGATGAAGATTTTTAATAATCCTAACTAATGACATAACTTCAGCCCTTCTTCCAGTGCTCCAAGCTTTGCCAGGTTATTAGATGTAGGGCTAAAGGACATGGCTTTTTTAGCAATCCACTGACTTGTGTCATCATTGATGATGCATCCAACTCCTATTGTCCCTGGATTACCTCTAGCTACTCCATCAAAGTTAAGCTTTCCCCATCCCTTTGGAGGGGGGTCCATTTGCACCTTTTCCTTACCTCCTTGCTTTTCTTAAAATAAATGAGAGGAGGATTTATCAAATTACTCTATACCTTTTTAATTTGGTCATCTCATATAGAAAAGGATCCTTCTTCTATTTTAGCTTTAATAAGATGGGAGTTAGCTATTTCAATTGTGCTAGCTTCTATTTTTTGGACTAGCTCTTCTGATTTCAACTCTATATCGCAAAAAATTCTTCTATTCCTTTCTTTTAGACTTCCCACACAAGGATGGAGGGACAAATGTTCCATAGTTTACTATAGATTCCCTTGTATAGGTTGGTGAGTCAACCTTTGAGAAAATCAATTAATGATTTAGGTGATAGAGAGTACCAACCTAACCTCTGACTAAGCCAATCCCAATAGAGTCAAGAGTTTTTGGAAATATAAGAGAAGTAACTAAGAGGGGCGGGGGGGGGGGTGTGAATCAGTTACCACTAAAATAAATCTAGATCCCTTAGATGTCAACTATAAAATTCAAACTAATAAAACTTATTACTATTGATACTTAGTAAACACACAAAAATTGCTATAACTCGATAAATGCATAGTGTGAATTACTTTAGCAGATCTTAAGATATTATTAGTTAATAGTTGCAAACATGAAAGAAATCACATGAACACATGAGACAGCAGGATTTAACGTGGAAACCCAATTTGGGAAAAACCATTAATGTAATTAGTTACTATTTTTCACTCTTCTAAAGTAAGCCCTATTAGGAGCCAACCTTGTTAAAGGTTACAAAACACATTGTTAGGTGTGACCCTGTTAAAGGATTTAATCACCCGATTAGGAGTGGCCTTGCAAAAGGTCTTGAGACAATTCATTGTAATTACCACCTTGTTAGAGGATTTACAAATGTCTATTAAACCAACTTTGTTAAGAGATTTTAGATCACTACTACAATGGTTAGAAAGTAACAATGAAATGACTTGATCATGATGTAACTAAATTGTTGATTATAGATCTCTATTCTAGTTCATACTTGATCCTTCCTGATCAAATAACACTTTTCTACTGCACAAGGATACCTAGTTATCCTTCAAGTTTGTTTCCTCTTCTTATCTCTTTCAACTCATTCAACTTTTCATACATCACACTCACACTTTGAAATCACAACTTGACCTTTTACTTATACCTTCTAATTATCAAGTTGGCTCAAATATAAATTAGAATAACCAATATTCATCACCTCAGTTGGCTAGAAACAATAGGTAAATTAATTAAGCTTTTCATGCCAAGATAAGGAAATCCTTTGGTAGTCCACTTAGCTTGGTAGAAACTGATTCTAAAGTGATTTCATGTGTTAACCAACTGATGCTCAGTTAACACTACAAACTTACAAAAATCCTTTGTCAACCATGTGAACTCAGTTAACACTAACTCTATTCAAATTTTCCTTTGTTGACTGAGTAAGCTTAGTTAACACTCTTTTCTACATAACTTCCTTCAACACCCAAGTGAGCTCGGTAGAAACTACCTTCTACACAGAGTAAACTCAAGAACACTTGGTAGATTAGGAAAACTATCTTCATTGACCAAATGAGCTCGATATGCATTATCTATCAACTGATATGACATTTGTATAATTTCAAAGACAACACACAATTAATCAATTGTATCCGACAATCTCCCTCTTTAGCATTGATGGTAACACAACATGTCATAGCACAATGAAATTTTGAGAACAAGACTCCCTCAAAAAGTTTCTCCCTCTTTGATTTTATATGGAAAAATTCTCCTAAAGTGTTCTCCCTCTATGAATGAACTTCTTAACCTTTTCTTCTGAAAATTTTCAAAAAGATATGATAGTAAACTTCTTCTTCTTTGACAACACATGCCAAAGACAATTCTGATTAGTATCAATGTACCTTGAGTATAGATTCATCTGATCAACTTATTGATCTTCAACTTGGTTGTTATTGATGTATCACTAAACTTTATTTAGTGAGATTCAGATAGGGGAATGACCCCTAGCTTACCTCTTAGATACAAAAATGATTCTTAGGTAATGGCTTGGTGATCATATCTACAATTTGTTCTTTTGTATGCACATATTCCAATCTGATTTCTTTGTCCTATACTAATTCTCTTACAAAGTGATATTTGATGGCAATGTGCTTTATTTTGGAATGCATCACTAGATTCTTTGATATGTTGATTGCATTGGTGTTATCACAATACATCACTATTGGCTCCTTAATTTCAGCCTTCATTCCTTCCAACAACTATTTGAACCAAACAATGTTAAAATAATTCACTACTGCTGATACATATTTTGCTTCTGTTGTAGATTGAGATGTGTAGTTTTTCTACTTGCTTATCCAAGATGCCAGCCTTTTACCAAGAAAGAATGCTCCACCAATAGTTTTTTTTCTATCATCAAGATTTCCTACCCAATCAGCATTAGTAAATACTTTTAAGTCAAGGTTGCCTCCAAGTTTCTACCATGAGCCATATTCTTCAGTACCTTTTACATATCTCAAGATTCTTTTTATTTCCATCATATTCTTCAGTACCTTTTACATATCTCTAGGTTTAGTTGAGAATCTTGCCACTATCCCAACTACTAAAGCAATATAGGCCTTGTATATACCACATACTGTAATTTTCCCAATCAATGATCTATATAGGGTCTGATCTACCTCTTTGGAGTCATCATCTTTTGTAAGCTTAAGTCCAGTACACATGGAGGTTCCAATTGGTTTTGAATCCTCCATTCCAAATTTCTTGAGTATTTCTTTGATGTACTTAGCTTGAGTGATATAGATACCATTTATGTTCTATTGTATCTACAATCCAACAAAGAATTTTATTTCACCAAACATGGACATTTCAATTTCTTTATTCATTTGTTCTAAAAATTCTTTACATAGGTCATTATTTTCTATGAAGAGGGTATCATCCACAAATATTTTTTCCAACACAATCTTCTTTTCTAGTCCTTACTTGATATATAGGTTGTTGTTGTCATTTGTTCTTTGAAAACCAATCTGTATCAAATAGTTATGTAGTTTTTCACACCAGGCTCTAGGAGCTTGTTTTAGACCATATAAGGCTTTGTGTAATTTTCATACCATGTCCCTATTGTTTGGATCAACAAAACCTTCTAGTTGTTCAATGTACACTTCCTCATTGAGAATTCCATCTAAGAATGTAGATTTAACATCCATCTGATATACTTTGAATCCTTTGTGACTTGAATAAGCCAGTAAAGTCCTAACACCTTCTAATCTTGCAATAGGGGAAAAATTTTCACCATAATCAATACCTTCTTCTTGAGAATAACCTTTACATACCAAGCTTGCCTTGTTTCTTGACAGTTTTCCATCTTCATTCAGCTTATTTCTAAATACCCATTTTTTACCTATTACATTTTTATCTTTGGGCCTAGGTACAAGAGTCCAAGTTTTATTCTTTTCTATTTTTTCTATTTCTTCATTCATAACCTCAATCCAACTTTCATTTTTCAATGCATCTTTAACACTTCTAGGTTCAAATTTAGCAAGTAAAGATGTACCTTTTAGTTTTCTTCTTGTCATTGTTCCATCATATTTGTCTCCAATAATCTGATTAGGTGCATGATGCCTTCTGACAGGCCAATATAGGTTCTTTGACTTTTGAATGAACTACACTATTTTCATTTTGAATTTGAACTTTTAGCTTAGGTCCTTCTATTTTTGGCTTAGGTTCTTTAGACATGGCATGTACTAACTTGGTGGCCTCTGAATATGACTCGAGTCCTTGTCACTTAGCTCAGGAGATGAAGTCTCCTTTTTGTCAAATGTGTTTGGAAATGTATCAAGTTCATAGTAGACAAATCTTCTATAATCTTCTAGTTCCTTTTTGCTTTCTTCTTCAGTCTTTTCTACAAATTCATCAATTCTCACATGTGCACTTTCTATGATTTTGTGAGTGGATAAATTCAAACATTTGTATGCTTTACTTCTACAAGAGTATCCTAAAAATATACCTTCATCACCTTTTACATCAAATTTTTCTTTTTTAGATTCTTTCAAGATATAACATTTGTTGTCAAATACTTTCAAGCAACTTACATTGGATTTGTAGCCATACCATAGTTCATAGAAAGTTTTGTTTGAGTCCTTCTTCAACTAAACTCAGTTCAAAGTATGAACTACAGTGTTGATTGCTTCATTCCAGTATTTGATCGCAAAATTCTTCTCAATCATTAGTATCCTTGCACAATCCATGATGGATCTATTTCTTCTTTCAGCTATTCCATTCTACTCAGGAATACCATGGGCTAATACTTGTCTTTTGATCCCTCTTTCAATGCAGAAAATGTTGAATTCATTTGAGATGAATTCACCACCTCTATCTAATCTTAAGCATTTCAATCTTTTTCTAGTTCTCTTTTTTACTCTAGCCAGATACCATTTGAATTTCTCAAAAGCTTTTGAGTTTTCTTTGAGATACATAACAATCATCATACTAGAATAATCATCAAAAAAAAGAATGAAAAAATTTTCTCCACTATATGTCTCTATTCCAATGGGTCCACACAAATTAGTATGCACAATTTCCAAGACATGTTCTAATTGATATTTTTTAGTTTTAAAACTACTCTTTCTTTACCAATTTGGCAATTTTTGCATAATCCAACATCAAGTTTCTTCAAAATAGGAAGACCTCTTACTCTTCTAAATTTGCTAATCTTGACCATATTATCAAAGTTTACATGGCATAGCCTTCTGTGCCATAACCATCTTTCTTCTACTTGAGCAATAAAACATGAACAATTACTAAGATAAAGATAAAATAGGTTACCTTTTGTTTGCTTGCCTGATCCAATCAGATTTCATTAGTTATCCAGTAGTCTTGCTTTCTCATTCATGAATTCTACCTTGAATCCATTCTTGTTCAACTATGTCACACTTAGCAAATTATGTTTTAGCCCTTCAACCCAATAGGCATTGTCACATACAAGTTCATTGCTTAATGAGATTCAACCTTTTCCTTTTATGCAACAAGATTCATTGTTCCCAAACCTTACACTACCTCTATCATAGTGTTCAAAATGTTCAAACTTAGTTTTGTCTCTAGTCATATGGTGAGAACATCCACTATCTATGATCCATGTGTCACTTTTACTAACTGTTGGAATATTCAAATATGGAAAGAGTACTTATGAGAGGGGGGGTGAATTAGAAGTATCATACTTTAACCAATAAAACTTTTAGGTGGAAGTAAATTGCATGCATGTAAATACATAAAGTAAACATGAAACTAAGACATAAATCAACAACATATAACACTGGAATTTGGTAACCTAGAAACCCTCCAGAAATAAGAAGGTAAAACTGGGGTGGGGATGATACCCACAAAAATTACTGCAGCAATATTGTTCAACCACTTCTGTGGTCTGCCCTGTTAAAGGCCTACCTTGTTAAAGGCTTTACACTGTATTAATAGTGACCTGGTTAGAGGATTTACAAACACTTTACATGAAGTGTCACCCTGTTAAAGGATTTAATCACCTATTTAAAGGATCTACGAAATAGCTGTTAAGCTAAACTATCACCATAGGGTTTTCATTCTAATACAATTGCTAGAAAGTATTAGGTACAATGAACCTGATAGATTGCAATCCTTGATTGCTGAATGCAGGCACCTGTTCTACTTTCTCTAATCTTGATCCTTTGTTATCTGATAACCCTTGCTCTGAAAATAGATTTCCTTGTGCACCCTTGTATAAACACTCATATCTTTTACAATGAAATTTTGTCTTCCTTATAAAGACATTTGAGGATTTAGGGTTAGGTATGGATCTACAATCCATATTCAATCTCCATTTTCCACTTATTGTATGCACTTCTTCCATTGGTTGCATGTCTTCATCAGTTTTCTTATTGGTTGCATGTAGATTGCATAGGGAAGATAAAAGATTTGATCTTATCATTAAATCCTTCGAGATTTACCTTATGTCAGCTACAAAAATTGTTTGCATCATAGTTTGTGCAATTACAAACTCTTATGCTGATATTCTGAGTTACTCAGCACTTGTTGTTTCCTGATGCTTGGTACTTATAACAAACTGGCTTACTCAGCATCATCTGTGACTGGGCACTTAAATACCACTCGGCACTTGTTTCATGCTCGGCACTTAAATATCACTCGGCACTTTTTTCATGCTTGACACTTAAAGTCATTTGGCACTTACACTTCACTCAGCACCTGATCTTCACTCGACATCTAAAAACTACTCGGCAAATGAAGATCACTCGGCACCTGAAATCTTTCCTAACTTGGCTTTTGTTGTGGCTCGGCATTCATGGTGTACTTGGCTCCAATATAGAAAGTAGGTAAGTGTATTGGCACTCAAGTGTCAAAAACCATTATGAAGTTAACACTAACATGAGAGACAAGTGCCATATTATCTCCTTCATCATTAGATTCATCTTTTATAGCAATATACACTATTTCATCTCCACTGTTATTAGAATCTTTAGCCATAAAATAAGTTATCTTACCTTTGTCTTTGTAGGATTTGTGACCTTTGAATTCCTTCTTGCCTTTGTACTTGTGGTTTTTCTTCTCTTCCTTGCCTTCTTTGTTTGGACACCTAGTAGCAATATGACCAATTTCTTCACAAGAAAAACATATCAAAGGGATCTTACCTTTATACTTTCCTCTTCTTCTGGAATATTTCTTTGCAAGTAAAGCTTCAACAATTTTAAGATCACTGTCTAAACTTTCTTTACCTTCTTTCTCACTTTCTAATTGATTATCTATTATTTTCTTGCATTTTTCTTTGTGTGAGAGTTTATCTTCAAATGCAGACTCAATATTCTTGGAAGCAGGAACATAGTTGTCAAAGTTGTCTAGTTCAAAAGTTGTCAATCTTCCTACTAGGGCATCTGAACCTATCTTCTTATTTGGATCACATCTCTTTTCTTGAATAGCAGACACTCTAATTGCATAGATAGGAAGCAAAGTTCTAAAAACTTTACTTACAATAGTTTCTTCTTTCATTTCTCTTCCAGATGCTCTAATTGCACTAGCATTGGCCTTGATTCTTTTGACATATTTTGCAAAATTTACATCTTCTCTCATCCTTATTTGATCAAATTGTCCTATAAGGATTTTTGCTTTGGCTCTTCCTACATTGTCATCACTTCCATAGATTTCTTTCAGCTTGTTCCACATATCAAAAGTAGTTTTATAGTCTTTGACCTCATCAAATTTAGCATAACCGAGAGCAGATGCAATGTGGATCATCATGATGTTATGGTTCTTCTTCTCAGCAATATCATTAACTGATAATGTTCCAATGGGAGTTTTATATTCTTCATCAAGATATTTACATCCTCAATCACTAATGGTAGCCAAGTGAAGCCTCATAAGTCCTTGCCATGCTACAAAGTTTTCTTTGTTTAGCTTTCAAATCTCTCTCTTGTAAGACATCTTGATCTTTAGCTTAGGTCCTTGAAACCTTCTCTGCAAGCACAAAAAGCTCTGATACCAATTGTCAGAACTATAAGCGGAGTAACTGAGAGGGGGGGTGAATTAGTTACCACTAAAATAAATCTAGATCCCTTAGATGTCAACTATAAAATTCAAACTGATAAAAATGATTACTAATAATACTTGGTAAACACACAAAAATTGTTGTAACTTGGTAAATGCATAGTGTGAATTACTTTAGCAGATCTTAAGATATTATTAGTAATTACTTGAAAACATGAAAGAAATAACATGAACACATGAGACACTAGGATTTAACAAGGAAATTGTTGTAGTTCTACAATGCATGCCCCATTTCTCACAGGAATGGGGACCCCCTTTCTTTGTTTTATTGTTTTGGGCTTTTCAAGGCCCTAGTCCAAGGTCTCAAGTAGTTTGAAGTCTTTACTAGTTCCTTAGGGTAGGTTTTTGTTTTTCTCAAGTGGTTTGTTTGGATGAGAATTTGACATTTTAACACTATAAGCCTTTTTTTCCAAGTAAAAGGTACACCAACGTACCTGATAAGGTGCACTAATGCACCTCAAGTCGCTAAGATGGAGTTTTCACCACAACTTTGCAGCTATGGAGTAGCAGAATATTAGGTGCTAAGAGAATTTGGGGCCCTATAAAACCCCCATCTCCATTTCTTTTTGTATCCTACATTTTACAATTTGTTTGAGCTCAAGCATTAACACCTTTGCTCCCTAAGAACTTCGCTCTCACCAAATACCAACATCGCACTTGTGCATCTAGTAAGGTGTGGCATTCATTACATCACAACTCCATGCTAAGCTTTAAAAGAGACCCTATGTCATAGCTTCCACACCCATAAGTTGTGCTCTCTCTGCTATAACCTACAGATAGAGTGAGATGTGTCGTACCGCACTTGATTGGGTGTTCTCCTATGCATCTCCCCCATTGAAAAAAACTCACTTCCCCCTTCGAAAAAACTCCTCCCCTTCACAAGAATGCATAAGAACTTAAACTTTGGGTGCAGACTAGTGCACCTAACTTGGTGTGCTAGTGCACACCCCAAATATAAAATAAACAAAAAGACCTTAAAAATAACAAAATGAGCATAAAAGGGAAAAATGATAGATGCGCATTAGTACACGTAATCCAGACTCTCAAACATAACACAAGTATTGGTTTGCACTAGCACACCTAACTTGGTCTGCTAGTGTGCACCTTAGAATTAAAGTTTTGTTGTAGAAATATGCACGACTAGCACATCTATCAGGTGCACCAAGTGTGTTAATTATGGTGTTCTAGATGTTAAACAGGTTTCTAAGTAGTTTTTGAGCATCTAATTGTCTAAATCTTTTCTATGTTAGTTTTAGGTTTTTTTTTTTTTTTTTTTTTCTCTAATCATGGACTAATGTATGTACCTTTGTGCAAGTATAATGGCATCTTCATCAAGTGAGAAAATGGCTTTGAAACCTGTAGTGTTCAAATTCTAAGGCATTCCTCCAGCAAAATCAAGGTTTCATGATGATTACTTTGAAATCAAAGATACAGAGTTAGGATACACATATTTGGGAGAATTCTTGAAGATATGTAACAAACCCACTGAGAGATTTGTTATGGTTTCCACATTGATTTTTTAAGGTTTAGTGAATGCAAAATCTCACCTAGTGTCAGTGCAATCTTCAGAGCTTGTTATGACACTTGCACGACATTTTTTTCCTAAAGAAATGGTTGTGAAGAGTGTGATAGGAGAGATCATTCTCAATTTACAACCCAACAACATTGAGAAAGTATTCCATCTCGCTAGTGTAGATCAATTCATCAAGTTAGCCTATGACATAGCAAAGAGATGGTATAGAGATCACTTAGAAGAGGCTTTTAACATCATCCAATCCTCATATCTTATAGAGAAGACTCCTCTAGGTAGGATGACTCATAAAGTGGACATGACAAGGGGATATATGAAGGAAGATATTGGGAACTCAATCATACTTTTGAGTAGAGTAATGGGTTTGCTAGCAACTGGAAACCTAAATATCTTCATGGTACATTTTATTGAGACTATCAAGATGGAAAAGATGCCACTTGACTAGGCCACTACCTTGAGTGAGAACTTGTGTGAACTGTTGGAGTTAGTTAAGGACAAAATGAAGTTCTACACGACATCCTACCTAATGTACTTAGCCAAAAGGGTGACAAACTACCCAGGACTATATAAAAGAGGCAGCATGAAGGATCCCAATGCTTGGCCATATATTGTTTATCCACAATTGGTGAATAAGGGACTCTCAGGGTAGAACAAGGAATACAAAATTTTCAATGATGCCTTCATATTCGCCATAATCAGATTCATAGAAGGAGTTTATGTGAAGAGGTTATCAAAGGAGGTAGTGGCACAGATAATAGCACTTGGTGCCTATTACATTCAATTTAGAAAATTCACATATCTAAGGGTAGCTATTTCCATGGTCAATGCCAAGATATTCTAGTGATAGACTTATCCTATTGGAGATCACCCAATAACTCTCATCTACATATGACCTAGTTAGAAAACAATGTAAACAATGTTGGGCATGGCCTCTAATCATAGGGCCTTTTTAAGTGAAGTGAAAGCAAGATATTCCTTCTTTTAAGTGTAAATGGGATCAATATCCCTTGGAAGAATACAATTCTCCATGACCGTGTTTTGATAATATTGAGAGAATACAATATTTGGTAGGCAAGGAATTCCAACAAGAAGAAGCCATTGAAGACCATTGGATGAATGTGACAAATGACTAGGATGTTTGTATCAGGGATTATTGTAGGATGACTTTGTATTTGGTAGAAAAGGCTTTAAAGATAAATATTCCATTCCATATATTGAAACAAGACTCAGGGGAGCTGCTTGACCCATTGTTTAACGAAGATAAAATTGGAGAACAACCCATTACAAATGTTGAGGTTGATAGGGAAGAGAATGATGATATTAATCATTAGGCAAGGCACATCATCAAAATGATGTAGGATTGGATTAGGAAATCATTTAAACTTGATCCAATACTTGAGATAGTGTTTTTCCATGCACAAGCCCGCCCAGTCAAAGGTGGAGAGAAGAAGGTCACCATCCCTACCTTTGTAGCTCGGTTGAACATTAGGCCCAAAATGGTATACCAACTTGATAGACCAGTTGGATACTATTACCCTCAAGAGAGAAAAGTAAAGGGCAAAAGAAAGAGGAGTTCTCAAAGAGTTTAACTAGAAGAGGGTGAATTCTTGGCACCTCCATAGCAATAAGAAGAAAATGTACAAGGGCTGGAAGATATTGGAGCTTCCCAAGTCTAGGTAGACCCTTAAGTGCCATCAGCTACACCTAGACAAGAAAAAGCAAAGGTTGAAATTCAAGAAGCTTCCCCCCCCCCCCCCCCAATAGGCAGAACAAGTATCCCCTTCCGTGCCTAAGAAAGGAAAAAAGATTAAGATTCCTATCAAGAAAAGGAAAAGGGTGATCAAGAGGGTAGTGCCTTTCCCATTTGTCCCAAAACTCATTCTTGAAGAGAAAGAAGAGGAGGAGGATTTACCTTTGAAAAGAAGAACATGACTAGCTAGAGCCATAGAACAAGAAAGAAGAAGAAGTTCCATTGTCACACTACCATCAATTCCAAAAGAACCTCTGCAAAAAACTACATTTGAGGATGAAATGCAGCAATGGAGTGATGAGCAGGATGTAGAGGGTACTAACATATTCAAGATGTTAGATTTTGATTTTATGCCCATAGGGACAAAAATTTAGAGCGATAAGATTTGGGATACCCTTACAACTAAGCCCCAACAAGAAGATTGGTCACAAATGCCACTAGAATCATAGGGTCTAGAAACAACTCCTTCATTCCAATTATAGGTCATAGTTGTTGACAAAGGCACTGCTACTCCCCTGCCTCTAGGTATTAAAGAAGAACAATTTCCAAAGGAGTAGGAGGAAGAACCACAACAAATATCAACCGATGAAGTGTCTGGGGAAGGGAAAATGGTTCAATATCCTTAGCAAGCTCCCCAAGATACTAAGGTAACAACTGTGGGCTCCACAAAAATAGAGACTATGGAGGAAGAACCTTCACAAAGGGAGAAAACTCCAAAAAGGAGAGATAAGGGAAAAGGGGTGGTAGAGAAAACTCCTTCATCCTCCAGAGGTGGGCCTTTGATGGAATGAGTCTGGAGCTGGTTACGCAAGGAAATTATCAGAAGTAAAAGGCCATAATTCAACACTGATGAAGAGGATATGATTGAGTTGATTGAAGTTCTGAGGAAGCCTAAGTCCTTTTCAAGAGAAGAAAGAGCATTGGCATTCATCAACAATGACACAAATCAAGATTTATTCATAGAAGTGTCTATCCCTCCTCCTGATTTAGAAATAGAAGATTTGGGTCCCAAAGATTATTAGATCAGAGAGGTTATGCTCGGGAAGCCCACACTAGATACAGCCAAGCTAATGGTCATGATGGAGATGAAGGAGGTGTTTAGGAGTTTGGAGCAAGAGGGGGTAGAACTAATCACACTTCATAAGCAAAATGAAATCTTGAAAGGATATTTAGCTGAAGTTGTTAGTCCCTTGGATCCTGAACACCCAGAGGATACTCTAACTGAAACACTTGAAAGGAGAGATAAGGAAGGAGTGTGTTTGGATCCATTTTTGAATGCCTATCAGCAATAGTGGGAAAATTTTGAGGAAAAGGGTGTGCTCATTATCCAAGGAAACCTAAAGCTACTACATGCAATGCAAGAAAATTTAGATAAAATGGTAGCAATTTTGAAGTAGGATTTTAGTATCATGGATGAGGTACATGTATGGGGTAAGGATTTATAGGTACTATAAGAAATAAAGGGCCAAAGATATAGAATGCTTATGGTGTTATATACTATAGAAGAGTTAGATTTGCTTGATGATTGGATAGAGAAAGTAGTGGATAGTAATAAAGTAATGGAATCATTACACGCGAAGATCCACCAGCTTAAGGACCAAGCCCAAGAAAAGATTTTGCAGGTAGAGAAATATTATAGGGATGGATGTCTCAACATATTCGAAGATGATGCATAGGAGAAGTTGATGCTAGCAGAGGTAGTAGAAATTTAGGAAGGTTTTTGAAGAAGCTTCTAGTGATGAGGATATCTGGAAAGCATTTAGAATGGAAGAAGCCTTGTTAGAGTTGGATACCAAACTCGAGGATTTTGCTGAAACCTGAATAGAGGTAGATAACTATAGAAAAAAGGTAAAGGAAAAGTATAATTCCTTAGACCTACCAGATGTAGCCAATGTTACCAAAATTATTGAGAAATTCAAGAGCAAGCATCCAGACATAGCTCTAGTATGAAGGGGGAAAAAACTCAAAACCAAAATTTTAATTTTGACACTTGGTGAAATTTTTGCATTTTGACCTTCGAGGTGCACTGGTGAGCTGGTGTGTTGGTGTGTTGATGCGTCGGTGTGCTTTTTGGCACAAAGTGTTGGAAGATTTTTGGAGAGGTGTGCAAGTGTGTTGATGTGCTTCTTCTGAGGTACACTTTTCCAGAGGTGCACTGACAATTAACTACCAGTTCCAAGATCAAAGCTTTACATGCATCAGAATGCAGTTTTGATAGTAGTTTAACTCTGACTAACGCCTAGTGATGAAGGTTGAGCTTCTATTTTTAACACTTCCAGGCATTGATACTTTGACTAAAGGCTTTCTTCTTCTTATCTTCTCTCAATTTATTTGTTTTATGACATGTAAAGGCTCATGCATCCAATTAATGAATACAAAATGTATGGAGTCCTACTAAGCACCGGTTAGATTATTAGTTTGTATATAATTAGTTTGTTTTATTAAATTAAAAGCATATTATTGCATGAATATATCTCTCACTCTCAACACAAATTGAGGAGATGATTTCTTATAAATATTGGATCATAATATGTATTCAGGGATGCCATTGTTTTGCAATAATATTATGCTTTTGGTACTTGCATTTGGGGTGTAGTGATTCTTGCCTAAATGTGTCATTGTTTTGTGAATTTATTTTCATGGAATTGTGATTGAGCCAAAAGTTTATTGCTTTGTTTCTAGTTGTGTGATCTTTTAATTTTAGTGTTTTCTATGGTTTTACAAATTTCGCTGACGTATCTAGCTCAAGAATAAATCAACAAATTGTGCCCTGCATAACTCTTTGTCTTGCAGGAGTGCACTTTTCATGGCCTTGTGATTTTATGCAGAGTGAAACATCATAGATTTATTAAGTTTTCCATAAATGATTGCATCAGTGGAATCAAGGAAGCACTGCTCCTATTTTCATTGGTTACCCACTGATTCCTTCGAAAGTTTAACTTGTAGACACGTCATTGTTGTAGCTTATGTCCATTAGGATTTTACTTTTATGTTATTTTCTTTAAAGTTTTGTTATTTTCTTTACTGACCCCTTGTTAATTAGGAATTCATATTATTTGCATTGTTAGATTGCATTCATATATAAAAAAAATACAAAAACATAGTTCTTTTATGTGTTTATTTTGAAGCAATGAACAGATTCTACATCTCATCTGAAATCAAACAAACAACAAAGACCTCCTCATGAATAAAAATATTTATCTTCAATTGAGTGGATTTTAATAGGTCACAAGATCATCTAGAACCTTGTAGTTTATTCACATAAAATTTGACTTTTCAAGAGAGGAGTTCGAAAGAATTTCTGCTATTTAGCATTGTGCACAATGACAGCTCAGTAGAAGTGGTGCTAGAGGGAGGGCTGCCATTTTGATTTTTGGAATAGAAGGAAAAGTCTACCAAAGTTTTGAAATTCTACACTTTTTGCATGTTCAAAAAAATTTCTAAGTTTTTTGAAAAATTTAGGTGTGTTGGTGTGCTAAATTCTAAGTTGCGCCTTATTTGTGAGAAAGTGTGCCTCTACAAAGGTGTGCTTTTTCCAAAATTGATGCAAACTAGAGGATCTTAATCTAAAATCCCCATTTCAGTGAGCTTTGAGATCTTCCCCAAGTGCACATGAGTTTCTTGAGCTTAACCAACTTCACAAGTCTCATAGTGATAAAGGGATACCTCAAAATCAACCACTTCCCTTCAACATTTCATCATCTTCTTCAACTCCACTTCCACAACAACCACCCTTGGGTCCACCAAATCTTCTAATGGCCTTTTTTGCAAATGTTGTAGACTCACCAATTAACTTGAGAGGTGCACTCCATGACCTCCCTAATAATCTTGAGAAGTTTTGCCCAAGGTTCATTTATGGAGAAACACGAATCGCTAAAGACTACATTAAGGTGTTCAAAGAAATTTGCAATTGAAAATAGATTGCCAACGAGAATGTGGTCCTTCATTTATTACCTTACTCTTTGGGGGAAGTTTCCTACAATTGGTATGTCAATCTACCACCTGGATGTATTAGAGATTGGGATACCTTTAAAAAATTGTTCCTAGAACAATTCAAAACTTTTGTCAACCCAGCGGTGATACATCAATAATTCATATCAATCAAAAGGGATCTAGCTGAGATAGTTTTGTACTTCAATCATCGCTTTCCTATGGTGTATCACAAATTGGAAACACCATATACTATACCAATTGAAGTGGCTATTGAAATTTACCTAAATGCTATGAACCCTCTTACTGATATCTTTTTGAGAAGACTTCCTATAGCAAATATTGATACATTGAAAAAGGTCTTCCCAAAAGCAATAACTTTTACTAAGCAACCCAATCCTAATGGAGGAGGATTGATACTTCTAGCCCAAGCTATCACAACAATGCCAACATACCCTGTTAGAGTACCTACGATGCCTAGCCCATTCGTACCTATGAATCTAGTTCTATTACAACAAGCACCTACTCTGCAAAACCCCATTGTAACATATCCAGGGTATGAACCTCCAAAAGTTGCCTTCTTTGAGTAAAAGGCTGCAATACCTGTTGAAGCAGACAATAGCTTTATTTCTAAATTTGGTTAGATGAAAAAGATGATGTCACAAATGAATAATGACCTAACTTATCTGAGGTTGTCACAAGGATAGAATAATAGTTTTCAAAGGAACAATGTTGGTCCTTACAATAACAATTATGGTCAAAACTATAATAGGAACTTTAGTGGGAACAACAATATAGGAAATAGTAATGGAGGGAATAACTTCAATCCTGTTGATCATAATAATGGCTTCCAAAGATAGAATCAACAATGGAATACCTATCCAAATAACAAAGACAATCCTGTAGACAATAACAACAATAGTGTTCAGTTCACAGATATCAATCCATGTGACGATGGTCAAAATGCATCTACCAACGATGGTTCATATTATGATGGAAGTAAAGAAATGACTCAAAATTCATAGGTAAACAATAATATTCCCCCTGTGTAGTTTAATGTTATGTATTAGAATCCTAAAATTCTACACAAAGTACACAGGTAGAGTAGCCAGTCGATGAAGAATTCACATTCCCATTTAGCCAAGAACCTCACCTTCAACATGAAGAGATGTTTTCCTTTTGTAATGACAATTGAAATACATACAACTTGAGATGTAGAAAGTAACCTCTGACATATGGAATTCCCCCACCACTACAACCAACTCCTCCCAATCCAAGAGAAAGTAACAATCTGGCACCAGTTAAACCACCATATGGAGGACAACAAAATTAGAACCAAGGAAATGTACCAACAATATTGAAAAACCTTGCTTGGCTACTAAAAAGTATGGTGTCATAGAAGACCTAAAATGAACAAAGGCCAACATATCCATGTTTGACATGTTGCAAAATTGTCCACAACAACGAGAAGCACTTATGAAGACTCTAGATCATACAAAGATCTCGTACAATACAAGTACTACCTCTCAAAAGATGACGTCCCAACAAGTTAATGCTGCAGAGGCATTGCCCACTATGTTTAAAGACAAGGTTGAGGTGCCCCTATTTTTTCTCAGCATCTGAATATATGGGAAGAATCTTCACAATTGCCTTAATGATTCAGGAGCTTCATGTAACACCATGTCATTTTCCATAGCATAAAAGTTAGGAGTAAGCCCTCAACCTACCAACTAAATAGTGGTATAGTTGGAAAAAACATAGATGAAGGTCATAGGCATGCTAAAAGATGTTTGGATACAATTAAAAATTGACCCAAGGATTCAAGATGTCATTGATATACATGTGGTTGATATCCTAGAGATATATGGATTACTCCTAAGTAGAGAATGGATGAAGTGCCTAAGGGGATGGTTTTCCATGGATTTCACTCAACTTTGGTTACCATGGAAAGGTTTGAACGATCAAATCAAAATAGATGCAGAGCCAAAGTTTAAAAAGAAGATTATAGAATATAATGCCCCTAATGAGGTAGCCTTCCTACAGATAGATTTAGGCTCCTACAAGGTAATGGTTTTTTATACAACTTCAACAAAAATATCAGATGATCAAGATATGGACTCCATAATTTGAACCTTGAAAGATGAGGTCGTAACACAATTCATAGACCATATGATGGCTAATTTACAATGTCTAGGAGAAGAAGCTAACCCTAATATCCTCCTCCTCCCAAGATTTTTTTAGTTACATAAAGATAGCCATTCAAAGTTTGAATGTTCATCATGTTAAGAAGTAGTTACTAAGGTGTTAACACAAATGATGGGAGTAAAGAAAGTCAATGATCCACAAAATGAACCCACAGAAAATAAAAGTCTTAAAAACATACCTGATGCCATCGAAGAGATTGAATAAGAAACTGAAGATCTAAATGCATCATATAGCGATACCTCTTCTAATGGCAAATATTTGTCTTCTCCTCCACCCAGAATGATCAAAGTACAAAGAAGAAGATGATACATAAAAGGCCAGGGATGGACTTCAGTAGTCATCCATCCTAAACCCAAAGTGGAAGAAATCAAAGAATTAATAGATGAAATTCAAGATAAACAAGAAAAACATAAGCTCCTAGTTTCGAAGAATGACAATGGAAAATTAGTAAGCCCAAGCTTACATTGGGTACCCAAGAGACAATCCTTCAAAGCTCAGCTAAAGGAAAAATTGAGGACAAATAAACATAAGGTCAGAAAACCCAAGGAAAGCCCAATTTGGGCACTTCGCTTTGACAATTCCAAATGCAAATTAGGAGCAAGTGTAGGTATTGAGTTGATTAGTCCAAAATGTAAGTCTTTCTATGCAACATATAGATTGTAGTTTAGATGTACTAACAATGTTGTATAATACAAAGCATTTATTCAAGGACTTCTTTTTGCACTTGAGAAAGGAGTTACATCTCTCATGGTCGAAGGAGATTCTCAGTTGATTATTCAACAAGTGAAATCATTATATTCCTTTAATGATAAGAGGTTTCTTGCTTATAGGAAAAGGGTATGGGATCTACTATATTATTTTGAGGCTTTGAACATAAATTCTATTCCAAGAAGGAAAAACATGGTGGTGGATGCCCTCACTATTTCAGCAAGTGCATTACAACTAGTCGAAAGAACAAAACTAAAATGATTCTCAGTCAAATTGGTTTCTGCACCATCTATTCTGGATAATATCACAAACTTTCAAGTCTTTTAGGATTATCAACTTATTCTTGAATTTATTATGTGCAACAACCACTTTGAGGGACAAGAAATAGATGACACTGAAAACGATGCACTTGAGAATATTGCAACTCAAGATGAAGATAGAATCTTGAATTTGAAAATTAATACTATTCCTAATGGGATGATTGAGTTGGACCACATTTTTTATCATGATGAATCAACATTTAATAAAAGAACCATTGAAGAAAAAGGGATTAAGGAATGTGATTCATACAATTTAGGAATAGAAGATGATCCCAAGATGGTAAGAATCGGGAAAGTGTGTAGTCCACAAGAAAGGGAGGACATGCTCAAATTACTTATAGAATATAAGGATGTCATTGCCTAGAGCTATGAAGAACTAAAGACATATGAACCTCAGATTATTACACACAATATTCCACTCAGACTTGGTGTCGAACCTTTCTAACAAAAGTAAAGACCTTTCAATCATATCCTTGAACCACTGATAATGAAGGAAGTTAAGAAGTTATTAGATGCTAAGATTATTTTCCCTGTGCATCACTCTACATGGCTGGCTAATTTAGTTCCTTTGTGAAAGAAGATTAGGGAGATTCGACTTTGCGTAGATTTTCATAATTTGAACCTAGCATCTCAAAAGGACAACTACCCATTTCCCTCGTTGGATGAGGTCCTACAAATTATGAATGTTTCAAACATGATGTCTTTCTTGGATGTATATTCAAGTAATGGAAGAAGAAGAAATAGGCTAAAGACAGCCTTTACGACCAAATGGGGAAATTTCACCTATAGAAGGATGCCATTTGGATTGATTAATGCAGGGACTACATTTCAGCAAACCATGGATAAAGCTTTTAAGGGATTGATTAATAAATGTATAGTTATCTACATGGATGACTTGACTATCTTTTGAAAGGATCGAACTACTCACTTTGTTGATCTAAGGTAGGTATTCAATAGGTGTCACAAATATGGTATATCTCTCAATCCCAAGAAATGTTCATTTGGAATCACTAAGGGAAAGTTCCTAGGTCATGTCATTTATGAAGTTGGCATCTCCATTGATCTTGATAGAGTTGAAGCCATTTTGAACTTATCACATTCAAACAGTCGAAAGGAACTCAAGTCTTTCTTTGGAAAGATAAATTTTGTGCAAAATTCATAAGCGAATTTTACTGAGATGGTGTGTCCCCTTAATGATTTACTCAAAAAGGGGGCTAAAATAGAATGGGTTCCTGAGGTAAAGAAATCATTTGAAGATATCAAGTTAGCCATTTCCATGACTCCAGTACTGGTAAGTCTCGATTACAACCTTCCTTTTAAGATATATTCCTTCACTTCTGAACATTCATGCACTAGGATCCTAATCCAAAAGAAGGAGAAGGAGCATGAAAGACATATTTCTTTTATGAGCTACCCTCTAAGAAATATCTAGTTGAATTATTCCAATCTCAATAAATAATCTTTTGCCTTGATTAAAGTGGTAAAAAAGTTATGTCATTACATACTAAGGAGAAAGATGTATGTTATTATACTTGATCTAGTAGTAAAGACATTATTGATGCAAAATGAACTTGGTGAAAGATGAGGTAAATGGATGGTGATATTACAAGAATTTGATCTAGAGATCCAACCCATGAGATTAGTCAGGGGTCAAGGATTATCAAGAATGATAGCTGATAACTAAATTGGCAATGAAAAGAAATTTAAGTCTGAGAATGAAACAAATGCAGAAGATCAGAAGAAAATGATAGTATCTCAAGTTGATATTGGTCAAGGTGTAGTGACAAAGGTCTAGTACCAGGATATTGTTTACTATCTTCTATAGAACTAGTGCCCCAGTTGGATGAATAATTCACAGCACAGGGGCCATAAAATGAAGTGCAAGTCCTATATGTTGCAAGATAGAAAGTTGTACAAGAGAAATTATGAAGGGATCTATTTGAGGTGCTTACATTGTGAGGAAGCGATGGAAGTCCTAGAACAATTTCATGAAAAGTGTGGTATAGGGCATGGTTTGGCAGAAGTGACTGCTCAAATTATTTTAAGATCAGGTTATTTTTGGCCCATGATATTCAAGGATATTTTTGAACATGTACATTCTTGTCATGTTTGCTAGACTAGTACCAATAGAGAAAGACACCCAAAAATGTTGTGACAACTAGCATATGAGGTATGTCCCTTTGCAAAGTAGGGGATACATTTCATTGGTCCAATCAATCCACCATCATCTACTAGACAGACTTATATTTTCATAGCCATTAATTATTTTACATAATGGACAAACATAGAAACTTTCAAAAATTGTACTACTAAAGTGGTAACAGACTTCTTGGAGGAACACATTATTACTATATTTGGGATGCCATTCACTTTAGTGTGTGATAATGGATCGGATTTTGTATTAGTATTCTTGACTCAATGGGCATTTGAGAATTAGGTTAATATCAAGTTCTCATCAAATTATTATCCACAAGGAAATGGCGTAGCAAAATCTACAAACAAGAACTTGATCATAGTAATAATACAATTATTGAAGGAGAATGCTAAAGATTAGCATACTCAACTCAAATATGCTCTATGGATAGATCGAGTAAGGGTTAAGAATGCTTTGAGGACTTCTCCATATTTTCTTGTTTACAAACAAGAGCTAATATTCCCGCTTAACCTTAGGATTCCTATTTTGAAATTCATGAGTGAGTATGTTGAAAATGTTAACAAAGTAAAAATTAGATTGATGAATCTTTTAGAGATGGATGAGAAACAGATAGCTACATTAGAGCACATGGCTAAACATCAAGTTGTCATAAAGAGATGGTTTGACAAGAGGACTATGACAAAATCCTTTACGATTTCTAACCTTGTTCTACTTTGGGATAAGGTGAAAGAAAAGTCAACACTTGTGAACTATTCCTTAACAAATAGAAAAAATTCTTAGAGAAAATAATTTTAGGCTCAGTTCCTTACAGGGAGAGTTAGTTCCATTGTCAGTCAATGGGCAATTTCTGAAACATTATTTTGAAGCCTAGAAGAACACAACCCAAAAAAAAAAATTAGTTAGATTTTATTTCTGCAAGTGTGTTTTCTTTAATTTGTGTGTTTTCTTTCAAAGTTGTGTTAATCCAGGGGGTAAGGTGCACTTGAAATTTTATATTGACATATCTTACTAACTACTCTTTTAGTTTCAATTTTAGGAAGAGGTATTTATCTGTCAAAACATTTGGATTATTGTGTGTCTTATACCAATTGAGGAACAGATGTTACTTGCAGTAATAGGGGGACTTTCAATATTGAATTCAAGATTCTAGACCAACAAGTTCTCAACACTTTGCAAATTTAAAGATCAATCATGTTAGGTGTTGTCAAACCAAGGTTGAAAGAAGTAAGGGATTATCCAAACTCCTATTAGTTTAAACTAAGGGATCTTTTCAAAGGATTGCTAAGATCATTGTTTGGCATAAGAGTTTCTAAAAAGTTCTAAAAGAGGAATGTAAGGGATGTTCACCAAAGATCAAATTAAAGAAATGACACCAATGTCCTAGCTAAATAGTCTAAGTGTAGCCAAGATACAAAATAAAATAAAATAAAAATTTAAAAAAAGAGAGAAAAAGAAAAGAAAAGAACGGTGTTAAGACTGAAGTATTCTAAAAGATCTAAAAGGGGTAATCTAATAAATAGATACAAATGAAAACATTGCTTCACCCAAGAATCAAATGGTAACATTATGAACTACATGGAGCAGATAATTCAAAGGATTTCCTAGAAAATTCAAAAGAAAAGTGACAGCTCGCTAAGAGCCCTCAAACTAATTTTCTCATCTAGTCAAGCAAAAGATTGACAAATGACCTTCGTAGAGATTCTCGATGGATGTGCTAGGAGGGGTGGAAGATTGTTCTGAAGTTGTCAAAAGATTTTGATTGACCCCATCCTGAGATGTTGAAGGGAATGAATACATTGAACACACACTGAGCTTGGAGGTTTTGGATCCTAAAGTTTTGACTGTGAAGTCATTCAAAATTTCCTTGGATTGTTTAGGATTCAGTTGATGTTTGACACATGTCAAAGGAATGTTTGTTGATGAAGAAATGCCTTTGTCATTTCTTCCTCTTTTTATCGGGGCTATTTGTATTTGTTGTAGTTCTACAATACATGCCCCATTTCTTAACAAGAATGGGGACCCCCTTTCTTTATTTTATTTTTGGACTAGGGCCCTATTCCAAGGTCTCAACTAGTTTGAAGTCTTTACTAGTTCCCTAGGGTGTGTTTGTGTTTTTCTCAAGTGGTTTGTTTTCTTGAGAATTACTCATTTTAACACTACAAGCCTTTTTTTGCAAGTAAAAGGTGCACCAACCCACCTGATCAGGTGCACTAATGCACCTTAATTTATTGAGATGGAGTTTTTGCCATAGCTCTACAACTGCATAGCTGTAGAGCAGCAGACTACTAGGTACCGAGAGACTTTGGGGCCCTATAAAACCCCCATCTCCATTTCTTTTCGTATCTTGCATTTTACGATTTGTTTGAGCTCAAGAAATCACACCTTCACTCCCTAAGAACTTTGCTCTTGCCAAACACCAACATTACACCTACACATCTAGTAAGGTGCGACATTCATTTTGTCACAACTCTACACTAAGCTTTGAAAGAGACCCTATGTCGTAGTTTTTGTACCCGTAAGGTGTTCTCTCCATGCTCTCTCTACTCTAACCTGTAGATAGAGTGAGATTTGTAGTAGCACACCTAATCGAGTGCACTCCTGTGCATCTCCCTCTTTGAAAAAAACTCACTTCCCCCTTTGAAAAACTCCTCCCCTTTGCAAGAATGTATAAAAACATAAACTTTGGGTGCACACTAGTGCACTTAACTTGGTGCATTGGTCCGCACCTTGAATATAAAATTAAAAAAAAAAGACCTTAAAAACAAAAAAATGAGCATAAAGGGAAAAAAGATAGGTGCACACTAGCACACCTAACTAGGTGCACTAGTGTGCACCCAGACTCTCAAACACAACACAAGTATTGGTGTGCACTAGCCCACCTAACCTGGTGCGCTAGTGTGCACCTTAGAATTAAAGCTCTGTTGTAGAAATATGCACATCTGGTGCATCTATCAAGTGCACTAGGTATGCTAATTATGGTTTTTTAGGGGTTAAACAGGTTTTTAGGTACATTCAGGGCATTTAATTGTCTAAATTTTCTCTGTGTTAGTTTTAGGTCTTAACTAATTCATTTTTCTCCAATCATGGACTAATGGATGTCCCTTTGTGTAAGTATAATGGCATCTTTGTCCAGTGAAAAAATGTCTTTGAAACCTGTAGAGCTCAAATTCCAAGGCGATCCTCTAGCAAAATCAAGGTTTTATGATGATTACTCTAAAATCAAAGATACAATGTTAGGACACACATATTTGGGAGAATTCTTGAAGATATGTAACAAACCCACTAAGAGATTCGCTATGGTTTTTGCTTTGATTATTTCAAATTTAGTGAATGCAGCATCTCACTCAGTGTTAATGAAATCTTTAGAGCTCGTTATGACACTTGCACGACATTTTTTTTTCTAAAGAAAGGGTTGTGAAGAGCGTGACATGAGAGATCATTCTTGATATACAACCCAACAACATTGAGAAAGTATTCCATCTCCGGAGGGCTGATCAATTCATCAAGTTAACCTATGAGGTAGTAGAGAGATGGTATAGAGATCACTTGGAAGAAGCTTCTGACATCATCCAATCCTCTTATTTTATAGAGAAGACTC
Organism: Cupressus sempervirens; assembly: GCA_028749045.1. Lineage (NCBI taxonomy): Eukaryota > Viridiplantae > Streptophyta > Pinopsida > Cupressales > Cupressaceae > Cupressus > Cupressus sempervirens. The sequence continues at coordinate 3,511,252 of CM053787.1, forward strand.
CTCTAGGTAGGATGATCTGTAAAGTGGACATGACAAGGGGATATATGAAGGAAGATATTGGGTACTCAATCATACTTTTCAGTGGAGTAATGGGTCTGTCGACAGTCAAACACCTAAATATCTTCATGGTACATTTTATTGAGAGTATCAAGATGGCAAAGATACCACTTGACTGGGCCACTACCTTAAGTGAGAACTTGTGGGAACAGTTGGAAGTAGTTAAGGACAAAAGGAAGTTCTACATGACATCCTACCTAGTGTACATATTAGCCGCAAGGGTGACAAATTACCCAGGGCTATATAAAAGAGGCAACATGCAAGATCCCAATGCTTGGCCATATATTTTGTATCCACAATTGGTGAAGAAGAGACTCTCAGGGTAGAGCAAGGAATACAAAATTGTCAATGATGCCTTTATATTTGCCATAATCAGATTCATAGAAGGAGATTATGTGAAGAGGTTATCAAAGGAGGCAGTAGCACAAATAACAACAATTGCTTCCTATTACATTCAATTCAAAACATTCACATATCTAAGGGTAGCTGGTACCATGGTCAATCCGAAGAAGCTCCCAAGATATCTTAGTGACAAACTTGTTCTCTTAGAGATCACCTAACATCTCTCATCTGCATATGACCTGGTTAGAAAACAACATAAATAGTGTTGGGCATGGCCTCTCATCGTAAGGCCTTTTCAAGTGAAGCGAAAGCAAGATATTCCTTCTTTTGAGTGTGAATGGGATCAGTATCCCTTGGAAGAATACAATTCTCCACGATCGTGTTTTGATAATATTGGAAGAATACAATAACTGGTAGGTAAGGAATTCCAGCATGAAGAAGCCATTGAAGACCATTGGATGAATGCGACAAATGACTACGATGTTCGTATTAGGGATTATTGTAGGATGAATTTGTATTTGGTAGAAAAGGCTTTAAAGATAGAGATTTCATTGCAGATATTGCAACAAAACTCAGGGGAGCTGCTCGACCCATTGTTTAATGAAGATAAAATTAGGGAACAACCCATTATGAATGCTGAGGTTGACAAGGAAGAGATGATATTAATCATTGGATGAGGCTCATCATCAGAATGAGGTAGGATTGGATCAAGAAACCATTTAAACTTGATCCAATACCTGAGACAGTAGTTTTCCATGGACAAGCTTGCCCAGCTAAAGGTAGAGGGAAGAAGGTCACCATCCCTAACTTTGCAGCTTAATCACCCATTAGGCCTAAAATGGTATACCAACATGACAAACTAGTTGGATACTCTCACCCTCAAGACATAATAGGAAAGGGAAAAATAAAGAGTTCTCCTTAAAGAGCTAAACTAGAAGAGGGTGAAATCTCGACACCTCCATAGCAACAAGAAGAAAATGTACAAGGGTTAGAAGATAATACAGCTTCCTAAGTCTAGGTAGACCCTTAAGTGCCACTAGCTACATGCAACCAAGAAGAAGTAGAGGTTGAAATTCAAGAAGTTTCCCCTTCTTAGCAGGCAGAACAAGTATCCCCTTCCACACCTAAGAAAGGAAAAAATATTAAGACTCCTGTCAAGAAAAGGCAAAGGGTGATCAGGAGGGTAGTGCCTTTCCCATCTATCTCAAAACCTATTCCTGAAGAGGAAGAAGAGGAGGATGAGGAGGAGGATGTACCTTTGAAAAGAAGAACACGGCTAGCTAGAGCTATGGAACAAAAAAGAAGAAGAATTTCCATTGTCACACTGCCATCAATTCCAGAAGAACCTCTGCAGACAACTACATCTAAGAATGTAATGTAGAAATCGATTGATGAGCAGGATGTAGAGGGCACTAATATATTCAAGATGTCAAATTTTGATTTTATGCCCATAGGGATGGACTTTGTGGGTGATAAGATCTGGGATACCTTGACAACTGAGCCCCAATAGGAAGATTGGTCATAAACGCCACCAGAACCATAGGGTCTAGAAATAACTCCCTTATCCCCATTGTAGGTCATGATTGTTGACAAAGGCTCTACTACTCTCCTGCCTCCAAATACTAAAGAAGAACAAATTCAAAAGGAGCAGGAGGAAGAACCATAGCAAATATCAACCGATGAAGTGTCTAGGGAAGGACAAATGGTTCAATATCCTCAGCAAGCTCCCCAAGGGACCGAGGTAAGAACTGTGGGCTCCATGGAAATAGAGACTATGGAGGAAGAACCTTCACAAAGGGAGAAAACTCTAGAAAGGAGCAATAAGGGAAAAGGGGTGGTAGAGAAAACTCCTTCATCATAAAGAGGTAGGCCTTCGGTGGAACAAGTCTAGAAGTGGTTACGCAAGGAAATGATGAGAAGTAAAAGGCCACAATTCAAAGCCAATGAAGAGGGTATGATTGAGTTGATTAAGGTCCTGAGGAAATTCAAGTCCCCTTCAAGAGAAGCAAGAGCATTGGAATTCATCAATAGTGACCAAAATCAAGATTTATTTGCGTAAGTGGCTATCCCTCCTCCTGATTTGAAAATAGAGTATTTGGGTCCCAAAGATTTTCAGATCAAAGAGGTTATGCTTGGGAGGCCCACACTAGATATAGCCAAGTTGATGGTCATGATGGGGATGAAGGAGGTGTTTAGGAGTTTGAAGTAAGAGGGAGCAGAACTAATGACACTTTGTAGGTAAAATGAAATCCTAAAAGGATATTTAGCCAAAGTTGTTGATCCCTTGGATCCTAAACACCCTGAGGATACTCTGACTATAGCACTTGAAAGGAGAGATAAGGGAGGAGTGTGTTTGGATCTATTTTTGAATGCTTGTCAGCAATGGAGGGAAAACTTTGAGGAAAAGTGTGTGCTTATCATCTAAGGAAACCTAAAGCTACTACATGCAATGCAAGAAAATGTAGATAAAATAGTAGCAATTTTGAAGTGGGATTTTAGTATCATGGATGAGGTACATGTATGGGGAAAGGATTTACAAGTACTATAGGCAATAGTGGGCCAAAGGTATAGAATGCTTATGGGGGTATATACTACAGAAGAGTTAGATTTTCTTGATGATTAGATAGAGAAAATAGTGAATAGTAATAAAGTAATGGAATCATTACATGTGGAGATCCACCAGCTCAAGGACCAAGCCCGAGAGTAGATTTTGTAGGTAGAGAAACATTATAGGGATGCATGTCTTGACATATTTGAAGATGATGCATGGGAAAAGTTGATTCTAGTAGAGGTAGTAGAAGAGAAATTCAGGAAGGTTTTTGAAGAAGCTTCTAGTGATGAGGATATCTGACAAGCATTTAGAACAGAAGAAGCCTTGTTAGAGCTGGATACCAAACTTGGGGATTTTGCTGAAACCCGAATAGAGGTAGATAACTATAGACAAAAGGTAAAGGACAAGTATAATGCCTTAGACCTACTAGATGTAGCTAAGGTCACTGAGATTATTAATAAATTCAAGAGCAAGCATCCCAACATAGCTCTAGTATGAAGGGGAACAAAACCCAAAAGCTGGAATTTTAGTTTTGACACTTGGTGAATATTTTGCATTTTGACCTTCGAGGTGTGTTGGTGAGCTGGTGAGTTGGTGAGTTGGTGCACTGGTGCACCAGTGCACTTTTTGGCACAAAGTGTTAGAAGATTTTTTGAGATGTGTGCAGGTGTGCTAATGTGCTTCTTTTGAGGTGCGCTTTTCCAAAGGTGTGCCAATAGTTAACTGCCAGTTCCAAGATTAGAACTTTCCATGCATCAGAAAGGCATTTTTGGTAGTAGTTTAACTCCAACTAATGCCTAGTGAAGGTTGAGCTTCTATTTTTGACACTTCTAGACAATACTACTTCGACTAAAGGCTTTCTTCTTCTTATCTTCTCTAAATTTCTTTGTTTTATGACATGCAAAGGCTCATGCATCCAATTAATGAATATAAATGGATGGATTCCTACTAAGCACTAGTTAGATTATTAGTTTGTATATAATTAGTTTGTTTTATTAAATTAAAACATATTATTGCATGAAGATATCTCTCACTCTCAACACAAATTGAGGAGATAATTTCTTATAAATACTGGATTGTAATATGTATTCAAGGCGACCATTATTTTGTAATAATATTATGCTTTTGGTGCTCGCATTTGGAGTGTAGTGATTCTTGCCTAAATGTGTCATTTTTTTGTGAATTTATGTTCATGGAATTGTGATTGAGCCAAACGTTTATTTCTTTGTTTTTGGTTGTGCAATCTTTTAATTCTGGTGTTTGCTACGATTTTATGAATTCCACTAACATATCTAGCTCAAGAAGAAATCACCAAATTATGCTCTACATAACACTGACTCTATTCAACTTTTCATTTTTTAGTCGAGTGAGCTTGGTTAACACTCTTTTCTGCATAACTTCCTTTGATGTCTGAGTGAGCTTGGTAGAAACTGCCTTCTACATAGAGTAAACTTAGGAGTGCTCGGTAGACTAGGAAAATTGTCTTCATTGACCAAGTGAGCTTAATATGCACTATCTTTCAACTGATATGACATTTGTGTAACATCAAAGACAACACACAATTAATCAATTGTATCCAATAGAGAGTATGGGAAGCTATATAGTAGACGGTCAACATTCTCACTGTTATGCTTACAAAGAGAACATCTTGAAGGGCCTTCAATACCTATTTTATATAGTTTGTCTACCATCAAAATCCTACTTTGAAATGCTAGCCATAGGAAAAATCCTACCTTTAGCAAATAAGTACGATCCCAACAAAGTTTAAGTGGGATTTCCACTTATTCTAATCTCTTTGAGTTTATCAACACTTTGTATCCATTTTTCACACTATACTTGCCATCATTTAATGCCACCCATATGAGGTTTTCATTCCTCTCAAACTACTTAACTCTCCTGTCTTGTATGATCTTTTTATATGCCTTAATAGGCACTGAATCCATCTCTATATCTTTCAGAGGTTTCCAAATCCATCTAGAATATTCTTCTATAGTGATCTTTGTTTTATAATCACTCACTTTACTACCCCACAGATTAATTAGTTTTTCTTTAAGGTTTCCTAGGATTAGATTTCTATCCATAGGTGGGTGCCCATCCCAAGAGTCTTACTAGAAAAGGGCTTCATCACCCTTACCAACATCCCAAGTTAGGTATTTGCCAATGAGGTAGTGACACTTAACCATGAAATTCCAACTTTTCGATCCTTTAGGAAGGGTCTTCATTCTAAAAATTGAAATAGGGTCTTCTGCATTCAAATACTTATTATACATAATCTTGGCCCATTTTGTTAGAAATATTGAAAACTATGCTAAGTTACTAAGAGGGGAGGGGTGAATCAATAACTTGTAAAATTTGTACACCAATTTCAATTCTGAATCCAATAAACCATTTAACATTTAATTTATCACATCTAATCTAATTGCATGCATGTGAAACTAAAAATATAAAAGCATCCATAACACTTGAACATAATGATTTGGTGACCCAGATACCTTTCAAATAGAAAGTAAAACTAGGGTGGGGATGAAACCCACAAAACTTCAATATCGTAGCATAAAGTTGGCATGTTAAGGCTTACATTGATCACTTTTGATGATCTACCCTGTTAGGAGCAATTATGACTACTAGGTCCACCTTGTTAGAGGTTTTCCAAACACACAATGAAGTATGCACTCTATTAAGAGATTTAAGAAAGACTGTTAAGTCTACCTTGTGAAAGGATTTTGACTGGTTCACCTATTAGAATGAAATAATAGATCTTTGACTTACAACTAGATTGTTGATAGAGATTCCTTGATTGTACTGATCACCTTTCTATGATGAATATGTCTTTGCTACTCCTCTTTTATATGGCCTTCACAATTCACTCTTTATCTGCTGGTTAGCTTCAACTATTCACATTCACATTCTTACATCTTCATTATTTTACATATGGATGTGATACAATACATTACATATATATACCAAACCAAATTACAAAATTACAAAGTCAGCCATTATACAGGTTAACAAATATATCATAAAGTCAGCCCAAATGAAGACACTCGAGTTTTGAAGACTAGCTTGGTGAAGTTCTGATACTTGGTGCCCACTATCATTACTCAGCATCATCATGCACTTAGTAGATGTAGAGGCTCAGTCCATACTAATCGATTCAAAGTAGTCTTGAACTCGGCTTGCATTGGTGACTCAGTAGATACTGTATAACTTGACATAAATTGAATCACTTGGTAAACACATAATCTTGGTTTACACTAGCTTCGTATTACATGAACTACAAACTCAATAGAAATTGCAATGCTTGGTAATCACTAAACTGCTCAGGTTGAACTGCTAGACTGAATCTACTCGGTTTGAACTACTAGGCTTTACTCTAATTGAATACACTTGGTAACCACTGAAATGTTCGGTGGCTACTGGATTACATGGCAAACATTGTAGACTATTCAATGAACTCGATAGCTATAAAAAATCTAAATAAGTGTGTGTCACTAATAACAAACTTGATTGATATGTCAACAATCTCCCCCTTTGGCATTAGTGACAAAAACACTTATCAACCAAAATCTTATATACATCACCATGTGATACTAGCTCGGTAGAATATACTATTTTGAGATTTTTCAAAATTTATCTTTGTAAGGTATACTATATTCATTTATTATATACATTGTCCTCATGGCATGTTTCTCCCCCATACTATGTGTTTCTCCATGTATAGCATACCATGTGTCTCAATAATAATCACCCCCATTTTGACAATAATGCCAAAGATTTATTCAGAACTTATCTACATGGAGACACCAATATGAGAAAAAAAATTAGAATGTACCTTAAGAATAAGTGCCAGGGTTTTATCCCAATTTTCTTACAAAATCTTGCATGTATGTAGAGCAATTTTTACTTATGCAAAGAGTTCTATCATGTGATCTACAATAGAGAAGTTGTTGCCATGGATCAATTTTTTTCAATAAATAATATCTTTATGAATTGTATCCATGATAGGAAGGATCATATTCTGAATATCAATTAGTGTTGACTAGATCCTTGCTTCTTCTCTTAACAACTCTACCTGCATGTTTGACAAAAATCTGATCTTCATGTAGAGTTTGAACTATGGTCAAGTTGCAACTGCTGAGCACTGGCTTTCAAATCCTCATCAATTTTTGATAGTTTTCCCTTTATTTCCTTTTTGAACTCTGAAACATCACACAACTTTACAAAAAGTGATGTCATATTTGTGCAAGAGGTCTCAAGATTGATCAAAATTGATGAGAGCTCAACTTGTTGGATAGCAATTTGCTGAGCAATGTTCTCCAACACTTTATTATCAAATTTCTTTTCAGCTTTCTCAATTAGCTTGTCTTGTCCACTACTATCCTCATTGAACTTTTAGACTGATTCTACTAATTGAAATAGAATATGTTGAGAAGTAACAACCTCAATTCCTATAGCCTCAAACAAAATATTTTTCGCATCATCAATAATCTTATACTCTCTATCTCTTTCTTCTCTTAATTTTTGTTGCTTTGCGTTTTTCTGGAGAATTTCACCAAACTCATGCATTTGATCTACAGAAAGATTATGAATGTCCCATTTGGGGAATTATATTTCCTCATCTAAGTTTATGTCATCCTCTATGTCCTTTCCTTTACTCAAAAATTTTGTACTCAATTGAGCCTTAGGTTCAACTATCCTTGTACTTAATGCTTTTGTGTTTGGAATGGAAACAATAGTTGATATACTAGGACTTGTAGTGAAAATTCATATAGTACTAACTAATGGAATACTAATAGGAATGCTTATTGAATCCAAAACTAAAGAAGTCATAACTAAAGTATCCAAAATTGAAGTAGACAAAACTGTAGTATCCAAAATTGAAGTACTTACTACTGAAGAGCTCAAAATTGTTGAAGACATTGTATTCATGACTAATGACATTAACTTGGTAGCTAAAGAAGTGAGAGGTTGCAGCTTGGTAGATGAAGTGAAAGTCACTTCTGTTAATGATACATTGAGTTGAATGGGGGTGAAGAGTGATTGGACATTTGAAGTGTCTGTGGTTGTCACAATCAAACTTGTTGAAGCTGTCTCTGAGCTTGATATAGCTACTGGTTTGCTTGGAGAGTGAGGAATTGAGGCAATGACTATAGCTGCTATCTTCATTGGGTTAGTGTCCTCATCATCATCTTTATCTTCCTCAGTAGCTTCCTCCTCTTTATCTTCTTCATCTTCCTCATTGTCAAAATGTGTAGGCTTAGTATAAGTTTCTTCTTCATCATTATTACTGTCATCATCATCATCTTTTATTTCCACTAGTTGCTCACTTGGCTTGTGAAAATGATAGACATTTTTCCAAGTGTTTGTGGCATTCTTAACTACATGCTCTATATCTTTGATCAAAATTAAACATGTATTAAATCTAAGAGTCATTTTATCTTCTTTTTTGTTCAAAGACTCTTTTACCTCAGCATCAATCAAGCTTGGTAATAACTACCTCAAAGTTTATGCATAAATTCCTTTTGTTGTGTGCATTGCAAAGTCCCATCTTAGCTTTATTTTCTCTAATAATTCTTTGGAGATTTGAGAGGTGATCTAATCTAGTGAATACTTCCATTTGCCCATTTTGGTCGACACTAGTTCTTCAACCTCTTTTTGCTTTGCCTCTATCCTTGTTTCATACTTCAAATATTTGAAGCTATACCTACACCTTCTTCCATTTGTTTCAACTTTTCATGGAAGGTGGAAGGAGAATATCACTTCCTTTCTTCCTAGATCTCCTTGTGAAGACTACAATGGATAGCTTAGGTGGCTTGCTAATGATCATCTTGCCTTTCTTCTTCATAGGTTCTTCTTCTTTTTTAGATTCCTCTTCATCCTCTACTTCTTCTACATCTTCTCTTTTACCTTCAGTTAACATGAGAGGTGTGCTAGATTTCAATTTAGCTATCCTCCTCTATCCTTTGTTAATTGCCTGAGGGAGATTTATTTCCAATTCTATCCTTACCTTGGCCTCATCATAGGTTCCAAAGTATGGTACCTTTGGATCAATTGGTTCATTAATTAGAGCTTCAATAACATCCTTTACTTCATCAATATTCACCTCATAAGGAAGAGGTTTTTGTTGACTTTAAGTCAAGTTTGTTATTAGTGACAACACTTATTTAGATTCTATATGGCTACCAATGTCATTGAATAGTCTATAGTGTTTGCCATGTAATTCAATAGCCATTGAGCTTTATAGTTCCTACCGAGCATCCTAGTGGTTACCAAGTGAATTCAGTTAGTGTGAAGTGTAATCGTTCAAACCGAGTAGAATCAAGTAGTGTGAAATCCTGTAGTTCAACCCGAGTAGTTCAGTGGTTACCAAGCTTCATAGTTTCAATTGAGTTAGTAGTTCATGTGAAGCAAAGTAAGTGTTAATTGAGTTGTGTTTACTGAGTGAAGTCATGGTAAATGAGTAATTTAGTTTCTACCAAGTTACACAGTATCTACCGAGTCACCAGTGTAGACTGAGTTCAAGACTACTTTGAGATGATTAGTATGGACTAAGCTTTTACTTCTACCAAATGCATGACAATGTCGAGTAGTGATAGTGGATGTTGTGTATTAGAACTTCACCAAGTTAGTCTTCAGAACCCGAGTGTCTTCATTTGAGCTAACTTTGTAATATCAGTGTTAACTTATATATTTGACAACTTTGTAATTTGGTAAATTGAATTGATGTGTGTGTGTGTGTGTGTGTGTGTGTGTGTGTGTGTGTGTGTGTGTGTGTGTGTGTGTGTAATGTATTGCATCATATCCATGCAATGGAAAATATATGAAAGTGTGTAAGAGAAAAAGGAAGAAAGCATGAAATGATGAAAGAGTAAGAAGGATGTGAATGTGAATTAGCAGCAAAGTATATTGTAAGGCCATATCAGCAAAGGAGTAGCAATGTCATATCCATCACATAAAGGTGATCAATACTTCAAAGAATCTCTATCAGAAAATCAAGTTGCAAGTCATAGATCTATTGTTTCATTCTAATAGGTGAACCAGTCCAAATCCTCTAACAGGGTAGACTTAACAGTCTTTTGTCAAATCTCTTTACCGAGTGCATACTTCATTGTATGTTTGTAAAATCTCTAAAAAGGTGGACCTAGCAGTCCTAATTGCTCTTAACATGGTAGATCATCAGAAGTTATCATTGTAAGCCTTAACAGGCCAACTTTTTGCTTTAGTATTGAATTTTTGTGGTTATCATCCCCACCCCAATTTTACTTTCTATTTGGAAGGTTTTTGTGTCACCAAATTATTGTGTTCAAGTGCCATGAATATTTTATGTTTTTAGTTTCTCATGCATGCAGTTAGATCTGATTTAATGAATTAAATGGTTATTGGATTATTGAAATTAAGATATAAATTTGGTAAAGTTTTTGAGGTTAGTAATTCACCCCTCCCCTCTCAGTAACCTAGCATAGTCTTGAATATTTCCAACAATTGGTATTAGAGCATGTTTCTTCTTCCTCATCATCATTGTCATCATCCTTGACTTCTACAGGGAAGTCACTTTGTTTATGCAAGTGATAAACATTCTTCCACCTAGTAGCATGGTCACAAGGCTAATGAATGTAAAGAGAAACCAAAATTTGAAGGCAAGTGTCACAAATGCAAGAAACAAGGTCACAAGGCATCAGACTATAGAACCAATTCATTCAATCTAATAGAGCAAATTGTGAAAGAAATATTTGGTTGGGACTATAACACATGGTGTAGATGTCATTACCATGGAGAGTATGGACACATTGGCATGAATTGTGTTAAACATCACACAAGGAAGAGAGATACTACCATAAGATGTTTCACTTGTACAGAACTTGGTCATCTAGCCAAGAATTACATGAATTCAGGTAGAATTGAAGATAAAAAGAAAGTAAAAGTAGACAACATCAAAAAGAAAATGAGGCAATAATGGATTCCTAAATCCACCAAGGAAGCTAGTCTAAGAAATGATGGTCATGTCACTCAAGAAGTGGGTGACTCCACCATTTCCAACTAAGTTCTTAAATAAAAACTAGAGCTGCTTTATCATGATCACATCCAAACAGTTCCAAAATTGAAAGGAAGCAAAGATCCAAATCAGTAATCAAGATACAAAGGGATCACAAAAGATCAGTATCAGTTTTCACTAAGCTAATTTCTCTACCAAGTAAGGTTGGGTCATGAACTCTACCGAGCAAGGTCGGGAGTAACTAGTCTCACATGTTTGGTTATTGAGTTATGAAGCATTCATCAAGCACTTTGATACCAACTGTTGGAAATATTCAAGACTATGCTAGGTTATTGAGAGGGGAGGGGTGAATCAAAAACCTCAAAAACTTTACCAATTTCAGATCTTAATTGCAATAATCCAATAACCATTTCATTCATTAAATTAGATCTCACTGCATGCATGAGAAACTAAAAACATAAAATATTCATGGCACTTGAACACAATAATTTGGTTACCCAGAAACCTTCCAAATAGAAAGTAAAACTGGGGTGAGGATGATACCCACTAAACTTCAATACTGCAGCATAAAGTTGGCTTGTTAAAGCTTACAATGATCACTTCTAATGATCTGCCCTATTAGGAGCAATAAGGACTGCTAGGTCCACCTTGTTAGAGGTTTTACAAATATACAATGAAGCATGCACTCAGTAAAGAGATTTTACAAAAGATTGTTAAGTCTACCTTGTTAGAGGATTTGGACTAGTTCACTTGTTAGAATGAAATAGTAGATTTCTGACTTTCAACTTGATTTGTTGATAGAGATTTTTTGAAGTATTGATCACCTTTATGTGATGGATATGACTTTACTACTCCTTTGTTGATATGGCCTTATAATATACTTTGTTGTTGATTCACATTCACATCCTTCTTACTCTTTCATCATTTCATGCTTTCTTCCCTTTTCTCATACACACTTTCATATATTTTCCATTGCGTGGATATGATACAGTACATATCATATGATACTATCACTACTCGGCATCATCATGCATTTGATGAAGTAGAAGCTCAGTCCATACTAATCATCTCCGAGTAGTCTCAAACTCGACCTACACTGGTGACTCGGTAGATATTGTGTAACTTGGTAGAAATTGAATTACTCATTTACCATGACTTCACTTGGTAAACACATAGCTTAGCTAACACTTACTTCACTTTACATGAACTGCTAGCTTAGTTGAAACTATCAAGCTTGGTAACCATTGAACTACTCAGGTTGAACTGTTGGACTTCACACTGCCTGATTCTACTCAGTTTGAACTATTGCACTTCACACTAACTAAATTTACTTAGTAACCATTGGGATTCTTGGTAGGAACTATAAAGCTCGATGGCTACTAAATTATATGGAAAACACTATGGACTATTTAATGAGCTCGATAGCCATATAGAATTTGAATAAGTGTTGTCACTAATAACAAACTTGACTTAATGTCAACAATCTCCCCCTTTGGCATTAGTGACAAAAACACTTATTAGACAACACTTATGTACATCACAGTGTGATATTGGCTCGGTGTAGTATATTGTTTTTGAGATTTTTAAAAATTTGTCTTTGTAAGTATGTGCAGTATACTATATCTCCAAAATCTATACTTTCCTTTCCTCTCTCAATTTCTTTTATTTTTTTTTTCTTTTGGAGGAGCTAACCAGCTATTTGCATTTGATCCGCAATGGTATTATCAAAATCCCATTTTGGAATATCAATCTCTTCATCTAGGTCAATATCCACCTCTATCTCCTTTCCACTCAAAAATCTTGTACTTGGTTGAGCCTTAGGTTCAACTGCCTTTGTACTTACTACCTTAGAATCCAAAATGGAAACAATAGTAGAGATAATAGGACTAGCTGTGAAAACTGATATAGTACCAACAGAAGGAGTACTAATTGGTATTCTTACTAAATCCAAAAATAAAGTACTTACAAAATTATCCAAAGCTGTAGAAGACAAAACTATAGAATCCAAAATTGTAGAACTTGAAATTGTACTTACTGCTGAAGAACACAAAATCGTAGAACATACTATACTTATTGTTGATAATGCTGACTTGGGAGCTAAAGAAGAGGGAGGTTGTAGCTCAGTAGATGAAGTGGTAGACACTTCTATTAGTGATGTGCCAAGTTGTGAGGGAGTGAAGAGTGATTGGACATTTGATGTATCTCAAGCTTGTTGAAGTTGTCTTTGAACTTGATGTAGCTGTTGATTTGCTTGGAGAGTGAGAAAGTGAGGCAATGAATACAGTTGCTATCTTCATAGGATTAGTCTCCTCATCATCTTCTTTGTCTTCCTCGGTAGCTTCTTCCTCTTTATCTTTTTCAACTTCTTTATTGTCAAACTGTATTGGCTCAGAGTATGTTTCTTCTTCCTCATCATCACTATCATCATCCTTTACTACTACTAGGAAGTCACTTTGTTTATGCAAGTGATAAACATTCTTCCACATACCTGTGGCATTCTTGACTACATGCTATATATCCTTTAACAAAAATAAACAAGTATTAAATCTAAGAGTCATCTTGTCTTCATTTTTCTTCATAGACTCTTTTACCTCAACATTTGTGATGCTCAGTAATAAATACCTCAAGTTTTGTTCATAGATATCTCTTGCTATCTATGTAGCTGAGTCCCATCTTGGCTTTGACTTCTCTAATAGTTTATTAGAAATCTGAGAGGCTATCTACTCAAGGGAATACTTCCATTTGCCCATCTTGGTTAGCACCAATTCTTCAAACTTTTTCTTCTCAACCTCTGTCCTAATCTCATACTTTAATGATTTGAATTTGGTTGTGCCTGTACCATCTTCTAATTGTTTCAATTTTTCCTAGAAAGTGGGAGGAGGCTTGCTAAACACAACTTCACTACCTTTTTTCCTGGATCTCCTGGTGAACATTGCAGTGGATGGCTTGGGTGGCTTGGTGATGATCACCTTGCCTTTCTTCTTCACTAGCTCTTCTTCCTTTTCTGACTCTTCTTCATCCTCTGCTTCATCATCATCTTCTCCCTTAGCCTCAGTCAACATAAGAGGTGTGCTAGTTTTGAGTTTTGCTATTCTCCACTTGCCTTTGTTAACCACCTGAGGAAGCTTGATTTCAAGCTCTATTCTTGCCTTGGCCTCATCATATGTTCCAAAGTATGGTGCCTTTGGATCAACAGGTTCATTTATCAAGGCTTCAATTATGTCCTTTGCTTCATCAATGTTCACCTCATAGGGAAGAGGTTTTACCCATACAACTCTGAGTTTCACTGCTTGAATGTAGACTTTGTCACTGTCTACCATAAAACAAGCATCATCTTTGTAATCTTCAACCAATTTCCTAGGAATCCTGAATCTATTATTCATTTTCTCCTTGAAAATATCAAAGTAATTATCCATTATGCTAACAAAATTCTCACCCATTTCTATAATATACTCATTAATTTGATACAAAACTAGCACATCCTTTCTCCATACAATTGTACCTTTAGAAGGTTAAAACTTTTGAACATAGAAAAATAGACATGTCAACAATGAACTGAATTTGCAAGGGTTGTTCTTAGATATCCTAATACTTTCCATGTTTTTGTTAAACTGTTTCAACAACAAATCTGCAAGATCATATGAAAAATTGTTCTTCATGACCTTGAATGCCAAATCTACTACTTCACACAACACACTATTTAGATGACTATAACTATAGATCTTGTGAGCTATCACATGTATGCCAAATTTTAGTTTTGCATTAGTTACACTATTGATCTTCATCCCTATCATCTCACTGAGCTAGGGTTTTCTTCTCTAACTCCACCCAACCTAGGGTTTTAGTAGTTTTGGCTTTGGACTACCAAAATTTTAAAAATACTCTGAAAGGCTTCCCCAACTTGAGATGCATATAATATACAAATTATGCTACTGATGTAGTAATTTTTAAGTTAATAATAGTCTCAATCATCTTCAAGCTTGTCCTTCACATGATAAATCATCTTCTTAGTGATCAAAACTGGTTGCTCAAGCCATAACTAACCATTGTGAACTCAGCATAGGATGTATCTAATCCATTTGATTTGAAAACTTTGAGGCAGGTGGGGAATGTGGGTTAAACCCTTATCTTCCAAGTGCTTATGTTTAGGTTTAAGAACACCATTCACACACAAATCACATAGGGCATCATCCATCTCTAGGGTTCCAATTTTTTGAATTGCACACTTAAAATGAGTTTAGATATCATTAATGAGTAGTACCTTAAGAGGGATCTGCAATTGTGCTCCATTTGGATTGAGGGTTTCAGCAATTGCTAGCACAAGTTTGAAATATGGTGGTTTCCATTTGACTCCTTGGACCAACATTTCTAACCCTTTCTTTGCTTTGCTATTGTTGCTTGATGCTGCCATGGCTACTCGATAGGTTATGGAAAACTTTGAAAGATTTTACAATTTTTTTTGCTATGATGACATCATTATTCACGACAGTTGAGATAGTAGGACTAGCTATGAAAATTAATATAATACCAATAGAAGGAATACTGACTAGTATGCTTACTGTATCCCAAAATAAAGTGCTTATAGAAGTATTTAAAGTTATAGAAGACAAAACTATAGAATCCAAAATTGTAGAACTCAAAACTGTACTTACTACTAAAGAACACAAAATCATAGAACATACTATACTCATTGCTGATGATGCTAACTTTGGAGCTAAAGAAGAGCGAGGTTATAGCTCGATAGATGAAGTGGTAGACACTTCTATTAGTGATGTGTTGAGCTATGAGGGAGCAAAGAGTGATTGGACACAAACCAATAGCTACATCAAGTTTAGAGATAGCTTCAGCAAGTTTGATTGTGACCATAGCAGACACATCAAATGTCCAATCACTCTTCGCTCCCTCATAGCTTAGTACATCACTAATAAAAGTGTCTACCACTTCATCTACTAAGCTACAACCTCCCTCTTCTTTAGCTCCTGAGTCAGCATCATCAACAATGAGTATAGTATGTTCTACAATTTTGTGTTCTTTAGCAATAAGTTCAGTTTCAAGTTCTACAATTTTGGATTCTATAGTTTTTTCTTCTATAGCTTTGGATACTTCTGTAAGTACTTTAGTTTTGGATTCAGTAAGCATACCAGTGAGTATTCCTTCTGTTGGTACTATATTAGTTTTCATAGCTAGTCCTACTATCTCTACTATTGTTTCCATTCCGGATTCTAAGGTAGTTGAACCCAAGGCTCAACCAAGTACAAGATTTTTGAGTGGAAAAGAGATGGAGGAGGATATTGACCTAGATGAAGAGATTGAGAATCCAAAATGGGACTTTGATAATGCCATTATAGATCAAAATAAAATAGCTAGTCAACTCCTCTAAAAGAAAGCAAAACAAAAGAAATTGAGAGAGGAAAGAGACAAAGAATATAAAATCATAGAAGATGCTAAGAATATTTTGACTGAGGTGATAGGTGTTGAAGTTGATACTTATGAACACATTTTATTTCAATTGGAAGAGGCAGTCCAAAAGTTTAATGAGAACTCAAGTGGTCAAGACAAATTGATTGAGAAAGTAAGAAAAATTTTGATAACAAAGTGCTTGAGCACACTGCTCAACAAATTGCCATTCAACAAGTAGGGCTTTCCTCAATTTTAACCAATCTTGAAAACTCTTGCACAAATGTAACATCACTTTTTGGAAAATTATGTAATGTTACCAAGTTCACAAAAGAAATAAAGAGAAAACTGACAAAGATTGATGAAGATCTGAAGGCTAGTGCATAGCAATTGCAACTTGACCCTAGTTCAAGCTCTGCACATCATATGAAAATCATATTCTTGTCAGATATATAGGTAGAGTTGTTGAGAGAAGATGCTAGGATCTAGCCTTCATTGATAGATATTCAGAATATGATCCTTGCCATCATGGATACAATGTAGAAGCACATTGTTTACTCAAAAACATTGATCCATGAAAACAACTTCTCCGTTGAAAATCACATGATAGAACTCTCTACAGAAGTGAAAATTGCTCTACATACATGCAAAATTTTGCAAGAAAATTGGGATAAGACTTTAGCACTCACACTTAAGGTACATTTTGATTTTATTTCTTGTATTGGTATCTTTGTGTAAATAAGTTTTGGATAAATCTTTGGCATTATTTTCAAAAAGGGGGAGAGACAGTATGTATATATGGGGAAAGACACTTAGTATGTATATTTTATGGGGGAGAATCATGCAAAGGAAAGAAAAGTATGTGTAGATATAGTATACTGCATATACTTACAAAGACAAATTTTGAAAAATCTCAAAAATAGTATACCACATTGAGCCAATATCACACTGTGATGTACATGAGTTTTGGCTTATAAGTGTTTTTGTCACTAATGCCAAAGGGGGAGATTTTTGACATTAAGTCAAGTTTATTATTATTGATAAAACTTATTTAGATTTTGTATGGCTACCAAGCTGATTGAATAGTCTACAGTGTTTGCCATATAATTCAATAGCCATCAAGCTTTACAATTCTTACTGAGCATCCCAATGGTTACCAAGTGAATTCAGTTAGTGTGAAGTGCAACAATTCAAACTGAGCAGAATCCAGCAGTGTGAAGTCTACCAGTTCAACCTGAGTAGTTCAGTGGTTACCAAGCTTTGAAATTTCAACCGAGCTAGTAGTTCATGTGAAGCGAAGTAAGTGCTAACCAAGCTATATGTTTACTTAGTGAAGTCATGGTAAATGAGTAATTCAGTTTTTACCGAGTTACATAATATCTACTGAGTCACCAGTGTAGACCAAGTTTGAGACTACTCTAAGATGATTAGTATGGACCGGGCTTCTACTTCTACCAAATGCATGATGATGTCGAGTAGTGACAGTGGATGTCGTGTATCAGAACTTCACCAAGTCAGTCTTTATTACCTAAGTGTCTTCATTGTAGTCAACTTTGTAATTTTGTAGATTGGATTGATATATATATATATATATATATATATATATATATATATATATATATATATATATATGTATGTATGTATGTATGTATGTATGTATGTATGTATGTATGTATGTATGTATGTATATATATATACATACATCTATATACATACATGTATATATATATGTATGTATGGATATATATAGTATATATATATACTATATATATCCATACATACATATATATATACATGTATGTATATAGATGTATGTATATATATATACATATATATATATATATGTATGTATATATATATACATATATATATATATATATATGTATGTATATATATATATATGTATGTATATATATATGTATATATATATATATATATATATATATATATATACATACATATATATATATATATACATATATATATATATATATATATATATATATGTATTGTATCATATCCATGCAATGGAAAATATATGAAAATATGTACATATATATATATATATACTATATATATACATACATGTATATATATATATGTATATATATATATGTATGTATATATATATATACATACATACGTGTGTGTGTGTGTGTGTGTTGTATCATATTCATGCAATGAAAAATATATGAAAATATGTATGAAAAAAAGGGAGAAAGCATGAAATGATGAAAGAGTAAGAAGGATGTGAATGTGAATCAGCAACAAAGTATATTGTAAGGTCATATCAACAAAGGAGCAACAGAGTCATATCCATCACATTAAGGTGATCAGTACTTCAAAGAATCTCTATCAACAAATCAAGTTGTAAGTCAAAGATCTACTGTTTCATTCTAATAGGTGAACCAATCCAAATCCTCTAATAATGTAGACTTAATAGTCTTTTGTCAAATCTCTTTACCAAGTGCATACTTCATTGTATGTTTGTAAAACCTTTAACAAGGTGGACCTAGCAATCCTAATTGCTCCTAATAGAGCAGATCATTAGAAGTGATCATTGTAAGCCTTAACAAGCCAACTTTATGCTATAGTATTGAAGCTTTGTAGGTATCATCCCCACCCCAATTTTACTTTCTATTTGGAAAGTTTTTGGGTCACCAAATTATTCTGTTCAAGTGCCATGAATGTTTTATGTTTTCAGTTTCTCATGCATGCAGTTAGATATGATTTAATGAATTAAATGGTTATTGGATTATTGCAATTAAGATCTAAATTTGGTAAAGTTTTTGAGGTTATTGATTCACCCTCCCCTCTTAGTAACCTAACATAGTCTTGAATATTTCCAACAGTTTTACCCACACAATTATGGGCTTCATTGCCTAGATGTAAACTCTGCCACAATCAACCATAAAGAACACATCATCTTTGTTGGTGTAAATAAGTATTCACTTATTACACTTCCTTAAGTTTACTTAAGTTAATGCATTATTTAATTAGTTTGCATTATTTTATTATTTTTATTTGTGAGACACTTAAGAGTTTGCACACCTTGTTAGTTGTCATGTTGACAACACAGGAGTATGCAACTTTATTTGAGCACATGGTGTCTACAACACTGTTTTGTGTGTCCCACCCTTGTAGGCTTATTTATCCTCTCATCATTGCACTTATTTCCATGATTAATGGAGGATAATCCATATCTGGTGGACATGTGCTTGGTTGTATGACACATCATGATGCTAACTTTTATGCATTCTAGAAGCTCTCCTGAGACCTTTATATACAGGCACTCCTAGTGTGTTGATATCACATTCTGAACAGAGCAATGTATTCGAACATACTCTGATTAATTGATCATATCCATTTTTGGTCTACAGTTGTGCTTGTGTTTGAGTTCTTAGTTCTTGGGTGAATTTTTCCCTTAGGCAAACTCTTACATGGTATCAGAGCTTGGAGATTTTCTCATCACAAGTTGTTTGAGACCTTTTGCTTGCTTCATCACCTCAGCCTGAATCCGGAGTGCTATTTGTTCCCCGATAGCATTATCCTAAGAATAACTTAAGGATAAATATTTACTCATTAAATTGATCATCGTTGACCTTTAATTAAAGTGTTCTCTATTTTAACTAAGATCCATATTTTAATTGATTAACCTTCTTTTAAAGTTACTTCAACTCTTCACACAAATCAAGGATCATTAATCGTTAAATTATAAGAGAACCAATTATCATTCTTCGAATAAGATATCTTAACTTAATTAGAAAGATAAATTAAATCCATCAATTAACATAGGCACACCATCTATGACCTATTATCATTCTAATAATTCTTAATTAAGACTAAATTAAATATTATTAAAATTTAAGCCTTTTACTTCAATCGTTATCATCATTGACAATCATATAATATCTAAAGTCATAAATTCAAGTCAAAAGATTTATCAACTTCAATATAGATAATCTACAATCTCGTTAAAATAATTATATCAAATAAATCTCTATTACATAACTTAATTATTAATTAAATCCAATTAACTCTGATTAATTGATTTAATTAATAATTTCACAACCAAACTATCATCCCAATGAGTATTAGTTGACTAACAATAGTTTGTACATCAAAGTCAACTTCAATCCAATACACAAATATGAATATTTTAATAATAATAATATTAACAAGTTATTTTGAAAATCTTATCCATAATGACTACATTCATCTTTCTTAACAATTTCGTATTAATGATAATCATTTCCTAGATAAATCTCTATCGCATTTAATTATATTGACAACTCATTAATTGATTAAAATCAATTATACTTCAAATCCAAAAACTAATGTCTTTACAAAACTTCAATCGTTAAATAATCTCATCTAGATTAATTCTAATTGAATTAGCCATTTATACTATTATTTATTAATAGTCTGTTAGTCCTTACAAACATTAATAAATAATAAACTCTTCAAACTATAAATACTCGATCTATAGAATCCTTCCATAAAATCATTACTTAATATTTGGCTAACTCTTAACTCCATTAAGGTATTTAGCCAATAATATAATAATTCAGTCTTAATCCAATATCATTCAGAGTAAACATAATATAAATTATCATTTTACAATTATTTAATCAATATTAAAATCAACCATTAGACTCCATTTTTTAATTGTTCTAATATTATTTTGTCTATATAAACGTTGTTTGAAAAAGATCCCTACCACAACTAATAAGACTCATTGTAGATTTTAACATGAATAATCTCCAAATTCTTAACATTATCATCTTCATTAAACAATTCTAAAATTGTTTATTATATATTCAATATACATTATAAAAAGTCTACTATATAAACTATATTAAAATCTCTTTTCTTTTAATCCATTTACTTAGATTGACTAATAATTAATTACACTTCTTCTACTATTAATTAATCTTAATTAAATTTGATTTAATTAGATTAGATAATAAATCATATAAAACTAATGCATATTAATAAGATTCTATTAAGGGAAGATTGCAATAATATCTTTAATTCATTCCATGCTTTGATATATTATTTTTATGAAGTTTAAGAACTCTTAGTTATAGAAAATGGAGAAATATCTGTCCTTGAATAAAACAGTCTTAGTACAACGACCATATCTCCCTAATGAACCGTTGAATCGGGCTGAAATTTAAATATGTTGGAGAGGGTCAAGTTGCGCCAATTCTGACTGAAGCGATCGAATAAATTCGATCACAATAAAAAGTTATGAATGACTGAGTTCGGGTCTATCCAAGGGGCAGCAACAGGACAATTTGTGATGAATTAAAAATTTCTTCTTAAAGGTAATTGTTCTCTAAATTTATCACTAATTTCACTAATGGATTTGGCCATAAATCCTGAAACCATTTTCAAATCTATTTCAATTTGATTCTAATTCGAACCCAAACCCGTTTAGATCTAATTTCTTCCTTAATTGGATCTAGGGTTTTTTCTATTGTTTCCCTTGCAACCAAATAGAATATCTAGATACCAATTTAAATTCTAAATTCAATCATGGAATATAATCAGACACATATAACAAACATGATGAAGACAAGAAGAGAAATAGTGCAAAGAGAATATGCAAATATCACGAGTGCACCTGGACACTGATGCTAATTTTGCTATGCCTCAGAAGTCCATAGAAAATTCTTTCTTTCTCCATCATCCGCGATTCCTCCAAGATCCAAGCCAATCGAATCCTCCAAGTGACTAGAAGTGCTAGAAGGAACATAGTAGCATGTAGGAACATATGAGCATATGAAGAAGAATATGAGCTTGTAATTTGCAGCTTCCATTCAGCTTCTACTTCCCTTGTCCAAACACACTAGGAGAGCCTCAATTTAAAGGCCTCTAAGATGCATCTAGAGTGTCTCTAGAAACAACTAGAAGATAAGCATGACAACTAAGCATGAGCCTTCTCCAACCTTCTAGATAAGTCTTAAGGTTGTAGACACCATGTGCTCAAATAAAAATGCTAACTTTTAAGTATAGACAACTAGTGCATTCTTAGAGTGCAAACTCCAGTGTGAGCAAATATTAAAATGATACACATTAATTAATATAATATTTAATTTACTCCTTCCAATTTAATTTATTAATTTATTAAATCTCATGCACTAACTTTAATAATTCCACTTTTCAATCTTAATATATTTATATTTTAATCACATGAGATTTAGAATCTTTTAATAATTAAAATATATTTTCCACTTTTTAAATTTCATTTTTCCAAAACTTAATTTGCTAAAATATTTATTAGCTTTAATAATAATATTATTTAGTCATTTATTTAAAAATGAACTCCAAATATATTATTATTAAAATAAATATTGTCACATTCCAAATTTAAACTTTTAACTTTTATCTTCAAATTTAATTATTTTATTTAATTAATTTCTCAATTAATTAAATAAAATAAATATTAAAATATCATATTAATTTTCCATTAAATTAAACCATTAATTAAATCTTTTAATTAGACTTAATTAATAGAAAATACGTCAAAGACTCATAAGGTAAAAATATGAAAAACTCATCATAACAAAAGTACATACAAAATCAAACCAAGGGTTTATATCACGAATTATGTCATCTGACATATTCAGAGGGTACTCAACTCAGATACTTGTCCTAATTTTTCAATTAGAACAAATGGCTTAAAAGGGTTGGGATTTGGACTTGAGAATTTATCTCCCCTCTCTTATCATTGAGATAGTGTGATAGGGTACGCTCATCCTGACAATTTAGGGAAGTCGATACCCGGTACCTACAACCTGCATAAAAATTATGCATGTACAAGCACAATATATACTAAACTAAACAGGCAATGGCAAGAAGTGGTGCATCGTGTAGATCCCGACTAGCAGGTGACTACGACTCCCTTCCTTAACCACATCAGACACGCCATACAAAAGCAAACACGCAAAGAAAACACACACACCATACACATGCAAGTATGGGGTAAGTATCTATAATAAAATGCATGATAATAAATCATCTTACTAATCATCATTAATAACTGCAACACTGAAAATAATCATCATACATACATAAAATGTAGAGTCTAAATAATTTCATCACATAATAAACTGAATCCATAGCACAATATCTGATAATCCCAAAACAATGCTGCTAACCATCAACATGAAACTAGCTCCAAAAGAGTTCAGCAATGATAACAAAATGCGAACTAGGGGCAGGCACTGCATCCACCCCCCCTTGGATTAGGCTTACTACTGGAAGCCTACAAGAATGAAAAACTTCTTCATCGAAGCACTTCTCACTGATCAACACACTACTTTTAAGGGGGGGGACTACCTCATCTCTTTCTTCTCCTTTTTGGAGGGGACTTTTTCCTCATAGGAGGTTTTGTCCTTCTCCATTCTTTTTTGTATATATTGGATGTATGTCGTAATGGGGGGGTCTTGATTACTCCATCCATCGATGCATCCTTCTCTATCTCTCTTTTTGGGGGAGGGTTTTTCCCATGAGGTTTTCCCTCTTTCCCCGCTTTATGGGAGATTTGCATTTTCATTATGTACATGGGTACCTAACATGGCCTAGTAACCGAGACCTATTATGCATCTTCATCCTAGTTCATAAGCTTAAGCGCATTCCCCTAACTTGCACTTAAGGGGGGGTGTTGGTGTAAATAAGTATTCACTTATTACACTTAAGTTTACTTAGGTTAATGCATTATTTAATTACTTTGCATTATTTAATTATTTTTATTTGTGAGACACTTAGGAGTTTGCACACCTTGTTAGTTGTCATATTGGCAACATAGGAGTACGCAACTTTATTTGAGCACATGGTGTCTACAACACTGTTTTGTGTGTCCCACCCTTGTAGGCTTATCCTCTCATCATCGCACTTACTTTCGTGCTTAATGGAGGATAATCCTTATCTGGTGGACATGTGCTTGGTTGTATGACACATCATGATGCTAACTTCTATGCATTCTAGAAGCTCTCCTGAGGCCTTTATATACAGGCACTCCTAGTGTGTTAATATCACATTCTAAACAGAGCAATGTATTCGGACATACTCTGATTAATTGATCATATCCATTTTTGGTCTACAGTTGTGCTTGTGTTTGAGTTCTTAGTTCTTGGGTGAATTTTGCCCTTAGGCAAATTCTTACAATCTTTATAATCCTCAATTAACTTCTTAGGTATCCTCAACCTATTGTTCATTTTCTCTTTGAACACTTCAAAGTAGTTGTCCATAATGCTAACATAGTTCTCTCCCAGTTTTGCAATGCATTCATTTATCTAGTATAGTACAAGCACATCTTTTCTCCATACTACTATGCCTTTGGAAGGGAAGAACTTCTGAACATAATTGAACAAACAAGTCAAAAGTGAACCAAATTTATAGGGGTTATTCTTGGATGTCCTAACACTTTCCATGTTCTTGTTGAATTGCCTCAATAGCAACCCAAAGAGGTCATAAGACAAGTTATTTTTCACCACTTTGTAAGCCAAGTCCACAACTTCACATGATACATTGTTGATACGGCTCAAACTATATATCTTATGTGTTATAACATTAATCCCAAATTTTAGCTTTGCATCTGTCACACTACTAATTTTCATGCCTCTGCCATCCCACTCTGCTAGGGTTTTCTTTTCCAATTTAGCCCAACCTAGGGTTTTGGTCATTTTGGCTTTGGTGAGCATCAGGAGGCCGGTGATGTAATGAATTATTTTCTTTATAATCACAACTAGTTTCTCAAGCCATAGTTGACCATTATGCACCTGGATTAGAATGTATTTAATCCATTTAATTTGAAAATCTCAGGGCATGTGGGGAATATGTGTTAAACCTTTTTCTTCGAAATGCTTATGCTCAGGTTTAAGAATTCCATTAACACACAATTCACCTAGAGCATCATCCATTTCTAGGGTTCCAATTTCTTAAATACAACACTTGAAATGAGTACACATATCATTAATAAGGAGTACCTTAGGAGGAATTTGCGATTGAGCTCTACTTGAGTGAAGGGTTTCTACAATCGTGGGCACAAGTTTAAAATCAAGCACTTTCAACTTGACTCCTCAAACCAACATCTCAAACCCTCTCTTCACTTTGCTGCTACTTGATCCATTTTACTCAATAAACTATGAGAACCTTGATAACTTGTTGTAAATTTGCTTAAAGTCACTTGATCACACTGTAAATCACTTCTTTGCAATAGCACTTAGATTTCAAGGTGAGAAATGAATTTGATTTCATGTTTGTTATTAAAGCTTTGCCATTAATGCTTAGTATGAAGGTAGCTAAGTTGAAATCATGCTTTACATCATGCATGACAACTTGTCATCCACTATTCTATTGATTACTCGTTGAAGGCTTCGTGACTCAGTAACCATGTGTGTCTTGTTACTCTTGACCTTACTTGGTAGAGTCCATGACTTGACCCTACTTGGTAGAGAAGGTAACTTGTTGATAACTAATGTCATTCTTCCTTAGTGATCCTTTTGTATCTTGAATACTAATTTGGATCTTTGTCACCTTTCAATTGGAACTATTTCAATGTGATCTTGATAATGTTGTTCCAGTTCTTCTTTGGAAACCTAATTGAAAATGGTGGAGTCACCCACTTCTTGAGTGACATGACCATCATTACTTGAACTAGCATCCTTGGTAGATTTAGGAATCCATTACTACCTCATCTACTTTCAAAATGTTATCTGCTTTTGCCTTCTTTTCATCTTCAATTTTACCTGTATTCATGCAATTTTTTGCTAGATGATGAAGTTCGGTATAAGTGAAACATCTTATGGTGGTATCTCTTCTCCTCATGTGATGTTTAACATAGTTCCATGCCAATGTGTCCAAATTCTCCACAGTAATGACATCTATACCAACTATTGTAGTCCCAACTTAATATTGCTTTCACAATTTTCTCTGATGGATTGAATGACTTAGTTTTGCATTCTAATGCCTTGTGACCTTGTTTCTTGCACTTGTGACACTTGCCCTCAAATTTTGGCTTCTCTTTGCATTCATTAGCCTTGTGACCATGCTAACTACAACTATAGCATTTTCTATTAAATTTTGCTTTACCATTACTCCAACATTTGTTTGATGTATGACCTAACTTACCACAATGATTGCAAGTAGGTCTTTGATTCACAGTAGGTTCACAGTAATGACATCTACACTAACTATTGTAGTTTTAACCAAATATTGCTTTTACAATTTTCTCTGTTAGATTGAATGACTTAGTTCTGCATTCTGATGTCTTGTTACCTTGTTTCTTGCACTTGTGACACTTGCCCTCAAATTTTGGCTTCTCTTTGCATTCATTAGCATTGTGACCATGCTGACTACAATTATAGCATTTTCCATTAAATTTTGCTTTACCATTTCTCCAACATTTGTTTGATGTATGACCTAACTTACCACAATGATTGCAAGTAGGTCTTTGATTACTTTCAGTACTTTGTTCGAAGGATTCACCTTCTTTGTATACAATTCTTGCTTTACCCTTTTGTCTATAGAGATTTTGCTCATTTAGTTGAACCATGTCTACTTGAGATTTCATCATTCTTTCATTGATTTTCTTTTCAATGTTTAGGTCATTTTTCAATCTTTCACTGATTTTCTTTTTAGATCTTAGCTCATTTCTTATTCTTTCATTGATTTTTCTTTCTAAATTTAGATAATTTGTTAATCTTTCATTGATCTATCTTTGGCTCATGATTTCCTCATTTGCATTTTAGATTTGATCCATAAGATCTGCATGCTGAAGGGATTGGTTCAGGATCTCATTGTTTCTTCCATCCATTTCTTCTTTTATCTTGTTCCTTTGTTCCAAGATTTCACATAGCCTCACTGACTGAATTTCTTGTTCTCTTTTCAACTTTCTTACTTCTTCTTGCAGGGAACCATTCTTCTCTAGAAGTTCTTTGATTGAATCATTTGCTTCATTTGAACTACTTGAAGGGAAAAAGTCTTCAATTCTTTCTTCGATGTACTAATGATCATTCGTTTGATTTGCAAGTTCTTTCCTTCTTTTCAAGGATTGAGTAAGTTGCTCCTTAGCTTTCTTGAGTTGTGCAATGGCCATTTCTAGATCCAACTTTTCATTGTCAATTGCCTTATCAAGTCTAAATATCTCCATATCCTTGATCTTTGCTCAAGCTGTTAAACTTTCTCTTGAGAATCACAATGTTCTGATACCAATTGCTGGAAATATTCAAGACTATGCTAAGTTATTGAGAGGGGAGGCGTAAATCAAATACTCTAAAATTTCTACACTAATTTCAATTTTGAATCCAATAAACCATTTAACATTTAAATTATCACATCTGATATAATTGCATACATGTGAAACTAAAAATATAAAAGCATCCATAACACTTGAACATAATGATTTGGTGACCCAAAAACCTTCCAAATAGAAAGTAAAATTGGGGTGGGGATGAAACCCACAAAACTTTAATACTATAGCATAAAGTTGGCTTCTTAAGGCTTACATTGATCACTTTTGATTATCTGCCCTATTAGGAGCAATTAGGGCTGCTAGGTCCACCTTGTTAGAGGTTTTACAAACAAACAATGAAGTATGCACTCTATTAAGAGATTTAAGAAAGATTGTTAAGTCTACCTTGTGAAAGGATTTTGACTAGTTCACCTGTTGGAATGAAATAGTAGATCTCTGACTTACAACTGGATTGTTGATTGAGATTTCTTGATTGTACTGATCACCTTTCTGTGATTAATATGTCTTTGTTGCTCCTCTTTTGATATGGCCTTCACAATTCACTCTTTATTTGATGCTTAGCTTCAACTATTCACATTCACATTCTTACATGCTCATTATTTTAAATATGGATGCGATACAATACATTACATATATATACCAAACCAAATTACAAAATTACAAAGTTGGCCCAAATGAAGACACTCAGGTTTTGAAGACCGACTTGGTGAAGTTCTGATACTTGGCACCCACTGTCATTACTCAGCATCGTCTTGCACTCAGTAGACATAGAGGCTCAGTCCATACTGATCACTTCAAAGTAGTCTTGAACTCGATCTATATTGATGAATCTATAGATACTATGTAACTTGACATAAACTAAATCACTCGGTAAACACATAAGCTCAGTTTATACTAGCTTTGTATTACATTAACTGCAAACTCAGTAGAAATTGCAATGCTTGGTAACCATTGAACCGCTCAGGTTGAACTACTAGACTGAATCTCCTCGCTTTGAACTGTTGGGCTTCACATTAATTGAATACACTTGGTAATCACTGAAATTATCGATGACTACTGGATTACACAACAAACACTGTAGACTATTCAATGAACTCGGTAGCCATACAAAATTTGAATAAGTGTGTGTCACTAATAACAAACTTGACTGATATGTCAACACATTTATGTTCTCTTTCCATGTGGAGGTGCCATATTAATTTAACCCCTAGTGCTTCATTTTTCCATTATAGTTTCTTAATACCTAATCCTCCACGTTCCTTAGGTTTGCAAATATTGTCCCATTTTAAAAGGGCATATTTTTAGCATTCCTCACAATCATTCCAAAGGAAATTTCTAAGTTTTGACTCTAACTTATGATGAAGATGCTTGGGGAGAGGGATGTAGGAGAGTAGGTACGTTGGGATGGCTGATAAAACCAAACTTATCTTGATACTCTTTCCTACTTTTGTGATCCATTTACCTTTGTAGCAACCAATCCTTGCTTCCAATTTCTCCAATATACTATACCAAACCTTACTAGACTTCACACCCTTCTCTAACTCAATGCCAAGATACTTACATGGGAATGAACCTTTGTTGTATCCCATAATATGACAGATCTAGTTTTCCACCTTAGAATCCATATTAATAAAATATATCTCCAATTTTGACTCATTCATTTTCTGGCCAGATGCACTCGTGTATCGCTCTATGATGGATTTTACAACAATTGCCTCTTTCACTATGCTTTCAACTAGCAAAATTGTGTCATCTGCATATTGTTGATGAGTTATATTAGGGATATTTCTGGTGATGGTGATACCTTTAATCTTCTTTTTGTTATAAGCCTCAGTAAGAGATCTCCTAAAGGCTTTAGCCATAATTATATACAGGAATGGGGATAACGGATCTCCTTGTCTTATGCCTCTCAAAATTTCAAAAAAACCTTCGGGGGACCCATTCATAAGGATAGAAGTTTTGGCAGAGGAGATGCATTTAAAAATAAGGTTAATCCATTGATGGGAGGAACTAAAAGCTTCTAGAGTTTTGTAGAGGAACCACCAATTCACCATATCATAAGCATTTTGGATGTCAAACTTCATGAACATACATGCCTCTTTATTCTTTTGGGTCGAGTGAATAATTTCTTGAATGGTAACAATGCCATCTAGAATAGATCTCCCTGGTACATAACTTGTTTGTTCCTTAGAGATAATCTTCAAGAGGATTAATTTAAGTCTGTTTGCTAATATCTTTGAAAATATTTTATAAATGGTATTACATAGTGTAATGGGCCTAAAGTCTCCTGGACTCTCATGCTCTAGCCTTTTGGGAATTAGAGTGAGAAAGGAATAATTAATTTGGGATAAAAAAGATCCACCCTTCCTAGATGCTTCAATAGCTTCCCAAAGATCTATACCAATAATGTCCTAACATTTCTAATAGAAAAATGCTTGAAATCCATCTAGACTTGGTAATTTATTTGGATTCATGTTGAACACCACCATTCTGACTTCTTCTAACATTATGGGTTTATTTAATGCTTTATTGTCCTCCACTGTGACCAATTTAGGGATCACTTCAAGAAAGTTAGCTTGAGCTTGTCTGTTTGACCCTTCAAAATTATTTAATGTTTTCTAAAAATGATCCACAAAATTCTCTGCAATTTTGTTTGATTTATCCATTGAGATACCCAAATGATTTCTAATATTTGATATTTTACTTTTAGCTCTATTATAGAGGGTAGAGTTATGAAAAAAATTAGTGTTCTGATCTCCCTCCTCTAGCCACCTTTCTCGTGACTTTTGTCTCCAAAAAATTTCTTCTTTGGATAGTATATCCTCTTTTTTAGTGAGCAATTCCTTTTTTAAAAGATAGCTATCATTATTCATACCATTCTTAATAATTTCTAGATTTAATTCCTTTAATCTATCTTCAATGTCTAGTTTTTCTTCAAAAATGTTGTTGAAGTGTTCTTTGTTCCATCTGAGAACCTTTTCTTTGAGCATCTTCATTTTGGACAAAAAAATAAACATTCTAGATCCTTCAAAATTACCTTGTGACCACCACTCTTTGATATTATCTAGAAAACTAGAGTCTAAAAACCACATTTTTGCCATTTAAATGAATTCCTAATAGATCTATGAGGCTCAGAAAGTTCAGTTCTGACTAGAAAATTGTCAAAACCAATAATCGACAGAATCAAAGATTGAATATTTAAATTATTTATGTCTAGATCTCCTTTAATAAAAAACCTATCCAATTTTTTAGCTATATACGCAAAATCCTTCTATTTGCTTTTCCATGTAAAATTCTCATTATTAAGTGGGATATGAATCAAATTATGAAAATCATACCATTTTAAAAAATCTTTAGAAGATTGAGAGATCTGTTGAGATCCCCCTATTTTTTCATTTAGGTTTAAAATAGTATTGAAATCTCCCCCTAGTAATATTAGACTATTCTGATGATCTTTCATGAATTGGCTAATTTCTTCCTAGACTGATTTTTTCTCTAGATTGTTGGATGGACTATAAATATTAATTAGAATAAACTTGAGGTTAGATTTCAAGCTTTTGACTGTACCACTGATCCAATTATTGTTTGATCTTAATATATCTAAGGTTACTTTCCTATGATTCCAAATGACACCTAAACCCTCATATGCACCTACAGATTCTTGCAGAGTAATACTCCAATTGCCTAACTTCTTACCTAATTTAATTCCTTCTATCTTATTTAGTTTAGTTTCCTATGATAAAATAATTTTGTATTCAAATAATTATATATATATATTTTTAGTAATATTTTTTGGCTAGGGCATTTAAGCCCCTAGCATTCCACATGGTGATCTTCATGGTTCCTTGGGAAGGATCTTCCCCTTCCCTCTGTTAAAAAGCTGGCTGATTTTTTGCTGCTCTTGAGCTTGACCATCCACTTCTCTGAGTTCTTTGAGTGATTTTATTCCTCTTCTAGATTTTATCCTGCCAAAATTAGGGGATTTAACCCCTTCCTGATTCATTATTATGCCCAATTGTTCCAAATTCTCTTGTGCACTTTTTACTGTCTTAGACTAATTATTCTCCTTGACCTCCTTTTCTTCATTACCCAGCTCTTGTAGTATTTGTTCTATTATGCTTTGGTGTTCCAAGGTAGCTCTATCCTCAAACTTAAATAATCTTTTGGCTACCATGTTATCAGTGTCTTTGTTTGGCTTATTTTCTTCTTCAAAAGATAATAGATCCCTTTTGAGATCTTCAAAAGTATAATTATCTCCTCCCAACTATAGTACTTGTTGCAAAAGTTCTTCTCTATGTGAAATATTGCAATTGTCTTTATTTTCAAATTCAAATACTCATATCAATTCCTCTGAGAGCCTTTCCATATTTTCCTTTTCATCCTCTTTTAAAGTTTCTGCTTCCATGTCTTTATTCTCCTCCAGTTCCTTATTTAAAAAATCCTTGAAGTCTTGCACTGGGATATCTTTAGGCTTGTTTCCTCCTGATATGCTTCTACTGATTTTATCTTTAGGGACTCTCTCCTTAGGGTGGGAGTTTGCTAGAATTTGGTTAGCTGCTTCAGAGTCTTCTTGTCAAAAGTTAAGATCACCAGAGAGGGTTCTTCAGCCTGCTACCTTTGTACCTTCATAGTGTTTTCAATATGTTTAATCTTTTCATTTATTGAAGCTTCTCTGTATAAGGATGAGTATTCCATATCATCAATATTTTTGAATGAAATAGCTGAGCTCTTATTACCTGCCAAATTGGTTTCTAAAAAATTCTTCTGTTCATTATCTAACTTCACAAGACCTTTCCTTTCCTTTTAGATTTTTTACTGTAAACAATTATGCTTTGTATTTTGGACCACTTATCTGATTTGGGGGACTTTTCCAGGTTGAGGATAAGATCTTTGTATTCCACCATATCTAATGAATACAATTTATCTTTGCTTTTGTCTGTGCTTTTGGGCATTTCCGATTGAAGACTTCCTTTGCTATTCTCTTGTGTTGTTATGATTCTTTCCTTCTGATTTTCATTGATTTGAAGTGTTGGGCTATTATCATTTTTTGTTTTAGCCTTATTTGACTTTTCTACCATTGCATTGCCCGAGTTATCTTTTGTCCTCATTAAGACAACTCCCTCAGCTAAAGACTCCTTTTGCTTCATTCTTTGGTGCCTTATTTTGATCATGGGAAGGGAGGCATTGAGATCTAATGTAGCTTGCAATGTTTTGAAGGAGAACTTCCGCTCGTCATCAAGCTTGATTATCTCTATAATTTTTCCTTCATACCTCTGAAAATTAAGTTTGTGTGTCGATCTATTGGTAGTAATTTTGATTGGTTTGAGAGTCATATTGTTTGCTCTACATTTGATTAGGATTTTTTTTTTTGTTACAACCCTCAAAGGAGGCATCTAATCCAATCAAGTCTCCCATTGAACATCCTATCATTTTAATAGAACCTATTTTTTAAAACTCTGGAGGGATAGGGTTTGTGGAGAACCATGTCAGAATTAAAAAAATTAAATTATATTCATTACAGTTTGGTATCCATTCAAAAAATTTAATTGCATGACCCTTGAAAAAACAATCATAATCAAATAGAAAATCTTTTTTCACATCCTCCTCACTACAATGTATGAAAACCGATCCATCAGTATAGTGAGAAATACTTACCTGATAGCCGCAGTAGTCCTCCAGCTAGCCAATTAGATTATGCAGCCCTACTTTAGGGCCATTCTAGAAAGAAAACAATCTGACCTCCTAGCATTCTTGCGAACAATCTTTGTTGTCTTGGTCGCTAATAATTAGGAACTTATCTCCTTGGTCTGATGGTGCGAATCTGTGGGGCTAAGGGGGTAAAGTAGTCAGATAAAGAGAAGGAAAAAAGGGTGGCAACATGCGATGAAGAGGAATTAAGCTTTCAGGGTGTTTGAAGCTAGGCATTCCTGAATAGGGATTGATTGATCAAAAGATGGTTTAATAGAAAAACTTGTCTACTGGGTATAAATGGGGTTAAGTTGGAGCTTGCATATTTCGTTGGGTTAAAGAAGTAAATCTATTTATCTAAGATAAATGTCGAATGAATCAGGGGTAGATCTTTGCCCAGGAGTTGATGAGGATGGGGGTGGTTGCCACAAATGTTGGCTCCCCATTTAGGGCCAAGATCCTGAACATCACTTGCCTCTGGATCTTGCAAACAAGCTAATATGGTGAAATAGTTTGAAGTCTTTACTGCATAGGTTGAACTTGCTTGAAGATTGTCGCCTGAAGGTTCCAGTGTTTGTATGCTTCTAAATATGGAATTATTTGATTTATTGGCTAGTAGAGACTCAGGGCAAGATTTTGAAAGCCCTAGTTTTTTAAGGTATACATATCTACAATTATATTGACTAACTGCTTTTGAATAAAAAGTTTTTGCATTTTTCACTTTTATGCTTTTCGTTCTACTCACCATTTTTTTATTGGTTTTATTTGAAAGTGCTATTGTCTTAACTCTTGCTATTTTAAATTTAAAAACCTTTATTATTATTATTTTAAAATGATATTTTTAAGTCTATCAACATTTTGAAAAGTCCTTAACAATTTTTCTCCATCTTCCTCTTTGTTTGCTATGAGGAGTCAATGCTTTCAAGTTTATATATGTTGATATACATACTTACATACATGCATACATACATGCATACATACATATACATATATATACATATATACATATATATATATATATGTATATGTATATATACATATATATATATGTATATGTATATATACATATATATATATGTATATGTATATATACATATATATATATGTATATATACATATACATATATATATATATATGTATATGTATATACATATATATATATGTATATACATATATATATATATACATATATATAAATATATATACACATATATAAATACATATACACATATATACAAAGATATACACATATATACATATATATACACATATATACATATATATATATATATATATATACACACACACACATATACATATATATATATACATATATATATGTATGTATATATGTATACATATATAAATGTATATATGTATATATATACATATATACATACATACATATATGTATGTATATATGTATACATATATACATATATACATACATACATGTACACACACACATACACACAGTTTTTTATGTTTTATATACTAAGATATGAATGTATGCATATATTTAAAAGTTATAAAGATATTATATTTGTTTGTATCCTTATTATCTACATTATCCATCAAGGCTATTTTAGCTAATAAGACTGAAAGTTATATTATCCAGCTTTGTTTAAAACTGCTATTTACTTTTTGATTAGTTTACTTACAATTAAATATTAAGAAACTTTCACCATCAGCTCCCTTATTCACTAATTGATCTGCTTCTTTATTACCTTCCCATTAAATATGTAGAATTTGAATATCTTCAAAAAGGTCTAGGAGATTTAGAACCAAATTTGGTGTCTCCCTTTTTTTGATGGTGTTTAGGACAATCTACCAAACTTCTTCAATAATAAGTTTTGATATAGTTAGCTCCAAGCAGATTTGGATACCTTCTTGAAGGGCTTCTAATTCAGTTAGGTTGTTAGTGGTTGATCCTATACGTTTAGCCCTTATAGCGATCCAATTGCCAGAGTTATTGTTAATGATGAATCCTATTCTAGTAGTACCATGATTGCCTCTCGAGGCTCCATCAAAATTTAATGTGGTCCAACCTATCGAGGGTGGATTCCAACTACATTTGTTCCTTACCTCTTTATTCTTTTTTTTATGCATAAGCGGGGGGTTAATTAGGTTTTTCCAATTTTTTTCATAAGACCATCCCATTCTAAAAATGATCCTTCCTCTTTTCAAAATTTTCTAAGGTGAGAGTTTAATGTTTCAACTATATAGGCTTCGATTTTATTAGTAATCTCATAAATCATTATATCTTGATTGTGAAATATTCTTCTATTCCTTTCTTTCCATACTTCCCAAACAAGGATAGAAGGAAAAATATTCCAGAGATTACCATAAATATAGCTACTACTATCAGTGGGCCAACGCTTAAGTGGATTGTTTAGAGTTTCAGGCAAGGGTGTAGTCTAACCCAACATATGTTAGAGTCATTCCCAACAATATTGTGTATATGAACACTTATATAATAGATTTTCAATGTCTTAATTGTCATTCTTACATAGTACACATCTAGAAGGCCCCTCAATGCCCATCTTTCTAAGTTTTTCAGTAGTTAGAATCTTATTCTCAGAAGTCCATAAAAAAGAAGCCTGCCTTTAGTAGACAGGAATAATCCTAGCAAAGTTTAAGGGGAGTATTAACTTTTTCCCTTCTTTGAGATTGAGTGATTTCTTTATATCCATTTTTCACGTTATACCTTCCATCTTTTGATTCTTCCCATATGAGTTTGTCATTTCTCACTAATTGTTTTATTTTCCTCTTATTAATGATGTTTTCATACACCTTTTTTTAACTGTTGGTTCTAAGTCAATATTATTTAAAGTATTCCATTCCCAACTTATACTACCATTAATATCTTTTTTGATTTTATAATTGTTGACCTTACACCCCTAGAGTTTGACTAATTGGTCTTTAAGACCAACTAGGATACTCATTTTATCTAATGGGGGATAACCATCACAAGAGTCCTCCTAGAGGAGAGCTTGTTGAGCATTACCAACATCCCAAGTGAGATATTTACTAATCAGGGATATGCTTTTAACTATAAATTTCTAGCTCTCAAATCCTTTAGGAAGGATCCTCATTCTAAAAAAGGAGTAAGGATCAATTGCATTTAGGTATTTGTTATACATAATTTTTGCCCATTTTTGGTTTCTTTCTATGAATAATCTCCATATCGGTTTGGCCCCTAATGCTTCATTTTGCCAGCTTAAGTTTTTTATATCAAGAACTTCTAGTTCCTTTGGTTTACATCAGTTCTCCCATTTTATAAGAGCCATTTTTTTGGTTCTTCAGTGTCATTCCAAAAGAAGTTTATGAGTTTTGCCTCAATCTTCTTATTCAGACTTTTAGATAGAGGTAAGCAAGAAAGAGGGTAGGTTGGAAGAGCTAATAAGATTGATTTGATCTTTGTAACTTTACCAATTTTTGTTAACCATTTATCTCTCCAACCTCCTATCTTCTTATCCATTCTATCAAGTATATTATGTCATCCATTATTAGTTTTACTACCTTTTTTTGGCTCTATTCCCAAGTATTTACATGGGAATGTTCCTCTTTTATATCCCAAAATATTACAAATCTAGTTTTCTCTTTCAGGTTTAGTATTAATGAAAAAAAAATCTTTCTTTTAGCATTCACTTTTTGCCCTGAAGCTTTCATATATTGTTGAATGATTGATTTGATGTTTAGAGCCTCTTTTATTGTACTTTCTCCTAGTAGAATGGTATCATCTACATATTGTTGATGTGTTATATTAGGAACATTCTGAATTACTGAATTTCCACTAATTTTATTGTCTGTGTGGGCTTTGGAAATTGCTCTACCAAATGTTTCTTCCATGATGATGTAGAGGAACAGAGATAAGGGATCTCCTTGTCTTATACCTCTTGATGTATCAAAGAAGCCTTCAGGAATTCCATTAATAAGAACTAAAATTTTACTTATTGAGATGCATTGGTATATAAGATTAATCCATTGGTGTGAGAATCTGCAGGCTTCTAGTGTTTTGCATAAGAACCTCCAATTAACCATGTCACATGCTTTATGAATATCCAATTTCATGAATATGCGTGCCATTTTGTTCTTATTGGCTGTGTATAATGTTTCTTGTATAATGAGTATCTCGTTTAGAATTGATCTTCCTGGTACAAAATTGATTTGTTCTTATGATATTATCTTATGTAAAATTGGTTTCATTCGATTTGCTAAAATTTTGGATATGATTTTATAAGTGGTGTTGTAGAGAGCTATAGGTCTAAAATTGTTAACCTCATAATGGTTTTTGACACTTGAGTGCCAATAACACTTACCTACTCTATATTGGAGCCAAGTACACCATGCATGCCGAGCCACAACAAATGCCGAGTTAGGAAAGACTTCAGGTGCTGAGTGATCTTCATGTGCCGAGTGATCTTCATGTGTCGAGTAGTTTTTAGATGTCGAGTGAAGATCAGATACCAAGTGAAGTGTAAGTACCGAGTAACATAAGGTGCCGAGTGTTAACAAGTGCCGAGTAACATAAGGTGTCGAGTGTTAACAAGTGTCGAGCAACATAAGGTGTCGAGTGTTAACAAGTGTTGAGCAACATAAGGTGCCGAGTGTTAACAAGTGTCGAGCAACATAAGGTGCCGAGTGTTAACAAGTGCCGAGCAACATAAGGTGTCGAGTGTTAACAAGTGCTGAGTAACATAAGGTGACAAGTGATATAGTTTTTTTTAGGTGCCAAGCTATCCAAGAAACAACATGTGCCGAGTATCAGCAATACTTCAGGAGTTGAGTAACTCATAATATTAGCATAAGAGTTTGTAATTGCACAAACTATGATGCAAATAGTTTTTGCAGCCGACATAAGGTAAATCTCGAAGGATTTAATGATGAGATCGAATCTTTTATCTTTCCTATGCAATCTACATGCAACCAATAAGAAAAATGATAAAGGCATGCAACCAATAGAAGAAATGCAAATAATAAGCAGAAAATGGAGATTGAATATGGATCGTAGATCCATACCTAACCCTAAATCCTCAAATGTCTTTATAAGGAAGACAAAATTTCATTGTAAAATATATGAGTGGACATACAAGGGTGCACAAGGAAATCTATTTTCAAAAGCGAGGGTTATCAAATCACAAAAGGATCAAGATCAGAGAAAGCGGAACAGGTGCCTGCATTCAGCAATCAAGGATTGTAATCTATCAAGTTCATTATACCTAATACTTTCTAGCAATTGTATTAGAATGAAAATCCTATGGTGATAGGTTAGCTTAACAGCTATTTCGTAGATCCTTTAATTAGGTGATTAAATCCTTTAACAGGGTGACACTTTATGTAAAGTGTTTGTAAAGCCTCTAACCAAGTCACTATTAATACAGTGTAAAGCCTTTAACAGGGCAGGCCTTTAATAGGGCAAACCATCATAAGTGCTTGAACAATATTGCTACAGTAATTTTTGGGTATCATCCCCACCCCAATTTTACCTTCTTATTCCTGGAGGGTTTCTGGGTTACCAAATTCCAGTGTTATGAGTTGTTGATGCATGTCTTAGTTTCATGTTTACTTGATGTATTTACATGCATGCAATTTATTTTCAGTTCAAAGTTTTATTGGTTAAAGTGTGATACTTCTGATTCACCCCCCCTCTAATAAG
Source organism: Cupressus sempervirens (assembly GCA_028749045.1). Taxonomy (NCBI): domain Eukaryota; kingdom Viridiplantae; phylum Streptophyta; class Pinopsida; order Cupressales; family Cupressaceae; genus Cupressus; species Cupressus sempervirens. Next base: position 3,550,203 of record CM053787.1, read on the forward strand.
TATTCTTTCCATATTTGAATATTCCAACAAAAATCCCCTAGGATTTTAGGATCATCTTTTTTGGGCATTAAGGTGAGAAAGGTATTATTAATTTCTGAAATTAATGATCCACCATTTCTCAAAGCTTCAATGGTTTTCTAGAGACCAGTTCTGATAATATCCCAAAAATTTTAGTAGAAGAAAGCCTAAAATCTATCTAGACCTGTAAAACTGTTAGGATTCGTGTTGAATAACATAGATTTGACTTCTTCCAAGGATATGGGTGCATTTAATGCTTTATTTTCTTCTATAGAAACCATTTTTGGTATGTTTCCATGCATTATTACTTGAGCTATCATGTTTGAGCTATCAAAATTATTTAATTGCTTATTGAAATGATCTACAAATATCTTTGCTATATTATCCAAATTTTTAGTAATAGAGCTTGATGCGTCTAATTTTTATAATTTTTCTTTTAGCTCTATTGTACATAGTGCTATTATGGAAATATTTTGTATTACGATCCCCTTCTTCTAGCCATTTTTTTCTTATTTTTAACCTCCAAAAGACTTCTTCCTTTGCAAGAATGTTTTCCTACTTTGCTAGTAGTTCTTTTTCTAAGTCAAAGGTCTCGTTATTCATACCTTTTTTAATTACTTATGTGTTTAATTTTTTTAGGATTTCTTCAATGTCTATTTTTTCTTTAAATATATTGTTGATGTTAGGATTAAACCACAGACAAAAATAACAATTAGATGCAAATATAAACAATATTAGGAAATAATAGATCTCACAAAAAAGAACACAAGACACAAAGATTTAACGTGGTTCACCCAATCCCTAGGCTATGTCCACCAAATAGCAAGTCCAATATTATTATGATCTAGTGATTATAACCTGATTACAATCCGTAATCCCATACAACTCAATATCATCATAAGAACCAATTTTCGCATCACCACGATGAAACAATCCCTAACCCTAAGCCCTTTTATATAAGTATTAAACCGATTTAGGGTTATAATTGTAGAACCAGAATCAGTATGCAAAGAACATTAACAAATAAAGTAAACATTCACAAACCAAAAACTAAATTCACATATATGCTTAGACTAAGAAAGAAAATAAGAAGTGCAAATCTCACGAGAGAAAACACTCCATGCTTTCTTGATTCTGTAGATGTGTCCTTTTGCTGTGGATGTATGCTCAAGATGCTCAAAAGTTGCTTCAATGGAGATGGGTAATGGCAAATTGGTAGCTTTGTGAGCTCTCAATTTGGCATTATAAGGGTATGGTTGATGGCTTTGGTTCTCAAAATAGCATGGTAACTTTAGCTCAAAGATTGTTGATGAAATGGCTTGGGATGGGATTCAATTTATAGGCTAAGGGGTAGAGGGATGGAGGGCTTAGATGCAAGGATGGATGAAGGCTTAAGGAGGGCTAAGATGCACTCAAAGGGGAGCACATGGATTGTGCTTGTTTAGCACCAATGGGAAGGTGACACTTGTCACAAGGAGGATGAGTGTGAGAGGGTAGGGTTAAGGGTTGGTTAAGGGCATGATGAGTGGGGTTGAGTATGTAAGAGGGATGTAAGAGGAATGAGTGTGGAAGAGGGAAGAGTGTGGAAGATGGGTGTAAGAGTCATGAGTGGGCTTGTAAGAGTCTTTATGTTTTGTAAGAGCACTCATGACTTAGTGGTTGGGTTTTTTTGAGGGGAGACTTTGATTTGGATTAGGAAAGTCTTAAACTTGTTTAAGGAATGTGACAACATTAGGGGGTGGATTAGGCTTGGGTTTAGGATTAGATTAGGGATGTTAGAGATGTGCAAGTGGATGGCATTAATGAGGGTGGGTGAGTTAGTGGCTAAGCTTGGTTAGTATGGGTGGATGGGGTGGATTAGGCTAAATGGAGGATTAGAGATAGGTTAGGGTTTTTTTGAATTTGAGGATTTCATTTATCAAATAGATTTATTTAATAAATGGGGATTTTTGGAATTAGATAGGAGAAAAGGATTTAATTGATAAATAATAGATTATTTGATTTATCAATTAGGACTATAGATGATTAATTAAATTAATCAACTAGGGGATGACAAAGGATTAATTAAATAAGAATTTAATTAATGATGCCTTTAGAGATGGCTAAATTAGATTACCAAAGTAGTGTAATCAAATTTAGGTGTCTACATTTTGCCCCTCTTTGACATAGTGTCGAGACAACACTATTTCAAAGAAGTTTGAATGAAGACAACATGAGGAAGATGTTTTAGCAACAATGTTGCCCCAGTCTCGAATAAGAAGAGGAGAGACTAGACTTAGATGATGCCCCCTCAAGAAGGCGGCGGGGAGAGAAATGAGGCTTGACGACTTCTTGAAAAGTACAAGAACTTGAGATGAGCTGAGACGCTGGTTGGCGAAGAGAAGGGGCTGAATTAGCTCAAACTCTCACTACGGGAGAATGATAAAGGGAAATCAGAGGCACAATAGTAAAGCAAGCTTAAGACTTTCCAAGATTGGGGGGGGCAGATGGAGGAGCGGAGCGCTATAAAAGGAATCCATTGAAGCTTTTTGAGCAGGGGGATACTTCAAAGAGAAGTACCACCATGTAGTTTAGCACTAGATTTGCTATAGGACTGTTGGTTAATTGCCAAGGTTACCAAGAACATCAAGGCCTTTTCACCAACCGTCCAGAGGACTGACGAACTGACTCAAAACAAACACACAAGGATTGCCCCAGTATCACACATGAATCCCAAAGGAGGCAGCGTGGAAATGACACTAGGTAACCCACAAGCAGAAAAAGAAAACAAGCAAAAGACCTGATCAAGACCTTACGCTCTAATTGCCCCATTCGCAGCATACCATGATATGGAAGATCATGGCAACCTTGAGGAGGGAACAAGGAGATTGCTTGGAAAAGATATTTCAAAACCCAAAAGGGAAGATCCCAAATCAAAAGAAAGTGAAAATCCAAAAGAGAACTATTTGCCAACGAGATGGGTAAGACGAGGTACTAACGGACCAAGATCAGACATGAGGAAAGCTATATCCTGCAAAAATCTATCAGAGAGCACCTAAGCTGATGGATCTGGATGAGTGATGTGTCTGGCAAGCTGAACTAAGAAGGATAACACTTTGGTGATAGGAGATCTAGCTAAAGGATGCATTGGAATATCTAACCAAGGTGTGCAATGTGTGCAAGATGTTGACCAAGGATGAACTAACATGAAAGCCGGATAGATACAATGATACTAAGCTAAAGAGGATGTATAAGCTGACAGACCAAGATATGTTACAAATGTACAAGTTTGTTCATGTTTTGGTTTTTTGTGAGATGGAAATTTTTGTGAAGGATGGGATGTCTATAATAGTTGATAGGTGGACAGGTAGATGGTTTGTGAAAAGCTTAAGGAAAATGGGATTCTGTGTGTGCATGTGATAGGATACGGGCTAGGGTACAAGATTATTTACAAGCTGGAATATGGTACAAGCTTTGGACAAGATTTGGCTATATACAAGGTATGGTACAAGATTTACAAGGTATAATACAAGCTTTGGTACAAGATTTACAAGCTGTACAGGAGGTATTGACAAGCTCCATCAGATTTTGGATATTTGATTGGAACACCAAGGGAACAAGTAGGTGTTTTATGGGATGGTGGGTGGATGGATGAGGGATAGGATAGTGATAGATAATGGATTAGTCTTTAGCACACAAGGCGCCTGAATTACCAGGTTTTTACCAAGGTACCTATCCAAGGCGCTTGAATTGCCAAGTTTTCACCATTGGACGCTTATTTCTCTTTACTATTTTTTTTTGTATTTTTTCAAAAGCTGGGTATACCAAGGATCTTCAAGCATAGAACTTCTTGAGGTGAATGATGTTAGTGGGATCATTCAAGAGTTCTCCTTCTGGTGTAGATAATTGATAGGCTCCGGAGCCAAAGGAGGCAGTAACCACATAGGGACCAAGCCATGTAGGTTCAAACTTGCCTTTCTTTTCTCGATCTGCTTGGACTTTCATATTTTCTTTGAGGACCATGTCACCTGGCTGAAAGTGTCGTGGGAGCACCTTCTTGTTGAAATTCCTTTTGAGACGAGTTTGATAGACTGTGAGATGGTCATAGGCTTGTTGTCTCTTCTTGTCTAAGAGATCTAGCTGGGTGAGTCGAGCTACTCTGTATTCTTCATCTGAGATTTGCCCTTGCAAAGATATGCGTAGTGAGGGAAGTTCAACTTCTATAGGTAATACCGCTTCGGCACCATAGACTAGGGAGTATGGAGTTGTGCTTGTGGATGTACGGAAGGAAGTTCGATAGGCCCATAGAGCCGAATTTATTTGAAGGTGCCAATCACGGCCGAAATCATTGACAACTTTCTTTAGGATTTTGAGGAGGGTTTTATTAGTTGCCTCTGCCTGGCCGTTACCTTGTGGGAAATATGGGCTAGAAAAGCGGTGATGGATGCGGAGGGAAGTGCATAATTCTTCCATGTTGAGATTTTCAAAATTACCTCCATGGTCAGTGAAGATGGTGGATGGGATGCCGAAGCGGCAAACAATGTGGTACAAGATGAACTTGGAGACTTGAACTCCTGTAGCTGAGACTAGGGGGACTGCTTCCACCCACTTAGTGAAATAGTCTGTAGCTGTTATTATCCATTTATGTCCATCAGATGAGAGAGGGGTGATAGTTCCAACTAGATCAAGGCCCCAACAAGTGAAAGGCCAAGGTGGTGCAATAGGCTGTAGATCCTGTGCTGGAGCGTGCACAAGATTTGCATGCTGCTGACATGGGAGACACTTTCTGACAAAGTCACAAGAGTCTTCTTCAATGGTAGGCCAATAGTAGCCTGCTCTAAGGATTTGTCGTGCTAGGAAAATACCACTCGTGTGGGCACCGCAAAGTCCGGAATGTACTTCTTTTAATGCCATCGCGGCCTCATTTTCATCTAAACATCGAGAGAGAGTATCGTGATAACCCCGACGATATAGGGTATTGGCTATGATAACATAGCGGGATGATTTTTAGATGAGGTTCTGGCGTTGGGTACGTGTGAGGTGAGGGGATATGATACCATCGTTAAGGTAAGCGTGAATTTCATGGTACCAAGGGGATTGGGGACCAACCAAGATACAAACACGGTTTGAATCCTCATTCGCATAGGCAGGTGTGAGGAGCTGCTCAACTAAAAACTCATACTGTGTAGCTTCTTGGGGAATTTCCAAGAGCGAGCCGATAGTGGCCATGGCATCTGCTGCCTTGTTCTGCATTCGAGGCACTTGTGTAAACTGAAGCTTTGTAAAATGCTGGGTCAGCTGATCAACTAGCTCTTTGTAGGGTAATAACTTTTCATCTTTGGTTTGATATTCATTTAAGACTTGTTTGATGATGAGTTGGGAATCACCAAAGACTTGTAACTCGGTGATATTCCATTCTGCAGCTATCTTTAATCCTGCTACAAGAGCTTCATATTCTGCTATATTGTTGGTGCTAGGGAATTGTAGCTTGAAGGCTTTTGGAATGTAATCTCCTTGAGGTGTAACTAATAATATTCCTGCCCCTGATCCATGAGAGGTGTATGAGCCATCAAAATAAAGCTTCCATGGGGGTTGTTCTTCAATTAGGCAAATATGCTCATCTGGAAATTCTGTGAGCAAATGATATGCATCTACTAGAGGTGCATCAGCTAGGTGATCTGCTATAGCTTGCCCTTTGATTGCCTTTCTGTCCACATACTGGATGTCAAACTCACTTAGTAGCATAACCCATTTGGCCAAACAGCTTGTAAGTGCTGTTCTGGAGAGCATATACTTGAGAGGGTCAATCTTGGAGACTAGTTGGATGGTATGACTTAGCATGTAGTGGCGAAGCTTTTGAGTTGAGAAAACAACTGCCAAACAAGCTTTTTCCATAGGAGTGTAATTGATTTCATAACCAACTAGGGTTCTACTGATATAGTAGATGGCTCTCTCTCTGCTATAATCATCATGTTGTGCTAGAAGTGCCCCTAGAGCAGTAGGTGTTGCTGATATATACAAGATCAAGGGACGACCAGGAACTGGTGGAACCAAGATAGGGGGATTGGTGAGATACTGCTTGAGCTGATCGAAGCTGCGCTGACATAAAAGATCCCACTTGAAGTTCTCATTCTTCTTTAGCAAGTGTGAAAACGGTGTACACTTATCTGCAAGTTGGGAGATGAAGCGCCGGACAGATTGAAGTTTTCCCTGAAGAGAGCGAAGCTGTCGCAGTGTCTGGGGAGGAGGCATGTTTAAGATAGCCTTGACCTTTTTGGGGTCGATCTCTATACCTCGTTTAGAAACTATGAAGCCTAGAAGCTTGCCAGATGTGACCCCAAAGACAAACTTCTTGGGATTTAGCATGAGATGATATTGGGCCAACCTATCAAAGACTTTCTCCAGGTCAGCAAGATGATCCGTGAAGGTGTGAGATTTGACTAGGATATCGTCCACATAATCCTCCAAAATGCTATGGATAAGATCATGGAAAATGGCTGTCATAGCTCTTTGATAGGTAGCCCCAGCATTCTTTAGGCCAAAAAGCATCATGGTGTAGCAAAAGGTTCCCCAAGGGGTAGTGAATGTTGTCTTATGCTGGTCCTCTTCTGCAATCTTGATCTGATTATACCCAGAAAATCCATCCATAAGGGATAGGATTTCATGTCCAACTGTAAGATCTACAATCATATCTATGTTGGGCAAGGGAAAATCATCCTTTGGACAAGCTTTGTTAAGATCTCTAAAATCAGTACAGATTCTGATGTCACCGGAAGGCTTAGTGACAGGGACCATGTTGGAGATCCATTCTGAGTAGTCGATAGGTCGGATAACCTTAGCAGCTAACATTCTTTCTAGTTCAGCTTTGACTAGTAATGCCACCTTGGGGTGCATTTTCCTAAGCTTTTGTCTGACGGGCTTGATCTTTGGATCGACTGCAAGATGATGAACTACAAGCTTTGGATCGAGTCCTGGCATGTCCTGATATGACCATGCAAATCGGCCAATGTTCTCTCGTAAAACCTCAAAGAGGAGGTCAGCTTGGTCTTGTGATAGGGATGCAGCAATGTGAACAATTCTAGGGATCTCTGAAGAACCAATGTTGACTTCTCTAGTATCCTCTATTAGAATAGAAGACACCTTTGGTCGATTATCTTGAGGAAGCAATACTAAATCCTCATGTTCTGCTTGTGGCTCTGGATTTTCTTGCTGAGGGGTTCTCTTCGCTGCCTTAGCTAGTCCCAGATTTACCTTAGTTCCAGTTTTGAGTGTATCAGAACTAGGTTGGGGATTTTCTCCAAAATACCCCTTGGGATCTAGCTTGTAGATGTAGGCAAAATCTGGCTTTGTCTTCTTATGAGGAGTTTCAGCTCCCATGAATCTTAGAAGCGCTTCCTCTGATGCGAACTCATCAATATGTATGACACTTGGTTGGTCCCAATCTATGAGTTGTGGATGAGCAAGTGGTAGGTCAATGAGATGGATGGATAGTTCTCGGAGAACAGAGTCTCCTAGGAAGATTTGGTCTGGGATATCGTCGTAGGCTCTCTTTTCAACTTCCTCAGGAATGTCTTCGATTTCAACAAGGTCGCGGTGGATGTTCGAAAAAGCGTGACCATTCTCGTTGGTGCCCCCAGTTGTGGGTATGCCAAAGCCAAGACCTGACTTTATTTCCCAATCATGTGCTTCGATGGGACATTGCATGCCCCTTTCTTCTGGTCCTAGTCCACCTCCTTGATAGTTCCATTTTTCAGTGACGAGCTTATGTTGTTGGGGATACTTTTGGCTGAAGTGATCAAGGCGTGCTTGATTTCTTGGAGGTGCATCCTTATGTAGCCAATTGTTGATATCTGGAGTGAGCTCCTCATGAAGAGGGGTTTTTGAGGACACAAAGGTGGTTGGGCCAAACTGTTTGTATCGAGGAGGTGGAATCTCCTTAGCTTTGTGATATGTTGGCCGTCCATGGGTATGTGGATCAAGTGGGATTGCTCTGACAGCAAATGCATCTGATAGACTATATTCTCCACATCCTTTGTTGTTGATCTTTACAGTAGATAGGGTAGAGGCAAGGATGGTTTCTGCGTCATTACAAGTGTGGGATGAGCTGGCGATGGCTGTGCCGATGTCTATTCCAGGGCAATGGTTTGTATATGAAGCTTCAACTGCATTGCAGTAAGAAAAGGGTTCTGGATCGGCATGGATGGTTACCTCAGTGCCTTGATGCGGAAATTTGATGCACTGATGGTAGGTGGATGGAACGGCCTTCATAGCATGAATCCATGGGCGACCGAGGAGGATGTTAAATGGTAGGTTTAGATCAACAACATGGAAAACTGTCTCTTGAATGACTGGCCCAACCTTGATTGGTAGCAAAATAGTCCCTTCTGTGGTCCTTTCCAAGTTGTCATAAGCTTTGATGGTGATAACCTCACTGATCATATCTGCCTCAGTATACCCAGCTTGTTTTATGAATTTTAGGGTGCAAATGTTCAAGGCTGATCCATTATCTATCATTACTCTTTTCACGGCAAAATTGGATACCATGATGGCTATGCGAAGTGGAAGGGTGTGATCTGGCTCAACCGCAGGTATGTCGGTGGGTTTGAAAGATAGGGCACATGAGGATGAAAGGTGTCCAACAAGATTACGAAAATCAGTAGCATTGATATCAGAAGGGACACGGGATTCTATGAGAGCACTGTCAAGGATGTCTTTGTACACAGGACTAGTGCGGAGAAGGTCTAAAATGGATATTTGGGCTGGCATGTTCCCAAGGTGTTCCAAGATATTGTACCGGCTTTTTGATGGAGCTGATGGTGCTGATGAAACTGGTGGGCCTGTGATGTTAAATCGCGCTTTTCGAGTGGTGACCGCACACTCATTGTCTGGTCCTCGGATATTGATAACATTGACTGAAGGCTCTTTCTCAGATATACAACCTATAAGGCTACCATAGTCTATATAGGATGAAGTGTGGTCAATGTTCTTCCCATGCTGTTGGTTTGGCTGGCGGTTGTTGGTGTTGTTTTGGATAGGTGCTTTTCCAAGATTTTGGTTGTTGTGTGGAGGAAAAGCATTTTGATAAATTTGTAAGCCTGCATTGGGAGAGTTTTGGGCACCAACAGTGATTTCCTTCTGATCAATGAGGTCTTGCACATAGTCTTTCAGTTTCATGCATCTGAGGGTGGTGTGACCATTTACCCTATGGAACTTGCAATACTCATTGTCCTTGTACCATGCAGCTTTGGATTGGCTTGGATCAATTTGCTGGGTAGGAGGAAATTTGATAAGGTTTTCCTTAGCCAATTTCTTAAAAATAACATCCAATGGCTCACCAAGGGGTGTATAGTTTCTAGGTGCAGGTTGGAATCTGGGCTTTTGCCCTGCAGCTACATTGATGGCATTAGCTTGATTGTTAGACCCTTGAAAGTTGGGTCTTGTATTATGGTTTTGATAGCTTTGGTTATTTCGTTGTTGGTAATTGGTAGCTTGTTGGTTGTTTGTTTGATATGGTGGGTTAGACTGGTTTCGAGAAGGACCAATGATATTCACATGTCTGGTGTTAGTAACCCCATCTATTGCAACATGCTTGTTTTTGTTCCAATACCTAGACTTGTCATTGGAATGTGATTGATTTTGGTTGGCCTCTTTGTAAATCTTTACCACACCATCTTTGATGAGTCCTTGCTCAAGGATCATTCCTTTCTCTTTGATATCTTTATAGGTTTGCAAACAGTTCATGGTCATGTGGTGAGCCAAGCTGGGATGTGCATTATCAATAAACATTTTCACCACATGGCGTTCTGGCAAGGTGCAGGATATGCGGGTGGTAAGCGTTTGCCATCTTTGCAGGTATTCGGCAAGGCTTTCTCCACCTTTTTGCTTGGTGTGGACAAGATCAACTATTGATAGCTCTATTTCAACAAGATGGGCATATTGGGCTACAAATGCCTCAGATAATTCAGCAAAGTTCTTAATTGTGCCATAGGGGATTCTATAAAACCATTCAAGAGCTGGTCCAGCCAAGCTTTTGGGAAAAAGGCGCAAGAGGAAGACATCATTGTATGCCACGTCCTGGCAATGCATGTAAAATTCTTTGATATGTGTGACAGGGTCTCCTTTTCCTCTGAATTTGTCAAATTTAGGTACCTCAAAGTGTTTGGGAAATGGTGTTGTGGTAATGGCTCTGTCAAATGGGTAAAGACACACATTCTCAAACTTGAATGTCTTTGGATCATTCCCTTCTTGGATGGCTTTCAGGGTTGTCTTCATTTGCTCCCACTCTGAATTGATAGGTGATGGTTGGGGTGCCCCCAATGTAGGAGTGCCTTGAGGTAGGTATGTGCTGGATGGGGCCATTGAATATGGATGGTTATGAGGGATTTGTTGATAGGGATTGTACATTGTTTGGGCAGCTGCATGGTGGATGATGGGTTGTTGAGGGGGAGGTGGCGCATATTGCTGCATGTGCTGCGAGGCTTGTTGTTGATATGGGATTTGAGGTTGGGATTGAGGAACATAAGCTGGATGTGGGTTAAATGGATTGCTTTGTGGAGGTAAGGTATAAGATGGTTGTGAGGCTTGGGGAAAGGATCGGAGGGCTTGTGGGGTTTGACCAATATATGTGGGTTGTGCCCCCATTTGGGATGGCATCTGCAAATAATTGGTGGTTGGCTGGGGTGGTGGATTACCTCCTAGCAGTGGCATTGAAAAGTAGTTGGTAAGTGGAGGTAATGGATTAGTTGGTGGTGCAGGTGGTGGGAATTGAAAGCTTGGGAATGGAACTGATGGGGTTTGATAGCTTTGTGGCTGGATTTGGAAGCTTGGTAGAGTGGTGGTGGGAGCTAGGGTCACTTGGGAGCTTGGTAGAAGATTGGTAGTAGCTTGTGGGATTTGATAGCTTTGTGGAGTGAAGGTAGTGGCTTGTGGATTTGTGGCTGGTGGTATTGAGCTCCCGAGACCTAATGGAAATGATGGGATTGTGCTTTGGGCTGTGGTGAACAAGCTGGGGGCGATAAAAGGTTGATTACTTGGCCCCATGGGTGGCATCCCTGTTGTATATTGTTGAGGTTGGCCAAAGATGCTAGCACTGATTTGGGAGATGGGTGGATTTGGAAGGCTAGGTGTGGGAGCAGTAGCAATAGTGAAGGGGGTGAACGGTGAGATGTTTTGGGTAAAGGGGGTTTGGAGTGGAGAGGTATGAACCAAGGATGGAGTGGTGGTGGCTGGGTTGGCTTGCGGCATGGAGATTTCAACTTGGGTGGATGATGGTATGTTTGGGTTTGTTGAGTCATATGGATTGGCTGGAGGCTCTTCTTTTGGGATATATTGAGGATAATTTGGATCATAAGAGCCTATGGGTGGTGGTAGCTGCCCAAACAATGGGTGAGATGGATCTGATAATGGAGGGGGTCTTCCAAAGTCAAAGGTTCCTACATTGTCCCTTTGAAAATTAGCCATGATTGTCTCTTTGTTTTTGTCTATAATGGCGTTTACCAATACTGCATTTCTTGGTTGGTTCATGAAAGCTTCAATGTCAGTAGGTGATGGCATAGCTGGCTTTGGGCTGAAGGATGGCTGAGTGCTCAAGGGGGGTGAGGCTGTTCGATCTAAATGATAGGGCTCCATTGTTTCTTTCTTCTTGGCTAAGCGAGTGACGGGTGGCATGAAAAAATGCTCCTAGGGATGAGATGCAATAATGCTGATGGATGCAAAAGTGGGAAGGCTTTTCTATGCAAATGATTTCCTAGGTTGAGGCAAAGCTATATGACAAAACCTAAGGAGGATTGGGTTGGGGATTCTAACTTCAAAGATATGTTGTCAAAGTACAAAAGGTCTGCTTTCCTATGTGGAAGCTTGGTGGTGATTGTGTCAACTTAAGGATAGACTGATGATCCTTTAGGAAGAACACGAGATTGACCACTTGTGAATCCCAACCTTTAGCTCAAGGTGATGAGGGATAACAAGTGACAAAGCTAGATTACCCTAGACAAAGCTATGTCAAAGGGATAACCTTGGTGAGATTGGTGGATTTGGAAGATTTTAGGAATGGCAAACTTTTAGCAAGGTGACAACAATTTTGAAAGCTTAGATATGTAGAATTTCGATTACTGGCTAGATGGTATGATTCTAAATGAGATGGATGAGCTAATAATGCTTAAGGGGATAACCTAAGATGGCTGGCTTTTCTACAAAGATGACTCTAGAGTGGAGCTTATCCAAGAAGATGTGGAGAAACAAGGGTGTCTAATCATAGAAATCATGCCTAGTTGGTAAGGCATAAGCAGGATTAACTCCTAGATGTTGGCTAAATTTGATGGTGCGCTCTAACCAGGCCTCTTGAAGTGCTTCGTCGGTAGCTTTGTCCTCTGCTTTGTGGAGTTTGGAAATTCGTGGGCTTGGTGTTATTGCTTTTCTCTTGGCTGAAAGTTCTTGGTATGCTAGAGATGGCTTGAGTTTGACCTTGTGAAACTTCTGTTTAGGTTTGAGTTGTTCCGACATAAATTCCTGAATCTGCTTGGCTTTGGGAAAAATCTCAGTTGTTTTGCTTCAACTTGTTCAACTTCCAAAATAGGCAGTGACTACGCTAAGTGTGCCCTAAGCTAGGATTGACCAAGTTTGGCAAACATTCATTCAACAAGTAAAATAAAAACAAGCAATAGATAGGAACACCCAGATAGAAGTTTGTGGTTCTCAGAATGTGGTACTTGCACCAAGGAGTGTGTATGTTCTACAAATGTTTCGATCAGTCACTCCAAACACATTAACATCCTAGATGGTTTTCTGCAAGGCAGACAATTGGTTTAGCTAGGGAGTCCTCGATATACGCAAGGTACGTGAGGCCCAAATCCGTAGATGAGACCAAAAGGATGTCACACAACCGAGAGGAGCGGTAACCCACTTCTCCTCTTTCACTTCTCAAGGGTATAAAGTTCCTTGAGGCTTAGCCCGAATGACAAAATCTTGATCCCAAGAGAGGTGTCTTTCGATTCACCTCCCGATTCTTATACTCCGCCGGAACGCTGGAGTTGAGGTCGTCCAAGGGGTGATGAAATCCCCAAGCAGGCCTCCTAAAAAAGAAACAAGGTTTTGGATCCTAATCTTATGCACCCAAGATGGCCTCGAAAGACGACAAGGGGAGAGAAGACTCGGATGACCTTGGGCTAAAAAACACACTTGTTCTTTTACCAACTGACTCTTATGTGTGCTAATCTAGACTTTGCAAGCACTCATGTTTAAGAGACAATGTTCAATTCCAACTTGAAGCGCCAACAAAAGTAAATCGATCGAAGAATGCACACAATAAGAAGAGTTAGGGTCAACAAAAGCAAACTCGCGCGCCCGGAGGCCCTCCACGTCAAGTATCGATTAATTTTCTTTAAGGCATTCAAGATTGAGTGTGAGTTTGTTTTAAGCCCAAAACAAAAGTGTGTGAGATTCGATTTCAAGCGCACGCCCGGAGGCTCTCCATGTCAGTTGTTGTTCAATTTTAGTGCCCAAACTTGAAGTGTGATCGATTTAATCTAGAGTTTTGACCATTTAAGAATTTTGATAAAGTTAAAGCAAACGTTCAAAGACCAAGTGAGTGAGTTAGATTGTGGAACATTTAACACCTTTTTCAAGTAGACCCATCCCCATAAATGGCGCTGAGATTGCAACCAATGGTTAATATTTGATGGGTGATTAGAAAAGAGGTGAGTCCAAGGAACTACTCAAATTGATTTTTGTAAATTTGTATTTTAACTTAACAAAGTTTCTTAAATGTCCAAAAATCCAACTTTACCTAGATTGCATGTGAAAAAGAGATTTGTAATGGTTAATTGATCCTTGGCATTCAAGATTGAATTTTTTTGTTTTAAGCATGCATTCCAAAGAAAGTTGATTTTAATCCATGACATTCAAAAGTGTGTTTTTGAGCAACATTCATTCAATGAAAAATGTGTTTAACCATTCAAGTTCATTTTTTTTTAGCAACATGCATTTAAAGACAAATGGTTAAACATTCAAGTTCATTTTTTTAGCAACATGAAAACCTGCAAGAAGCATGGTTAGTGGTTCCATATGTGCTCCAACCTGCAATGAGACAAAAAAAAAAGCAATTTAGTTAGTTAGCCAAAATCTTCAAAAATGAGAGCTTAACTATGGGAAAAAAAATTTTAACTTTTTTTGTTGTTTTTTCTACGCGTAAAAATGCTTAAAACGGTCTAAATCCTACGGAACCACTAAAAGTCAAATTTTGATTTATACTTTTTTTTTTTTTTTTTAAAAAAAAATTTTTAACTACAAAGTGTAGAAATAGTAAAGCAGAAATGGAACATAAGCAAGCAGAGAACACAGTCTGCCAAAATACAAAGATGCTGAACTACAGAGGCGCCAAAATATGAAGAGGACAAAATAGATTTGCAGCACAGAACCCAGGTGACAAGCAGAGATGTCAATTTTCGCAGACGCAGATTTTCGCAGACGTCGATTTTTGCAGACGTGGATTTTCGCAGATGTTGATTTTCGCAGAAGTCGATTTTCGCAGAAGTCGATTTTCGCAGACAGCTGATTTGCACAGACGCGGATTTTCGCAGAAGCGGATTTTCGCAGAAGTCGATTTTCGCAGACGCCAAAACCGCGCCAAAAAAAGCTGAAAAATGCGAATTTTTTTTTTATTTTTTAGATGGTGTTTCTTCTTCCTAAGTGCATTCTTTAACCTGCAAAAATAAGCAAAACACCCTCACAACACACTCAAACAACAGCAAACATTAGATGGTTAGAAAAATGACATATAGATGAAAATAGATGATTAAATGACCCATAGTGGGGTCCCACCGGGCGTGCCAAAATGTAGAACCAGAATCAGTATGCAAAGAACATTAACAAATAAAGTAAACATTCACAAACCAAAAACTAAATTCACATATATGCTTAGACTAAGAAAGAAAATAAGAAGTGCAAATCTCACGAGAGAAAACACTCCATGCTTTCTTGATTCTGTAGATGTGTCCTTTTGCTGTGGATGTATGCTCAAGATGCTCAAAAGTTGCTTCAATGGAGATGGGTAATGGCAAATTGGTAGCTTTGTGAGCTCTCAATTTGGCATTATAAGGGTATGGTTGATGGCTTTGGTTCTCAAAATAGCATGGTAACTTTAGCTCAAAGATTGTTGATGAAATGGCTTGGGATGGGATTCAATTTATAGGCTAAGGGGTAGAGGGATGGAGGGCTTAGATGCAAGGATGGATGAAGGCTTAAGGAGGGCTAAGATGCACTCAAAGGGGAGCACATGGATTGTGCTTGTTTAGCACCAATGGGAAGGTGACACTTGTCACAAGGAGGATGAGTGTGAGAGGGTAGGGTTAAGGGTTGGTTAAGGGCATGATGAGTGGGGTTGAGTATGTAAGAGGGATGTAAGAGGAATGAGTGTGGAAGAGGGAAGAGTGTGGAAGATGGGTGTAAGAGTCATGAGTGGGCTTGTAAGAGTCTTTATGTTTTGTAAGAGCACTCATGACTTAGTGGTTGGGTTTTTTTGAGGGGAGACTTTGATTTGGATTAGGAAAGTCTTAAACTTGTTTAAGGAATGTGACAACATTAGGGGGTGGATTAGGCTTGGGTTTAGGATTAGATTAGGGATGTTAGAGATGTGCAAGTGGATGGCATTAATGAGGGTGGGTGAGTTAGTGGCTAAGCTTGGTTAGTATGGGTGGATGGGGTGGATTAGGCTAAATGGAGGATTAGAGATAGGTTAGGGTTTTTTTGAATTTGAGGATTTCATTTATCAAATAGATTTATTTAATAAATGGGGATTTTTGGAATTAGATAGGAGAAAAGGATTTAATTGATAAATAATAGATTATTTGATTTATCAATTAGGACTATAGATGATTAATTAAATTAATCAACTAGGGGATGACAAAGGATTAATTAAATAAGAATTTAATTAATGATGCCTTTAGAGATGGCTAAATTAGATTACCAAAGTAGTGTAATCAAATTTAGGTGTCTACAATAATTAATAATTACATGTCAACCCAAAATCTTGATAAAATAGGGCCCAATTTTTTCTCTGGGGCGATGCCCTAAGCCCTAAAGAATTTATGAAGTATATACATACTTTCCTTATTAGTCACCACAATCTAACAATTGAATTGTTCTTTATTCCACTTAAGCATATTTTCTTTAATCATTTTCATCTTAGATACAAATATGTACATTTTGGAGCCTTTAAAATTGTCCACCATTTTCTTATGAGTTCCATGAAATTTTTGTCTAAAAACCACATTTTTTCACATTTAAAAGGATTTCTGACAGGTTTAGTAGGTTCGCTAAATTCAATTCTAATAGGATAGTGATTAGATACTGCTATAGGAAGTATTAATGCTTGTAAATCTAAATCTAATTAACTTAATTCACCTTTGAACAAGAATCTGTCCAGTTTCTCAATTCATGTGTATGTACTGTTGTTAATAGGAATATCAATAAGGTTATTAATGTCTATCCATTTTTAAAATTCCATTGATGCTTGGGAACTTTGTTGGACGCCTCCAAATTTTTCATCTAAATTTATGATAGTATTAAAATCTCCACCTATAAGAATGTGTTCATTCCTGTGATTTTTTTATAAATAGACTTATTTCTTCCCATAGCAATTTTTTATCTATGTTTCAGATCGGTCCATATATGTTTATTAAAATTAGCTATAAGTTAGTCTTTATGCTTTTAATTCTTCTACTCATCCAAGAGTTATTAGAATGAATTACATTTAGAATTATTTTCTTGGGATTCCAAATTATTCCTAATCCTCCGAAGGCTCCTCTCGATTCATATAAGTTAATGTTCCAATTACCTAATATATTTTCTAGCTTAATTCCTTCTTCCTTATTCAGTTTTGTTTCTTGTATCATTATAATTTTAGAATCAAATTGTTTTAAATTATGTTTTAGTAATCATTTCTTGCTAGGCATATTTAAGCCCCTAACATTCCAAGTAGTGATCTTCATGTTGCCTTGGGAAGGATCTTCCCCTTCCCTATGTTAAGTAACTGACTAATCTTTTTCTGTTCCTTTACTTGCTCATCTACTTCTCTGAGTTTTTTAAGCAACTTCCTTCCTCTTTTAGCTTTCACTCTGCCATATTTAGGGGAATTTATCCCTTCTTGATTCATCAAAATACCTAGTTGCTCTATGTTCTCCTGTGCATTTAAAGCACTTTCAGATTGCTTTCCCTCTTTCTCACATTTTTCTTCATTTTCTAATTCTTTCATTATTTGTTCTACAAGTCTTATCTGATTACCTGTATGTATATCATCTACTAAAGCTGGATTATACCATGTTCTATCTAACTCTATACCATCTCCTTGACTTGTTATTGTTCCAGTTTTAGTTGTTTGCAAATCTTTATTTCTCTTATCTTCATCCTCAATGACTAGTATATCTCTTCTCAAATCTTCAAATGTGTAATTATCTCCACCTATTTCTAGTACTTGTATTAAATCCTTTTTGTGTAAGTCACTGCTGTTATCAATATTGTCAAAGTTAAAAATTTGGATCAATTCATTAGTTAATCATTCCAGGTTCTCTTTCTCTATCTCATCTAAAATTTTCATTTCCATATCTTCATTCTTTAGTGCATCATTGTGGAAGTCATGGAAATCTTGTATTATAATTCCTTTTGTCTTACTTTGATCCTTTTCCTTTGTATTGTGCTCACTCATCTTATAAAATGGTGATTCTTGAGTTAAGGTTGGTGTTTGTCAAAATTTGGTACATAGATTTATTGCCTCTTTTTTAGTGTCTATGTTCTCTTTCACCAGCTCTTCCATCTTTTGCTGTGGAGTTTCTGATATTCTTTTAAAGCATTTAGCATTTCTTTGTTCTAGAGATTCCTAAGAGAAAAGAAGTTTATTTTCTGTTTCTTCAAGATTCTTATTGTTATTCTCCAAGATCTTTTCCTCTTGGAATCAAAATTCCTTTCTTCACATTTTCCTTTTCCCACTTATAACCTAAATAAGCTTAGTTTTCTATGATTTCCTCTTTTTTTTTGCTTAATCTTTTGCTGCTACTAACTATCCTTAACTTCTTTATTTTTGAAATATTATCTTCTATTATTTCTTCTTTTCTCCTGTTGAATTTTTTTATAGTTTTGATCTTCATATGTAAGATCTAAAGTCATATGTGGAGTAGTGCCTTTACACTCTTCCAAATCTAACAATTGAATAATTTCTTTATTATTTTCTAGAGTTAAAACCTTTTCCTTTTTCTAAGCTTTGAGCATCTTTTCCTTTTGGCTCTTGTAGTGTTTCCATTTCTTTCTTCTAATCTTCTTTGGGAATCAATATAAAACTATTTCCCATCCCTGTAGTTGCAGTTGTAGATGTTGTTTTTTCTAAAATGATTTCACCATTCTCCAATTCTGTATCTACTTTCCCTATAGTAACCTTACTAGGCTTCAAACAAGCTATCTCATTTATGATCTTCCCCTATTTTTCTTTTTTATTTCTATTGTTCATCGTATGGAAGGTATCTTTAAGATTCGACGTGGGTTGAAAAGTTTCAAATGATATCTTTCTTGCATTATCTAATTGGATTATTTATGATATTTTGCCTTCAAATCTATAATAGTTCAATTTATATATAGAGTTGTTTGAAATTAACTTAATCTTATTGTGTTCCAGATTTTTATTCTTATCATTAATAAAAAATTTAATAGTATTGCAATATTTATAAGAAACATCTATTCCTATCAAATTACCAATTGAGCGTCCAATTTTCCTAAGAATATCTAAATGCATTAGTTTAGGAGGTAAGGATTGAATGGACATCCAGGCTGGCATAGAGAAGTTTAACTGTTCTTCCTTACAATCTGGAATCCATTCAATGAATTTAATAGCATAACCTTTATAACAATAATCAAAGATAGAGGAAATCTTTTTTCACATATTCATTACTGTAGTGTGTATATATCAATCTATCAGAATGGTGAGATATACTTACCTTATTTTTATAGAATTCCTTTAACCAGCTAATGAGATTGGTCATTTCTTATCTTGGCCCATTCCAAAATGCAAATACACCAATGTTTTGACATTCCTGTCAACGATCTTCGCTAACCTGATTGCTTATAATCAGGATATGTTCTTCAATTTTATCATTAGAGGTTCTCAAAGTCATGAGGGTTTGAATGGGGGAATGATATGGAGAGTTGGGGGAACCATTCCTGCAATGTTGTGGGATATATGTAGGTTTAAGATGTGATTTGGGTTTAGAATTTTCTATCTTCCAAAGATTGGCTTCATGGATCCTAACATTAGGTTCAGATAGAAATCCTTTCTATTGGGAATGTAGAGATAATCTATTTGTGCTGCATATTTGGTATGATTAAAGAAGAAAATTTGTTTGTCTAAGCTTGCTGTGGAGAAAATGATATTAGGGCAAAAGCCTTTCCAAGTCAATGTGTTGCCTGATTTGGAAAAATCATCTCCTATAATGATTTGAGTCCAGGTACTAGAATTTGACTTGCCTTATAATGATCTGATGAGAGTTGGAGTGTATTGGCTTGGTTCTTTTCCAATTTGGGTCCCACTCTATTGTTCTTATTGACTTTTGCCACTAGCCAAAGCCCTAATCTTTTCATAGATTTCACTAGTAGCTTTTGAGTGGATGTGCCTGCATTTTTATTACTAATATGATGATTGTAATTTGCTTGCGGTGTAATAGTCTACTTGAAATTCTCATACCCAGTAAGGGCCACAAATGAATTCAATGTTTTTACCGCAAATTGACGATCAAGAGAAGGGAGAAACATTAAAATGTGGAGGGTCAATGCCATGAATCCCAAACTTATCTGCTTCTCTACTAGATCTTTGGGGTGATGTTCTTGGCTGATGCATTGGATGTTTATTAAGTTTTTGAGGTGTTTGTTTTGGTCTGGTCACCATAAGCGCCGATTTCTTGAAAGGCTGAGAGTGTCTAGTTTGCTGTTTATTTTTATTAGCAAATTTTACATAATTTGTAAAATCTGCTCTGCCTTCCATTTTTTTTTTTGTTCAATGATACTACTTATTTTCTTATAAGTTGATTTTTAATATTAATGTTTTTTACTTTGATCTCCACATAAGCTCATGTTGTGATATCTATTTATTTAAGTTTTTTTAATTTAAAAATTGATTTAGGTTTTAGTTTTTAAATTATTTTAATTTTATTTTATATATTAGTTTTATTTTTTCTTTAAATATTGTTCAGTTTCTATAATTTATTTATTCAATAGAATATTTTTTAGAGACATTATTTTTTCATATTATCTTTTTGTATTTCTCTTATTAATTTATGATAGATTTTTTGATGGGATTTTTTAAAATAATTTTTTTTCATATTTGATCAAATGAATTTAAATAAATAATATTTATTAATATATTTAAAATATTTTAGTAAATATTATGTTATTTAAAGTGAAAATTATTAATAATCTAATTTGTTCACATATATTATATTTTAAAAAATTATTTTATTATCGAGCACCTATCAATTTATTGTTGCAAGCACAAAAGCATGGAACTGCTAGTGTTTTAATGTTTGATAAAATAAGAGAAGACACAATTGACATTTTAATAGTTTAATTGATAATTTGGAATACTACATGGTTTTATTATTCATTAAACTTTTATTTCCATAATAATTTTGAACATGTTTGCCAAATTTAGGAATTGATAATGTTTGTTAATTAATTTGGATGCAATTGATTTATTTTGGATTATTTGTCTTCTTATTAAAAATATTAAAATAATAATCTATCATTTTTACATTAATGAATATTTTATATTTTCTATCAGCGCATGTTGCATGCAATTGCCAGTATATAATAAACTTAATAAATACTAAGATAAAGTATATTATTATTTTATTAAAGCTTAAAAGCTTTAACAAGCCCTTTACATTTGTATTCTTTAATTTTTATTATTCAATTTATCAATATTTTCAACAATAATTTAAAACCAATTTGATTTCCTTATTATATTAGCACTTCATATATAGAAATATATATACTTCTATCCTTCCCAAGACCCCGCTCATATTTCTGTCACTTTCACCCTGTTATCTATTGCCAACCAGGCAGACCCCAAATTTGACAATGCCTCCCCTGACACTATTTCTTCCCCAATAAGGAATGATGGTCCGGAAATCTTAAGGGCTCCCACTAACACTTTGTATGTGCAGGATAAGAGGAAGTCTCCTGTGAATTGCAACAAAGAGCTAAAGATAGGTACTGCGGAGGAGGTGGTTGTTACTCCCAAAGACCTACAGGAACTGAAGGATTGATGCCATGCGCTGGAGGAAGGGTTTACCCTCTTCTCCAAATTCACTCTAAAGGTGACCCATGCGGCGACGACGACCCTCCAGCTTTTGGTTCATGAGAAGGAGGAGGAGGGCCTTGGGAAAGATGATTCGAAGTTGCTCTACAATTTCCTTGCAGAAGACTAGGCTAAGTTTTGTTGGCTAGGAAAGGCAAGAAGAAGAATCCCAGTTAATGGCATTTCCCGTGCTTGGTGATTGTTTTGGTGCTTTGCTAGTTGTTTCTTTCTGTCTAGTTTAGATGGTTTGGTTTTTTCTGTGGAACTTGTGTTTGTACTATGGGTGGTACAATGCGCTGACCACCTACATGTCTTTTGTTAATTTGTTAACTTTGTTAGTTTTAAGAGCATGAACTCTAGTACTTTTATTTTACTTCTATTTTTGATGTAATTCATTAAGATGTTTGTTTAGTTATCTACTGGTATTTTCGTCATTGTTATATAGGGCTAGCCCCCTTATTTTGACTGCTTTTATATAAAAAAACATAAATACTTCTACATGTTTTTCTATGAAAATAAGCTTAAAGAAACATGATCTAAAATCCTTTTCTAAAAGAAAGAATTTATAACACCTTCATTAGGAGACTCAATTGACAAATTTTAAATGTGTATCAAATTAGGCTTTCAAGTTAACTTTTCCGTTCTTGCGTTCTTTGATTTTCAAAATAGGTGCATAATAAGAAGAAATCTATACCTTCCAAAGTTTTCTTTAGTGCTTTATTTCAGGGTGTCAAGAAATTCTCATGGTATTTTCATTTTAAATCAAGAGTAGTTGAACAGAAAAAATTACATGAAAGGACCCACGGAATTTTATTTTTATTTCATTCAAATGGTTAAAAAGCTATCCCAAACCCGTATTTGTGATTAAGGTCAGATCATAAACCCATACTTGGATCCTCCAATGGGCGAAATTGCTAAGCCGTCAGAAACAGAAGAGAAGATGCGTTCATTAATGGTGGCCCTCTTTAGGGAAAAATGAAATAGGTGTAAAAGAAACTCAAAATATTTGAGCAAGAAACTACTAAGTCGTAAGAAATAGAAATCCATTTCATAGAGATACGCTGATAATGAATTGCAAATAGAAGTTGTCATAAAGGAAGACAGATTCGAAGGAGAGGATAAAAAGATTGCTTTGGTGGATAACACTTTCATGTATATGAATATCACATCCATTCACGAAGAGAAGCTTGCTCGTTAGAGACGTAGCATTCAAAATCTCGAAGAGGTAGGGTTTCATTCAAAATATATACGAACTCCATTGTATTCATTTGCTTCTTTGATGGCTTCATGCGTCGTGATAAATTCTTTTGTTCATTTTATTTTCCAAGAAATGTATGGATGTCCCCTAAAGATTAGTGAAATGCAACTTCTTTTAGCAGAAACCCTCGATTGTTCTTCAATGATAAAATGTATATGCAACATCACACCACCATTGTATAAAGGGCGTTTTTTTCTGTCCAAGAAGATATGTCTTTTTTCTCAGTTAATTATATAAAAAAAATTACAGATGAAAAGTTGCAACCTTTACAATGATATTAAACATATATTGTTGCCAACATAGCAATTGCCTAGACCTTTTCGCTTCTGGACCCAAAGAGCTCGCAGAAAAGTATTGCTGCACCAAACTCATTCTTTGCTCATATTACCTCAAAGGGCACAAGCCAGATCATGTTTGCGATCTTCCAAAATTCATATTTATCTAGGAGCTTGTTTGTTATTTCACCTTGTAGACCGTACATTGTTTGCACATGTCATAGAGCTCATACTTTATGTACGCATGAAGATGGGGATTTTAATCTGCAACTGTAATCAAACCATTTAAATCTCCGGAGAAAGTTGTGCTTGAAACACTTTAATGGTACATAATATATATGCTCTAAAGATGATTTAATCTCTCCCAAAGTAATGTTTTACCTGAAGATAGCTTGCGCTCCTCAATATAAGATTTGCTTCTGTTAGCAGATGTTTTGTCCTTATCGGTATCAAGCTAAAATCCCACTCTTGCTGAGTTTTAGATTGAAGGGAAACATGCCTTTATCTGCCAAGTGATGAAGGCAGAGTAAGGTAATAGGGTGAACAATAACAGAATAAGGTGAAGCTTGTCTAGGTCTTGATCTCCACAGTTTTTCCACTATCCTAGTTTTGCAGTTGGCTTCAGAAAGGGATAATGGAGCTTTCGTTTATTAGAAGATTGGTAATAGAGGTAATGTATGTTCCTCCAAAATACCTCTGTGAAAACCAGCACGACTTATGCTGGAAATCTATAATAGAACTTTCATACAAATCTTCCTGGCCTCTGCAACTTTCCACAACTGGAAAGCCATCTCTTTTGCTTGTGTAAATGGGTGACGCAATCCTGTGTAGGAAAGGGAAAATTAGATGTAGCTAGTCGGGGGCAGAAGTTCTTCCACTTCAATTCTTGTACTGGCGCTAGCCAATGACTTTTTTTATTTGCAATGATTGAGAGTTTAAACTTCTGCTAAGAACACAACATAAACAGGTCAATGAGCAGAGAACTTTGATTCACCCTGAACATATGACAGTTGTTTTAACCATCTAACAAGCCATAGAATGCGATTACACCATGCTGGAGTGTGTAGATTTTATTTAGATCCGAAACTCTCTCCAACATAGTGATCTAAGTTACTGGAGTACTTTTAGGTGGGTGCAAAATGGATGCATCCTTCACTCCACCTTTGAAGACATGCCCAACCCTATGCTCAATCCTAAGTTGGTCATTTTGTATTAGTACCTTCCATCATTCCTTTCTACAAGCTGCTTTGTATAGGCATAGCAGAGTCCAATTCTACAATCCAAATCTCCAAGCCAAATAACTCGATCACAATCCATTATGTTTTCAGGTGAATTGTCGCCGCCAAACTTATGCAACCCTGGAAAGCATGTCCTTGTCATGGTCTCCTTAAAATCAGATTTCCTTCAAAGCTCATCACCATCTTTCTGGCCAGATGTTTAATGAGCACAAATAAAACAAAAGATTGTTTGGTGGAGAGTTCTTATTGATATTGAACCCTTATCACCAAGGTAACCATCAGGCCTCTTCCAACACAAGAAACTTTCACATCATGAATACATTGGTTCAAATCACTTCTTGCTCTAATTGACTGAAATATACCAGCCATTTGGTTGCTAGCAACTAAACAATATTTCATTTCACCAAAACCAGCTCAAGCCTCTGCATAAGGGCTCCTTGATTTGGAGGGTATGCCATGGTGCAAGTTTAATCACCTATGCATATTCCGTTTTCATCATTTGAAGATGCATATTTGATGCTATTGTCAGAATCTGTCCTTTCAATTGCTCGTCCTGTCAAGACTTGATCAGAAACATGAAAATGCTTCTCTTCTTTTATTTGTTTGTAGAAGGAATCGTCCTACATTATACAAGGCTTGATTGAAGCTTCAAATGATCTCCTAAGGAAAAAATGTGTGTTATTTATTGATGCAGAACCCTCAAAGTCAGAATCAAACTTATAATTGGGTGCTTCATGTTTGTGGACTTTACACTAGCAGGTGATAGAGGGTTTCTAGAACTTGTGTTATTGCTTGCACCCTGCTGATTATTGAGTGTCTTATGAATGAGTCCAAACCACTTATTTATAGGGCCAGTATCCTCTGCTCCTAGCACATCTTTCATTTAAACTTTAAAGGGACAATTTCCTAGAACCCTAAAACATAAATTTCCGCTGGTGGTGATTTATTCAACCATTCTTCTATAATTAAACCACTCAGAGGAGCTTTATCTCCAACATTCCATGTTGATGTACAAATACCCTAAATCATTGGACAAGTATTTCTTGGGAAACATTAGTTTCTATTCTTCCACGCTTTATTTTCTCAGGAGTCTTCTTCAACCATTTTTCGAAAGGAATATGAATCCTTATTAGAACAACTCCACCTTCTATCAACAAATGCTTCATCCCTACCTCTTGTTGTGTATCCTTTTGGAATATCATTTGCATGGAATTCATTAGCTTTGCTCTTTATATTGAACCATTTCCCGACTAATTTCTTTGGCAAGGAAAACATGTTATTCTTCTCATTGGCAGCTTTCATTGTGAAGCTAGCATTTACAGATTCCTGCTTACCATGTAGACTTCAAAGTTGAAAACCTTGATGGTAATAAAGAGTACGATCATGCCAGGGAATCTTCTGCAGTGTTCCATCAGAGAAAAGGGCAGCCAGGCCTACTTTTTCCAGCAGGAACAGCAGATAAAGAGAAGGCAACAGAATAAGGGCAATCTAAATCCCCATTTTTGCATAGAGGAGAGCAAGGTATCTCTGTGCTGCATATCTTTAGCCACATCATATACATGTTTACTATATACTAAAAAGAGTACACTGCAAGCAAGTCATTCAAGGATTTTCTGGACAAACCCCATATCTCCTCTATAGACTATACCTATGCCGCACACATACTTAAACCCATTACGAGTAAAAAACTGCAATATCCAGAGAAAGATTAATGTTTAGCTGAGACTCAATGAGTATAACCCTTCCTTAGTGGGCATATATACCCCTAAAATTTTATGTGGGTGGTTCCAAAATCAATGTGGACGCCATTGATTTTAATAACCTCACTAATTTGGAATTTTAGGCCTCATTTAAACTAATCAAATGTTAACAACTATAGCTATTCAATATACATTGTAACATTCTAGGAAGATCTATAAGGAACAGGGACATCTTACCTTCGATTAGTTCATCCAAATGATCCGGCACTGAGTAACTCTCACCAAAGAATGTTGAATCTTAGAGCGGTAACTAGCTAGATCCTGCAACTCATATTGCATTTTCTATTTCGGAAGCAATAATAAGGTTATTAGAGTCCTCTAAAAGTAAAGACCACTCCTTTCAGATTTTAAACATTGACCGGGGCATGCCTCACCAGTTCACTTAATTTGTTATAAAGCTTCTGCCTGGATTTCTATTTCTATAATATGTTAGAAACTTAATATTAAGTTACCCATTGCACTTAAAAGCAAAATTGCTTGCACTTCAAGAAAAAAACATATTTTAAGGTTATATACTGATATTAGAAAATAAGAATCAGATTGATTTGTGCAATAAATTACAGGTTGAAAATAAGAGTCAGATTGATTTATAAAATAAATTTCAGGTTTCTCATTGAAGCTTTTAGAGAAGAGTATATTAATATTCCAATCTGTTGAATGAAAATATATGCAATTCAATGAATGATATAAGATGTCAAATGATAAATTATCTACATGAGAATGAAAGAGAGAACACTGAGATAAAAAATATTTAGAGGTTCAGATAATGATCTTGATTTGTCAGAAAAATCTTCAGAGCCTGCAAATATTCATCTATAGAAATCACATAAACCAATCCATGCTTGTCTGTAGCAGCAATCAGCAATGAGTTTGTTGTCACTGACAACTCTCGAAATCAATAATTAGATCTGACTTCCTCACTTTTTTGCAAATTCAGTGAGCTTGTGTTTGTTATGGCTAGATTTTTTCTCTACCCTACTCATTCCACTTTGTTCATTTTCATTCTCTAGCAAAATATTTCCTTGCTCAGGCCCTTCTTCCATATCAGTATGTAGTCACAAATCAAATCCACAATGATACATGATGTTAATATAGCCAACAAATTGAGTGGTCATTGCAGACCACATGAAAATATTGTCTGATTCCTTAAGGCCGAAAAGAACATACTCAGATAACTGAAATGCTGACCAACAACTCTGGCATTAAGCTCAAAGCTAAAATTTGAAGAT
Organism: Cupressus sempervirens; assembly: GCA_028749045.1. NCBI lineage: Eukaryota > Viridiplantae > Streptophyta > Pinopsida > Cupressales > Cupressaceae > Cupressus > Cupressus sempervirens. The sequence goes on from CM053787.1 coordinate 3,577,291, forward strand.
TTACTGAGCACGTCTAGCTTATTCTCCACCTTATGTATCATTGCAACTAAGAGAAAAAGCTGAACTTCAGATTTAGAAGAACACTTGTCAACTACTTCAGAGATACAACCTTGCCCTTTCAAATCCATCCCAAAAACTCTATGAGAATCTTTGACTGACACAATTTTTTTGGTGTGGGCAACTACCCCACACTTTAACACCAGGTGAAGAGAAGGCAAAGGAGAGGTTGTAGAGGCAGATGAAGATATAGAAGGTGCAGTTGTTATCCTTGCTGAATTGAATTCATTGCAGGCTATATGCTCCTTGACTGTTGCCTCTGAAGTTTACTAGTGACCACATGCATAGCTTGAGGTGTAGTGCTAGATGCTGCAGCCAATAATGACCCCGCTGATGCTCTATGAGCATTTTTATGTTGACCTGGATCCCGCATAACATGGCTATGTCTCAATACTTGGCTACCAAGACTTACATTTTATAATGGAATTTGAATACCCTTTCCAGTTGTGCCTTCTGAAAATGTAATCACATTTGAATTTACAGTGCTCACTCTTTTGGAGTCTATGTTTGTTTGGGAACCTGGCATATTTTGAGAAGAATCCTGGTCGAATCTAGATTTGGTTGGTCCAATTCACACTCAATAGATTCCTTTTGATATTCCTCGTTTCCAAATTCGCTATAAATTCCTTCATTCAAAGTTCTTCCAGTCTCTGTAGTATTAGCTACACCTCCCCCCCCCCCACACTCTTTCCATAAATGCATGTTGTTGTTGGTACATTTTTCGATCATGATAAGCATGTGTGCTATATTGGTGCAATTGACTAGCACTTGTCAAATTTTGTATAGAATTCTAAGATTCAGCATGCCCCCTTGCAAGATCAGCCATGTTTTGGAGTAGCTCACCTTGGGATGTCATGATTGATGCAACACCTGGTATCTCCACCAAATCAGGCCCAATGGACCTTCTATTCAAAGGTGCCTTTGATACCCTTGAATCAAATTGATTCAAATTTGTTTGCAAATCAGAAGCTGTCATGTGATATTGTGGTACAAGATAGGCTTTCTGCTGTCTGTGTACTTGAGCTGTTACCTCTTGTAGGGTTAGTTGCTGTGCTTGTGCCTGTTTTGCTTTACCTGTTTGCTTTCCCCCAAAATTTGCCACTAGGTTAAAATCATGTTTTCAACTGTATTTTTTTTTTTCATTCAAATGCTTTGGTTGATGTGATGCAACTCCACTTAGAGTAGCTTGTAATGTAAAAGCCTCTTGATATTGCAACTACAAAGATCCAGCAGGAGTATTACGGAAGTAATTGGTAAATACTTGCTTGTTATCAATAGAGACCAGATGGTCAATTTATACAAAAGAATGAGAAGATGTTTCCTTAGGAAACGATCGTAAAAAATAGAAACATTCTATTCTAGAGAAAGCAAAAAACGAGGGAGAGCAAAAAAAGAAAGTAAACTGAAAGCTAATTAGATATTTGCAATAGATAACCATTAACTAATAATAGACGACTTATCTATTATTGTAATACCCTCTCTTGATGGTTAATCTATCTATCACACCAAGCTGTCCTTTGAATTTGATAAACTTATCAGGACCAAGAGGCTTGGTGAGAATGTTTGCAGTCTGATCTGTGGTAGGAACATATTGCAAATCTATAGTCCCGTCTTCAACTAGCTCTCATATGTAATGACAGTGAACATCCACATGTTTGGTTCGTTCATGGAAGATTGGATTTTGTGCTAACTGGATAATGCCTTTGTTATCAACAAACAGAGTAGTTGGTCCTGTTGGTGACATTTTCATATCCCCAAGCATTCGACGAAGCCAAACAACTTCACATCCTGTCTTAACAGTCCCTCTGTATTTGGCCTCTGTAGAGGAGAGAGAAACTGCCTGTTGCTTCTTAGTGGTCCATGTGACTGCACTGGATCCCAAACTGAACACATATCCAGATGTTGACTTTTTATCATCAACAGAGCTTGCCCAATTAGAATCTGTGAACCCACTGAGTTTAGGATTAGAACTTCGAGAGTACAAAAGTCCATAATTTGAAGTGCCCTTCACATAATGAAGCACACGCTTTGCTGCCATCAAATGATCAAAGGTCTCCTCATAATCAAACTGTGTTGCTCCAACCAAACTGTGTTGCCATGGCTAGGACTAATCTGATGGTGCTCATCTTTGTAGTAGGAGCAAAGGTCTCCTCATAATCAATGCCCTGACAATGAGAAAAGCCCTTCACCACTAAATGAGCTTTGCACTTATCCAAAGTACCATCCAATTTGTATTTGATTTTGTAGACCCATTTGCAACCAATGGGTTTCTTCCCTGGTGGAAGATCAAAAAGGACCCAAGTGTTGTTCTTTAGTAGTCTCTGGTGTTCAGATGTCATGGCCTGTTCCCACTTTGGAATTCCTTTAGCCTCGGAATATGTTTGAGGTTCAAACACACTGTGAATGTTGGCCATGAGAGCAAAGTTAACAGAATCTATAGTTTTGCTATTTTTTCGAGCAGTTCTCCCATCAATGAGCTCATCATCACGAAGATCAACAAGTGTCTTAGCCCACCACTTAGGCCAAATAGGAGAATGACCAACATTAGTACCAGGAGATGCTTGATCAGCAAGATCCTCATTAGAAGAATCTGGATCAAACTCAGGTGAAGCATCTACAAAGCGAGGTGATCCTGCAGGAGAAGCCGGAGGTGTTTGTACAGGTATCACTGGAATAATTGGAGCTGCAGGAGCTACTAGAGCCCTCCCATCAGGTGGACCTAATGGAAGCTGAACTCCCAAATCACGAGCCATCATAGGCTGGTCTACTGGATCAAGAATAGAAGAAATAGGCATGAATGGTCCTCGTTGCTCATCAAAGACTACATCTCGACTGTAGATGAGACGAGATGTCTCAACATCGATCAAGCGGTAGGCTTTGTGAAGACTGCTAAATCCAGCAAGCGTGAGTTTTTAACTCTTGGCATCCAACTTGGTGCGTGATGCATCAAGGATCCAAACAAAAGCAAGGGAGCTGAAAACCTTCAGGTGACTGATTCTAGGCTTGCGACCTGACTAGGTCTCTTTTGGAGTTTTACCTTTGACCGCCACTGTGGGTGACCGGTTCAACAGATAAATTGCAGTGTTAATTGCTTCGGCCCAAAACTGCTTCGGAACATGTCTGTGTTCGAGCATGGAACGAGCCATCTCTGTGATTGTCCTGTTCCGACGTTCAACTACATTGTTTTGTTGTGGTGTGTAGAGTGTGGTTAACTAGCGTTTGATGCCATGTGTATCCAAGAACCTGGAGAAAGCATTAGAACAAAATTCTCCCCAATTGTCTGATCTAAGAGTAATAATAGATTTCCCAGACTCTTTTTTCAACGAAAGGTTTAACTTCTGAAATATAGGAAATGCATTTGATTTCTTTTTAAGGAAATACACCCACATTTTTCTACTTAAATCGTCAACAAACAACATAAAATACTTGGACCCAAGAACAGAAGGAGTGGCCATAGGGTCGCAGATATCAGCATGAACAAGCTGAAGTACCTAAGAAGCTTGCCATGAATCGCCATTGGTGAAAGGTGTGCCTGGAGCGAGGTGCGCTCATCCATGGCAATAGAAAATAGAGTGTTTTTTAAAAAGAAGGCTTTGCTTTTGTCAGAAGTCTCATGAAGACCTTTGAGATGTGTCCAAATCTTGGCAGCTGTCTTACTGGATGGAATCTGAGAAAGCTGATCATCAACCACAGATAATTTGAGAAGCATCACTGCCTCGATTATTCAAAGCCCGTGTATCTTGATTAGGACTTGGAGAAGTCGGAAGCTTCGTAACACGCATAACAAGTTGATCGATATTTCGATAGTAAAAAATGGCGATGATCCGCTGCTTCCAAGTGCCATAATTTCGACCATTGAATTTGGAGTTATGCTCGAGTAGACTATTTGTCAGAGATGCTATGGTACGTTTTTCATTGAAAAATTGTGAATATCTGTGAAGGCATGTTCTTCGAGGCAAAAATATGAAAGACCTAGGAAAATCAGAGTGACCTTGAAGAGAGCTTGAAAAACTCAGAATGAATATGTTGTCGGTTTCTGGATCCGCTTGCTCAAAAATCGAGGCACCCAAAAAAATGGATGACAACCCATATGAGCTCTTGAAAAACCCACCAAGAATTTGTGATCAGAAAACATTTCAAGCTCAAAATTTAGGGTTTTGAGCAAAACCCTAGCCAGCAGCCTGGAAGGTCAAATTTGCAAAAAAATGGCAATTTCTTGGAAAGAAATGGCCGATTTTTGTTTCAGATTTTTGCACAGATCGGGATTTGCTAATAGAGATGAGTTTGACCTCTAAAATCCTTCAAAATCCATCAAAAGGGACGCATGAATGGGGGGCAAAATGGCTGGAAAAATAGACCTGATTTGCAGATGCATTTTGCGGATTTATGCCAGATGTGAGCTGCAACAAATATTACACACGGGTTGCAGAGTGAAGGTGCAAGTTTGACTAGTCGTGAGCCGCAGTAGAATTCTAGATTCCAAACGCTAATATTCTAGACATGATTTGCAGAGGAGTTTGGCCAAGGAAAAATCGTGATTTGCAGATACCAGTCACGAATCTGCGATTTGCACAAACACAGTTGTGATTCGTAAAACCCTAGTTCGTGATTTTCGAATTTCTCTAGGCAGAAAACCCTACGTGGGTTTTAGAGAATTAACTGAAAATAATTTTGAAAAAATTGAAACAAATAATTTCAAGAAGAAATTATAAATTTTTCTGAAAAAAATTTAAGTATTAGCGCTGATACCATATTACAGAAGTAATTGGTAAATACTTGCTTGTTATTAACAGAGACCAGATGGTCAATTTGTACAAAAGAATGAGACGAGGTTTCCTTAGGAAACGATTGTAAAGAATAGAAACATTCTATTCTAGAGAAAGGAAAAAACGAAAGCAAACTTAAAGCTAATTAGATATTTACAATAGATAACCATTAACTAATAATAGACGACTATTATTGTAATAAGGAGGGAAACTTTCCTGAGAATTATTTGGTTGCTTTTGAGTAGCACTTGGTGAGGTTGTGTTGGTTAATTGTTGAGATGCCATATGAGTGTCATAGAAAGGGTGTTCGCTAAACACACGAGATACCTTTTGTGGTAAAAGATGTCCATAAGCTGATCTAAAAGCACTAATTGAAATAGGGAAAGGAAAATGAGGCTACTGAATAACTGAACTCAATAGTTGAGCCTGTAAAACAGCAGCGGATGCCTCGCTTCCATCTAATAAGCCATTCCTGATGCTACCAATAGCAGAACTGCACATTGATGCAAAGCTGCGACCAGAAATCATATGTCTAGTTACCAAAATGTTGCTTACTGCTATATTAGCAGTTCCTGTGCTACTTCCACTAACAGAAGCTGCAGGTGAGACAGTAATAGGCAAACCAACAACAGATTCATTCTTCTCTTTTGCTCCATTTACATTTGTAGCAGCCGGAGCTTCCCCAATGGGTTCATTTTCCTTGAGGGATCCCACGGATCCAGGTTCAAGAGTACTAGATACTGGTTTTCCCATTTTCCCTTTCCCATACAGGACCGTTGTTCTATAAGCAACAGTCCATAATGAATTAGGTTTCATAAGTTGTTGCCTATCAATGAAGTTGCTTATATACATCGTGATAAAATTAACATATATGCACAAGATAGTACATCTTGACTATGTGTAACTTTGAGAAAATTCATGCAATTATGTGCATGATTAATAATATGGTTGTGATTAAAAAACCTGTTTTGATAAAAATAATGCAAATTGTGCCCCTTTTTGAAGTCCATCTCCAAAATAACAAAATGATAAACATCACCATTCAGGAACGTTTATATGGTCAATTTGGTCCCTGATACATTATTTATCAAACTTGACCTTATTGACCACTATTAAAATATTTGGAGTGAACTAGAATGCTCATTTGTCCAATTCAAAATATGGCGCAGGGGCTTCTTGTAAAGTTTGGGCATGAGCTTCTCAGTGTTATAAACTTAAAATATTTGAGATGAGTAGGGTGGAACCAAGGGAGAAACAGAATTTAGCACCAAGAAATCCAATTGCATATGTTCAATGAGCACACTAGAGATGAGGTAGATGAATCATAGGCAAATTCTTTGTCCAATGGTTATTTTTTTCCATATTGATCAAAAAGTGATAATAATTGGTGTTAATTATTCACCTCTTGGTGAGACCGAATTGAGGACCACAGTTTTGATGAATCATTATTCCAATGTTAACCTATCAAAGGAGAATATGAAGGGTACATAGATCGCATCGCTAGTAATAATTACACACAAACTATTCATAAACGTAATAGTTACATGCAAGAAAGAGTTCCCTTCCTTATGGCCACTCACTGCTCCAGATAATGCAAGGATATTGAATTTTGGTTTCAGGTCCAAAGAGATGTCATTGAGAAGGGTGGTCCTACACAGGTAGTTATTAATGCAGTATGTATGTAGTGCACCAAGTAGATCAGTTCAGTCTACTTATGACAGTCTTGTCAAACCAATTGTATGCATACCTTGAATGATGCATTTGAGTACAACAAGAAAATCAAGTTAGTTAAAAAGGTTGTGTATGTTCATTTGCAACCACCACAATTCATTGACATTATTTCAATCCTATTTAAGCAAGGAGCACCTCAAACCATAAAGCTACATACTCATTAATTCAGGTCCATCAAACATAAGGCACTTGAGAGCTTTCATTTACCTCTACACAGAATCATAACACCTACAGACCTCACATCATCTGTTTTTTAGATAAATGAGAAATACCCCCGCACCCCACCAGATTAATAACAAACATCCGCTTATTTGGGTGCATAAAACACAAGGTACTTGAGAGGTTTTTTTCAACTATGCAAAAAATCATAACACTTATGGACCATATGTTATCTATTATTGAAATAAATGAAAAATATCTAATATAATGATTTGTCATGATCTATGTGATATTGCTTATTCATAAATAAACATTCTTGTGCATCTATCTGATAGCTGAGTATAAATATTCTTTTGCATCCAAACTGATATATGTACTGTCCCCATCTTTTTACCAACTAAGTGGAGTTCTTAGCCTTCACGTTCTCCAAAGACTAAGTGGAGAAATAAGGGGAAATTGATTAAATTAATTTCTTATAAAGTCATTACATAAATTAAAATTAAAAGGTGACTTAATACTTAATTAATTTAATTAATTATTGTATTGCTAGGGAGAAGCTTCTAGAAAGTGCATTAATTATTGGAAAGGGGAAGCCTCTAGTAATTTAATTTTTTAGAAGCACAATTAATTATTGTATTGCAAGGGAGGAGTTTCTAGAGAATGCATTAATTATTGGAAGGGGGAAGCTTCTAGTAAATGCAATTAATTAATATTTTATTTCCTTCTAGAAGGGTGAAGGAAAAGTATAAATAGAGGTAGGATATTCATTTTTTAGCATCAGATTATTGTGAATTGCATTTGATAAGAGCTTGCAGGTGTGAGTTAGAGATTTGTTCTTGGCATTAGAGGACATCTATCCTCTCTTGTGACATTCTAGACGTCATTCCCTTGGGGTTTGGTCTTTGGAATTCATTGTTATGTATTTGATTTTATTAGTTTGAGAACTAATATTATTTCAGCAACGGTTCAATCTTCAGTTTGCATAAATTCCTTCTTGTTCATGTTATATGGTTTCCAAATTTATGCAAAGACATTAAAATCACTATCAGCAGTTGGTTCAGTTCTTGGGCATTTCCAGGGTGCCCATTACATATTAATAGCTTGATAGGCCTCAAGAGTCATGATTATGATGTCATAATTGAAGAATATTTTACCTATTGTGGTAAATATGTCAAGTTTGGCAAAAGGGCCAAGAATGACGATTATAAGGTTGGGCCTAATATTAAAGAGAATGAGTTTACATATATTAGATCCTTCAGACTTTGATTGTTTGCGAGAGGAGGTTGTTTAAGACTTTAAGTCCTTTGTTTATTAGAAAGAGAATTTCCACAAAAAATCTTTAACATTCCTATGCATCTTTTGATACATCTAGAATATGAATTAGAGCATTGTGGTCCAGTAAGAACGAGATGGATGTATCCTATAGAATGGTCTATGAAGGTTTTGAAAACATTTGTTTGGACTAGGGAAAAACTAGAAGGCAACATGTCTGAGGGATATTCAATGCAAGAGGTTATGGGGTTTTGCACAAAATATATGAAGGATTTTAAAAATGTCAGTTGATGTGTATGGGATGATGATGAAGATGAGAGAGTTGCAAGTGAAGTATTAGAAGACAATGTATGTTGTTCTAAGCTCCGATCTCAGTAAAGAATTGCAATACATACCTATATTCTTCAAAACACATCTTCGTTCGACAAGTGGCAGAGGTAAAGAAATTACAGTAATTTATCTACTCAATTGTATGTACACATTTCTATTATTGATCTAGTATTTGTTTGTCGTTAATCCAATTCAAAATATGAAGAAGAGAATCAAACTTGGCTGCAACATCGACCTCAAAAGTGGAGAAGGCATGATTTGATTAAAAGAGAATCTTTTTCTAAATTTGAAGAGTGGATTGCTAATGCAATCAGTGATGCAAAAAAAGAAGGTCAAGATATAACAATAGAGGAAAATGAGCTTTCTCGAACTCTATATATGTGGGCTATTCATTTTAGTGGAATGTGGGCTTATGGTAGTCATTTAAGAATGGAAGAAAAGGACAAAGGAAAGACAAATTGTCATTGTGTTGTTAGTGCTGAATTTCTTAATGAACAAGAGAATAAATTTTATGTTGGATTTATCCAAGAAATTATTCAAGTGGATTTTGGTGAAAATAGTTGTATATTATTAAAATGTAAGTGAATTCGACCATCTGTTGTACAAGTTAATGAGTATGGATTTACACGTGCAAATACATGACAATTTTTAGTAGAGACAAATGAGCCATATGTTTCCCCTCTTCAAATTAATCAATCATTTCTAGTTGATGATGTAAGAAGTCCAGGTTGGTCATTTGTCATTTAAATAGAATCTCATTCGAAACAAAAATTCATGGAAGTTGTCAATGTAATGCTTGATGGACAATATTTTAATTTACAAGAAACATTTACAGAAGTGGATGAAGATAATGAGCCTATGTTTGAAGAAAAGATTTTGATTACTAATAAGGAAATTGAGAGAGAGAGAGAATGTATTGCATGTCACAAATGGGGATGAGGAGGAAAATCAAGTAGATACAAACATGAGTGATCATGATTCTGATCTTGATGGAAATGCAAATCACTGTTGATGATTCCCATTTTATGACCTTTTATCTAAGACTTTATGTTGTTTTACGACTATTTTATGTTTTGAGGACATTGTCCTTCAGATTTATACATATTTCAGTTTTAATGTTGAACAAGGTTTCTATATGAATGTCATTTGGATTTTTTTAATATATAAATTAAGATGCAATATCAATATGGTTTTCATATAATTTATACGTTTCGTATATAATATATATTTGTGCCATAATTTCTCGAGGTTAACTTACATTAGCTCATACAATTTAAGATTTTTTTGAGAAAACATAGCATGAACATACGTTTCAACTGTGAAAATTTTGTCTACCATATCTATAGGTTATATGAATTTTGCATGTAAAGTCTGCAATGTTTGTTGCAAAATTTCACGTGATATGCCAATTCTTTGTTCCTACATGTGGATTTGTATTCCTATATGTCCCTCTTGATTTATAAATTTTAGTATGCTTCAACAATTTGTCCCTCTTGATTTATAAATTTTAGGATGCTTCAACAATATCTATAACTATTATATAGTTTTTTCTTCATTATTTGGTTCATCCCTTTCAACCTTAAGGTTCTCTTAAGATGTTTGATGATCATCTCTATTTCAAATTGTAAGAATTTTCCTTAGGGCAAAATTCACCTAAGACCAAGGAACTTAAGCACAAGCACAACAGTAGAGCAAAAGAGTATGATCAAAATAATGATATGATATACAATTCATTGTCAAAGTACATTAGGAGTGCTTGTATATAAAGGCCTCTGGAATGCTTAGAAATCAACATACTGATAAGTCTTACAACCAAGCACATGTGTACCATATGTGGGTTATCCTCCATTAAGCATAGGAGTAAGTGCGATGATGAGAGGATAAGCCTACAAAGATGTAGCACGCAAAATTATGCTGTAGACACCATGTGCTTAATTAAGAGTGCTAATAACTGTGTTGTCTACATGACAACTCAGTTAAGTATGCAAACTCCAGTGTTGTAGACACCATGTGCTGAATTAGAGTTCCTTACTCCAATGTTGTCAACATGACAACTCTCAAGAGTACGCAAACTCCTAAGTGTCTCACCTAAGAAATGATAAAATAATGCATTGACTTAAGTAAACTTAGGTAAAGTGTAATAAGTAAATACTTATTTACACCAACACAAATCTCATGAATTCTTTCAACTATCTCTATGGTATGATTTTTCTTTTCCTTATATCTCGGTTAGGTCACATAACAAGTAAAAATAATGTCCATCTACAATTCCTTAGGTTTTGTGACTAGGAGTCTAGGTTGCCATATCATTATCCCATCATTATCCTTATTTAATAAACAAGGTAAAATAAAGAATGATCAATTCGATTGTAGGTTGCTGTGGTAAGCACCAGTATTTAACAAGAGTTGTTATAAATACCATGTTGAAATCTGTTATAAACATTTTATGTTAGTTATACAAAGTTTCAACTTAAGTTTGGTGTAATTTGGCAAACATTTCTGTGCACCCGATTATAAACATAGATCTATTGGTGTACCTGTATTTTCATCTATCTGATTTTATCACTAATGCATACTTACTAAAACTCAGCAATTTCATGTCACTGAAATGAGCTGAAAGGAGGCACAAAAGTCACAATCTCTGCATGTCATATGGCACTACCTGAAGCCAATTTGGAGACAAAATCATTCCTGATGGTTATGTTTTGAACATGAGGGGAGTGACAACCATTCTCATTGACTATAACTGTACAAGTTTTGTAAAGCCTAATGCAGCCATCTCATCTGACACCCTACTATGCAGGTATGGCTCAAGGCTTGAGAGACTCCCTATGATGTGTAATCCTAAAGACAAGAAAATTATTTTCTAGCATCCTCACTGAATACCAAAAGCACACAACTAAAGCAACATTAAATTTCCCCAATTATCATTCCTGATCACTTATATCACCGATGATATCTTCTCCAGTTCTTGAATAATGGGAATATCATTCGATGCACAAAAAATTGTGTTCTATGTATGTTCCTCCATGCTATCTTGTAGTGTATGCCACTGGTCCAAGTATGGAACAATATAAGGTAAGAAGAAGTTCAATGATGTGTAATTATGTAGATCACAGTCTTCATTGCTTTTATATTAACTAATCTTGTCCAATGACATTACCTTCATTAGCCTTAATGCTCTCCTATTGCTGCTCTTATTCCCTTTATTGTGTAATCCTGTGTCCAGCATCCACGAGCCGTTGCTGATTAGGATATTCTTTCTCTCTTTATCGCACAAGTCATCTAAATTGATGTGAAGATTTTACTATGGTTAAGTATGGCTGTATAAAGTTACTAATTTATACATTATTGCTTTTTTGGACATTAGAAAATGAAGAGAAAGAATAGAAGGCGGAAATTAGCTGGTAGTAAACAGAATGCTGAAATTCCAGTGACAGATAATGAGCGCTTTCGTGAAGAACATGTGGGCAAGAATGATGAATGTTTATTGCTTCTTGGTTTGGCAAACAGGCAAGTTGTAAATCAACTAAGAATTATATTATTTGTTTAAAACTATTTGAGGAAATTTTATAAGCAGTATATTTATGTATGTAAGATTTGATATGATATTTTTTGTTGATTTTATAGGATAGAAAAAGAGTTCAGAGAAAATGAAGAGAAAGAAAAAATAGCAAATAAAGATACAGTGCTGCCAGTTCGTAAAAGTAAACGCTTTTGTGATCCAACAAGTGTAGTTGGTGAAAAAGGTAGTTGTGATGATGTACAACCTGATATAGCACATGGTGATGTGCATCTTGATGAAGGTCATGAAGAGAGTCCACTTGCATCTGATGTGCCTCAGAGTGCACCTATTGGTAGCGGTTCAACAAAAGATGCGTTGGCTTTTGTTAAAAGAAAGAAAATGAGTCAAGATTTGTACAGATCTATAGAGAGACATGCAAAAGAAAGGAAAGCAGAAGGGAAGAAGCCATTCATTGTTGAGGTATCAAGAGATGGTGAACCCATTGGGAAAAATGCTGCAAGGTGGGCCTCCGAGTTGGGCATAAGATGTCGGTCCCATTTGGATATTTGCAAATCAAATTTTGCGGAGCAAGATCCACAACATGTGGAATCTGTTATACAGAAAATGGAAAATACCTTTGACACTATTGGTGGACAAATCTCAAGAAAGTATTACAAGAGCAGGATGAGACTTCTAATGAACAGCTTTAGATACAATTGCAGAAAATTAATCATGGAGGGAAAAGAGAGTTTAGACTCCACTTTAACTTCCGAACAGTGGGAGACATTGAAAGCAAGTATGCGTTCTGAAGAATATTTGACAAAGAGTAACAAAGCAAAGAGAGCAAGAGATCATGTGAGGGCTGAATATACATTTGGCCGAGGCGGTTTGCAGGCCAAAATAAACAAACTTGGAGTAAGTGTATGGCTTTTCATTTCATTTTACATTGTGTTATTTATTTCAAATTTTTATTAAACTATGTGTTAAAATTGACATTCTATTTAGGTGGAAAATAGTAATAGAGAAGCAGGAGAAAAAGATATTGTCAATTATATGACAGCATTAGATCCTACTAAATGCAAGAGTAGTATGAAGGGGAAATCTAGTTTGTCAGCAGAGATTTCACAACCATCTGTGGAACACATAGTAAGAGCCTCTCCAAATCACGCTAACTCAAATGCAGGGTATGAACATATAATGAGTTATTTACAGAGTCTCAACGAGAGAGTTTCTCGTCTCAATGAGAGAGTTTCTCAGTTGACTTCCTCAGTTGAGCCTATAGTTTCTGCATGGAATAACCATAATTCTACAAGTTCATATCAGGTAAGAGGCTCTATCGATGAGTTAAGTCTAGGTCATACTAATGTAGCTTTTCATGTTGAAGGCATCATTTTGATGAACATCTTTTCAGATTTCTATATATATAACACTATCCTTAAGCATTGATTCTCATACATGGCATTGCTGCTATTGCACTTTCACACCATTGTCTTATGCTATTTCCTCTCACCAAGATTTTACTAATTTTAACTACATGCAGAACAATTTTATCAAAACAATGCAAAAACAAAAATGTTTTGATGGCAATGGAGCTGCCAATATTGATAGTGATCATGATGAACTAGTGGATAAGAACTCGCAGCCCAATCATAGTTGTGCTAAAGCTGAGGTAATATAATAGTTGTTGTAGAAAAATATTTAAGCTTTTGCATTCTTTACTTGATCTATGTAAACTTTGCATGATGATTAAACCACATAGAGAGCAATCAAATGAAAACAAATAAAAAAGGAAAGGACAATGTTGATAGTGATTATGCTGATTTTGAAGAGGATGCACACGATATTTATAGTACTAGCAGTGATGAACTTGAGGTGAGTGCTATAAAACTTAACGTTTCCTTGATTAGGATATGATTGTTAGATGTTTCATAACTAGAAACAGTTATGGAATTGCATAAAGGTTTAACATGTACATGAATGTATGTTCATAATCAACTTTAATGGTTCTCATTGCTTCATAATTCAGGTACCTTAACTGCTTACCACAATACATTCCTGTTCAGTCTTTCATAAGCTATTTCGCTGAATCTCATCATCAAAGTCACAATAAATATTAACTTCTAATGTTGAACTTGAGATCTTGGAACAAAAACTGCCAACTCCTAACAAATTATTAACTATCAGGAATGAAAAAGAATAATATGCTAATCATAGGGCTGATTGCCAACTTGTTGACAGTAATCTGCAAGCACTAATCCTTATCACAAACCTTATTTACATAAGGCAATGTAAATAGTAAGGGCAGTATTAAAAAAGACAATAGTTAACAGATATGAAATTCTGCAAGTTAAATGGCATGCTTATCACTTTATGCAATCAGGATATCAACAGGTAAGATTTGTTTCTTTCAAAGCATATTGTTATGCAAATCTAGCTAGCTTTAACTGCTCATTTATCTGACTGAATGAGGTTGTAAGTCAATTTTACCAGGCGCCTTAACTTTCTGATGTTATTGTAAGTGATGCAAGAAGTGAAGATTACCTCTGATTCTCAGCGAGTCAAGGTGACGCATACATGTGTGTCAACTCACTCCTTTTTTTTTAAGGAGAAGTGTTAGATTTATACCATTTGTTGCAAAATTCTTGGATGTAAATTACCTAGTGCAGGTGCTGTATTAAAATGAGTGCAGATGGGAACCGTTCAATGGTTATAGAAGAGAATAACACCATATTGACTAGTAAATTAGGTGTCAACTCAATTGCAGAAATCTGAAAAGCAATAATTTTTGCAAAAATAATTTACAAAACAGCACAATTAATATTCAAAAGTCATGATGTACATAGTTGTGGCTGAAAACAAGCACTAGCTAAGGAAAACAAGTAAAAACTGTCTGGGAAGGAGATTTTCAGCATCAGTTGTCCCACATGATTCAGGTGTAATTTCATATGATATATTTTACAATTTTTTATCATTAACTCTTAAATGAACATGCTAGGAAAGTCACTTTCGAGGGGCATGTAGATCCATTCAAGCAGCTTCTTTACCTATTGTGCAATTTGTGGAAACCTTCTTTTGGAGATCCAAATACTGATACACATATTTCATGCCAAATCCTGGGACTGTATGGATATTGCCACTCTTAGTTAATGGGACAAGCATATCAACCAATTTGGATTTTCCATTTTACTTATTGAAACCAAATAGAATCAAATCATGTGAAATGAAGTCTTCTCATGCAATTATTTGATAACACTAAGTGGTTTTACAACAATTCGATTTGCAATCTAACTTATCCTTGACATGTTGGTTGGTCATGACAATGGAATGTTGATATACACACTCCAACAATTTTTAGGTGTTAGTTTTAGTTCTGGTTATTAGTCTTTAGTTTTCTGTTCATTAGCTTTACTTTGTTGTCAATAATATTTTGTTATCTGCCAATCAGTTACAGAACCTGGCAATAGTTTCAGTTTGTTGTCAGATGAGTTAGCATAATCGCTACATGTATAAATAGTTATTTTTGTCAATGAGTAAAACAATCAAGGATGAGTCACACTGTTCTGTACTGTTGGCTGTTTCTTATTTTTAGTCTGGTTTCCGATAGATCATGCCCTTTGTTTTCTCCGTGTTATCAGTGTGAAGGGAGTTTTGAGCAGCACTGAGTGTTGAATTTTATTAGCTGAGAAGGCTGCAGTAGGAGCAGAATGAAGTCATCTTTAGGACATGCTTTGTTCAAATATCTGAAGTCAGTATAGATTCAGATGCCCCCAATCGGCTTGGTGAATAGTACTAGATTTTATATCTACTACAAAGTGTATTGGTCAAATAAAACAATTTGAGGGTGCATTTTTCTTAGGCTTTGCTTGATAGGTTTTGCACCAGTGGTAAATGATGTAGGACCAACTCTGGATCAAGCCTAAGCATGTCAGCCTAAATCAAGCAAAATTGGTCTTTCTCTACAAAGCATTTGATAAAATCTGCTCTTTCTACCCAATCAATGATGCTGCAAAGTGTATAGTTTCCAGATTTTCGATTGTATTGATATTAATCTTTGCAACATAGAATCTCAATGACAAAATCAAACACGAGTCATTCCAATAAATAGGTTAGAAATGATAAACTTAGCATATAAGAAAATATTAAACAGTGATTAGGGGGCATCCCACAATGAAAAAATAGTCCATACAGTAGTTTGGATAGTATACGATTAGAGGGAAATATTGCAACAGGAATTAATATGACAAAAATAAAATATTGTCTCCAACTCATACAAAACCCAAAGAAATTAGCGATTATAGAGGCCTATAAAGGAGAAGAGATTGACCCCATCGCTATAACCGAAAGTTTTTATTTTTTGTATGGAAGGTCTTATTTTTTCATTGAAACACATTGTTTCTCTATTTCAATGAGAAATAAACCTATCAGTATTGGGTAATGAAAGCCACTAATAAATAAGATGTCCAGAGAAAACTAAAATGTTCAATTCCATCTTAATTTTCTTAGACATTCTCAAGCATTCATTATTTGGGGCATATAATATTGTATATATAAGTTGTTATTCAACCAAATAGGAGGGAGATATTGTATACGGGTTATTACATGAATTAAATATAACCTGAAACAATAAATTAGATTTATGAGTTTTAGACCAGAATATCATTGGACATCATTTCCATTCTTATTAGACGAAACTTAATTGATATCAAACATACGTTTATGGATTGAATATGGAATAGAGAATGTTATCTTACATAATCTTCACTATTGAGCATAAGTGAAAGTTTCTAAGAGTGAGTTTGGAGAGTTGGTTCAATTATTCCAATTCTACCAAGTGGTGTATAGGGGACATTATAGTGGTCAATACATAACTGGAAAGATAGGATCAACTCCTTAGGTCAAAGCTCCAACTGTAGTGGATCAGCTCCTAGGTAAAACTTCCAACAAATTCTCAAGTAGCTAAATGATAAAGAGATTATTGCACTTGAAAAAAATCAACAAAACACAAGGTGACATTATTAGGTATTATAAGGACAACCTTATTTTCAACTTGACATAGTTGCATATGAACAAATATGGTTTCTAAATTTATAAAAATACATCTACATCTGTATTATTTACACATTGTTATTTGCCAATTTAAAACAAGTCAAAATTCAAATTTTTATGTTATAATAGTTGAACTAGAACTTCCTAGTTAAGTAGCCCTCAATCATTTGCGAATCCTAAGCCTCTCGCCACTTTGAAGCTAAATTGTCATCCACCTCAATCAAAACAAAATATATTGAATATGAACAATACATCTATCTCCTTGTTGGTAATTAAAGACAAACAAAACATATTGAATAAGAACAATACAAAGATAAGAATATAAAATTCATAAAAAGATGCATCGTTGATAAAAGATGCATTCAATGAATTTGACAACCATATTCAAGTGTTCTTTACACTTGTTGTCTATATGTTATATGCATCTGTGATTCCTTGCTTGCTATTATCTTGCATTGCTAACTTACTCTTAACACATAGAAGATGGAACCAATCATGCTTGTCTTTCTAACTATCAAATTAATCTTTGAAAGTTTTTAAGTTGAGAAAGATGCAAATAAATTAATAATATTATTAATTTATATAACATTTTGTGAGTGTCCCCAATTTTTATACAAAGAATATTTTTACCTTTAGCAATGAAAAATGAACCTTTATCATAAATACTAGACTAATATCGCAATTTATATTTTTGGCCTTTAATTATCGATGATATCTAATATGCTATTGTTTTTTCATTTTGCAGAAAAGTTTTGATAAACTCAAAGAAGGGGAAGTAGTTAAAGTTTTGGATCCATATGATGGTCGTGATGCTGGTATTGGGAGGATTCACTCCTTATCTATTTTCTATGGAACAAACCTAAATGGAACTGGAGATGCCAATGTAAACATTATAACAGTCTCAAGTAATGTACCACTTGCTTATGAAGATAAAATAGGTGGAGCTGTTCGTCTCAAAGAGAAAGAGGGAACCTACACACGATGGCCACTAAAGTATTTGGAGAAAATGGCATAGTTAATCAATGTGTTATTTGTTAGACAATTTGACTCATTGTTTTATATTGTAGTATTTTGATCGTGTTGTTTAAATATTTTAACTTTCAAGGTTAATTTGAAAGAGTTGGAAACTCTTTTGACATTTTAAAATAATATTTATGTATATACTCTTTGGACAATTCAAACATTTTATTACTTATAAATATTTGTATTAAAATTTTAATTGTAGGTTACCTTTTTGTTATCGTGTTATTGAATCAATCTTTTAATTTTAATGTTGTCCATGTGTAATATTTTCATTTGCTTTAATGTCTTAGTTCAACTTTAATATAATGCTTTTTATTGTATTTTAAAATTAATGGTAACAAATAAAGTATTCATTTCATAACTATATTTAGTACTAATCAACGGAAATTAACAAATAAATGATCAAATTAACTATTAAATAAATGACTAGTTGACTATCAAATAAAGTACCAAATCTACTACCAAGTCAGCTATTAGATCAACTAAAAAATCGACTACCAAATCGACTACCAAATCGATTACCAAATTAACTACAAAATCAACTACCAAATCTATTACCAAATATACTACTGAATAAACTATAAAAAATACTACCAAATATAGTAAACTACCAAATAAATCACTAAATAAACTATTATTTAATAACATTTAGCAACCAAATAAATGATTAAAGTAGTTTAGTCATAAATTTGGTTGCGAGATAAATGATCGACAATAAACTACTAATAGTCACGTGATCAAAGTTAGTCACATATCTACATTTTTAGTAGTTTATTTAGTTATATATTGTTATTTTTGTACTAATGGCAATACTCTATAATGAGGCAACTCTTATTATTTCAAGAAATTTGTATTTCTTTGCATGTATGATGTCAAAGCACAGTCATGGGACTTCAGCAATCTCATTGAAGCTCTTGAGGAACATGTGTATCCCAAGTATAATTAAAGTAGGTTGAGCTTCATCTCATGGGTCATGCAACTATACTATATGTTTATGGTAAAATGTAGAAGTAGAGAAGTGTTTCTTGAAACTCGTATATAAATTCAAAAAGCAATTGTAAAGTTGACTCTATAACCTTTGTCACCTATATTTGCAGTGATAACAAATAGTCTTGTAGTGTTAGCAAGGGTGCAACAACAACATTGGGGATAGTGGTGGGGGAATATTAGGGGGAGAAATTGGGAGGTTATCGAAGTTTTGCTAGTAAGAGGCAATGAATTTTGTGTCTCTTGATTTCCTAAAGTTTAATATAATTCCTCATATGTAGAATTGGCTTTCCCTTGGGGATTTTTCCAAGGACAATTTGTCTGAAAATATTGTCTTGCAAATTTCTCTTCGCATTTTTTATTGGTGAAGTTGAAGTTGTGTTATTTTTTGATATTAGTTGTGGATTAATTTTTGGCATTTAAATAATTGTTTAAGATAGGAGATTAATAATTAATTATTGAAATAGTAATTTTCACATTAGTTTCCTACTAAAAATACATGCAAAATAAAGAATTAAATGATATATTTTGAAGCCCATGCATAAGGTATGGGCACATTGAAACAACACAACTACACACAGATGTAAGAGAATGAAAATGTCAAAGAAAGCACAAATACATTGAATGAAAAGGAAGCTCCAAACTTTCAAGAAAAGAAGAGAGGACAAATGATTTTTCGTAGATGTTATAATTGGAAATGATATGTTCAACTTGCAATCAAAATGTGAAAGCAGTGATAAATCACATAGGCTTTAGATCTTGCAAAGAACTACCACTATTAAGAATCAAATGATATGATTTGAAGGCATAGGTGCATGTTCTATTTGCATTAAGAACACACCAAAATTGTTTAATGAAAATGTGTCACATGGATTACAAGGTCATGGAAATTTTATTTATTGAAAAGGTCATGGGAGCTTTCAAATTGACAACCCTCATGCAAAATGTGAAATCACAAAGAGACAGCTAAAACTATTTTTTCATGTAGTACCTCTCGTGTTTGTATGCTATGCTATGATAATTTTGATATGAGGTGCGCTCTTGTTTATTTTTTTAATTTTTTTTTAATGTGATTATCTCAATGATGAGATGCATCAGTGATAGTTTATGATTTTGTTCACTAATATTTTGGTTGTGAAGATGGTTAAATTGTGTTACAACGATCGGTTTGATCATACTTGCACGTTGATGCTAGTGATGTGACATGATGCTTTATGATGATATTTGACATATTTTTAGATGTGAGACTATAAGTTAGGTATCCTTGATTATTGTGCCCTTCATATTTTTTGATATATAGTTATTTACTTTTAGTGATTTATGCTCAAAATCTTTAAAATACTTTATTTAAATGTAATGTTAATTTAATGATATGATGTTTATTGCTTTACCACACAATTGTTATGTGTTATGTCCTTTGTATCAATAGAAACTGAGACAAAGTTGTAGTCACTCATTCATAAGATCTACACAATTTATCGCTCTCCTTCACTAATTGTATCATGTTTATTATGTGCTTCAACTATTTGTATTGTGAGCATATAGACTTGATATTTTCTTGTTTTTGTGAATAAACACTAGAGATATTATGCCCGAGCTTTAATAATTAAATGTCTATATCCCCAATAGTAGCACAAGTGACAATTGCTTTGGCCTTGCATCCTACACCAATTTCATCCCCATATGTTGAATGAACATGTTAGACTTGACATCTACAGATAGTATGTTATCACGACCTGAAGGAATCCCCTAGGTGGGCTCCATCCATGCATGGCTTTCTATGCTGGGCACTTTCTGGAGATCTAGGGCGGGATCATCTTATGTCCCTAGTACCTCACCTGTTGTTGGACTCATGCTCTTCACATCTCCTTGGGATCTTTCAGGGTGGGTTCTCACCGACTACGTATTTAGACAGATCACCAAATTGGTAGGGAGGATAGGATCTGTCAGCTTTGTCACCTTGGGGAGGTTGAGACCGAGTCTCACTTTATTTTTCATTGTCCCAATTACTATGAGGTCTGAGGGATATTCTACTATTTGTTTAGAGGGTCGGTCTCTTCTCTCATTCTTCAAATATATTGAACAACATTATCTTGTACTCTATCTTTAGGAGACCATGCAGCTTTGCGAGCACACTATATAGCTCCAACTTTGCTCGACATCAACCCCTACATAGGTTATCAACTCTTTCTTCAGTCCTATAGTTCCTGCCCAAGGATCGAAGTGACCTCTTTGCACTATCTTAGTTCAAACTAGATTTGTGAAACCCCATAGAGATTACACTCAACAATGTCCCTCTAGTAGACCTCAAAGGCGACCTTCCAGAGTACCTAATTTCCCTAATGTCCAACTTTCCACTCTAGACTACTTCTCGTCTGTGAGGAGTTGTTGTTATTCCCTTTTCTTGGTTATTTTGTTGTTTTGCTTTCACGTTCTTTCTGCGGACATTGTTTGATGCTCCCTTTGCTAGTGTTTGCCCTATGTACTGTTTCTAGTCCTTTAGACCCTCGTTGGTCTCTTGTTGGTCATTAATAAATTTATCTTATCTTATGGATGACATATTTGATATCATAATTGATTGTATCTCTCTTCTATGTAATTGATAAATTTAGATTCATATTGAATTTGTGATAGATGAGTGACTATTTGTGCATTTAGAGTCCACTTAGTTATCACCAAAGGATTTAATTTAATATGTTGATTTTAATAGTTGGGGATTAAATTAAATTAATTTTTTTCTATCACTAATTTTTTGTAATCAAATTCATTTTTTTTGAGAAAATGTTTGAGTTGACTTCGAAAAATTATAACTGTTTGATTCATTCAAGTGATTTGTTAAAATTCTCTTTTTGGTTTTTTGGCAAATAGTGCCTTATATTGTGAAAAATAGTTACTTTGAACTCACTTTTTACTTTGGAGTTTTACAAGAATTAGGAATTTGCTTTAATTTTTTTTTGGATAAATTTGTTCTTTTGTTCATTGTGATTGACTAGGTTGTTAGACATATGGTAGCTCATTGGATTCATGTCTCCATTTGTGTGTAGCTATAGAGTTTCCATGTCGGATTTAATTTATTCCACTTATTTCAAATTTCACCTCTAGCTATGAGGTAGGGACTTCAAAATTTTGTTCTTTGCTCAAGGATTTGTTCTATTTCTTCTTTGTAAATGCATTTTGGGATAAGAGTTTGTATTGCCCCCATATTCTTGTAACTTTTGGTGACTTGATTGGCTTTCTATGAATGACTGGGTTCAAATTTAAGTTTTCTCAAATTTTTTTAGTGCCCAAAAAGTAAAATTTTATTTGATTTGGGTTATTTTTAGTGGAAAATAGAAAAAGGGTTTTAATTTCATTTAATTCTAAGATGTTTGAATTTTTGATATTTTGGGGTTTTCCTCATTTTGCATGCCATTCACTATGCAATCCCTAGTTGGAGAGACCTTAGAGAGATCAATTCAATCATGCAACAAGAATAAACACAACAAAAACAACAAATGTTTGGAGAAAATCAAGCGAGATCAACATTCATTTGCAAATAATCAAATGTACAAAGGCTCAATAATCTATCTTCTTATATGTTAGACTCACACATGCCTCATTGTTTCCAATCTTCAATCAAAGACCTTAGATCTAATTCCAATGACTACTACCTAGATACTAAGAGCTAATTGCCTCAAGAGATACACTCCATTACAATATATAGGCATAGTAACATGCAATTTGGCCTTAATATCTAAAACATTCTCCAAGAACAGGTTTTTTAAAATAATAAATAGGTCCAGTCTCAAATCATAAGAAACATGTTTATAAACCATTTAAAAGATTGTGATTCTATATTTAAGTGCTCACATGATCCAAGAATATTTCTAAATGTGCCACCAAAGATCCACAATCGTATATTTTGATTTTAGGGTTGAAATCTACTAATAGTCATGAAAACTAACAAGAACATGCTACCAAGAAAAAGTGAATCAAAACTCGAGCAACAAAGATCTAAATGAGATGTGAACCTAGGAATAGGACCTAGGCTAGGTATAGATCATATTTCAAACATTGTAAATATTGACTCAAATAAAACAAGTATTGCTGAAATGATTTATAAACTAACTTAATTTGTGAAACTGACAAAATTGGAAATAAAATTTTTTTTGTTGATGCGAGATTCCTCAAAAGCCAAGATTCTTGTGTATAAAACACTCAATGTTTATAAGAAAGTAAGTCTCTCACTTCCATGTATGATCCAAATCAAGATGATCCAACTCAACTTGAGAAATCCAAGAAGAATCTTCAAGTGCTTTGTCCTTACACTTGATCATACACTCTTTATACTATTTACCTCTTGTACTTCTTTTTCCTCTATGCTTCAATATTTTCTCTATGTTGTCCAACTACTAATTTGTATATTGTTGCTTCACATCTAGTTCATCATTTGAACTTCCTTCAGCCTTATGATACTCATACAAATCTGCAATGTTAAACATAGGTGAAATATTCACACCTTCAAGAAACTCAACTTCATAAGAGTTCTTGGAACCAAATTTATTAAGAACATTACAAGGACCAAACTTCTTCATCTTCATTTTCTTATAAGTCCCAACTAGAAATCTTCATTTCTTCAAATGAGCCATAACTTCATCCCCTACTAAGAAGTAATTATGTTTTCTAGTCATATCTTCCTTATCCTTATACTTTTGATTTGTACCATCCAAATGACATATTTAACCTCTTCATGTAATTCACTATTTATCTACTTCAGCACCCATTTAATCCTCCTACTTGAGATCTCTTAACTCTAGAACTCCCTTAGGACTCATAGTAGTAACTACTTCAAATGGTTTCTTACATGTGCTCCTATTCACCAAATTTTTATATGCAAAATCAGGCCAAAACTAAATCTCAATTACTAGACTTATCTGCATTCAAACTCCTTAACAAATTTCCTATACTTTTGTTCACTACCTTTATTTATCCATCAATTTGTGGATGAAAAGTAGAACTAAATCTCAAATCATTATCCAACTTCCTCCAAAAAGTAACCTTCAAGCTTGTTATCCATGTTCAAAACCATACTCATTGGTAACTCATGCTATATTACAATCTTCTTAAAAAATATGTAAGTTACATGCACTAGATAACATGTATTCTTACAAGACATGGAAAGGCACACACATTAACCATTTTTTGAGATTTTTGAATGCTGCTGACTTCCTGTACATGGCTATCTCCAAGTCCCTAAGTGCACACGAGTCCACTCTTGCATATTGTAGGCTTCTTCTTCTATGCTGTGTAAGCCGATGAATGTTAATGGCTCAACAGACTCCACTAGTTTGGCTTCTTTAGTCGTTGAAGGTGTCTTGAGCGGGTCTAAGTCTGCTTCCAAGGAGATCATGGTTAATGATTGTTGCTTGGTCCCTCCTCTTTCAATGACTGAGGGAAATGATAAGGGCATTCTTTCTTCTAGGCTATCTTTGTTTTTTCACTCTATTGTGGATGATGTGATCTTATGTGAAGCTAGGGCTTGGAAGGAGGCTATTGTGGGGGATTTGGGGGTACAAATGGGCCCTCCTATGCCCAAGCTGCTGGTAAACGTGGGGGGCTGGGGTTTGGCATTAAGCCTTCAATTTCTAAACCCTTTCCTACATGCAAAACTATTACTATTGGTTTGCATGAAGACACAGTTTCAGAGGTCATATAAAGGGAAGAGGTTCTTGAGATGGATCCAATTATTTGTCAGTTCAGGAGTTTTTGGCCTTCTCTCAAGGCACTTAATGCTTGGATTATTAAGCATTGGGAACCATATCTTACTAAATCTATCCAAATATTTTCCCCGGTGAAGGGATTTTTTATTGCTAGATTTGATAATGTGGGTGATAGGAGATCTACTCTTTGTGACCATTTCGTCATATGGGAAAATTATTTTCCCTTGATGATCAAACCCTAGCACAAAGGCTTCAACCCTACTTCTGAATCTTTTTGCAAAATGCCTATTTGGGTACGTCTCCCTAACCTCCCTCTTCATCTCTAGCATGACTTTGTTCTTGAGGTAATTGGTGAGGCTTTATGTGACTTCCTAATGGTGGATTATGAGTCTTTCAATATTTTTCATTCAACCTACGCAAGGATCCTTGTTGATAGTGATGCATCTAATGGTCTTCTGACTAAGATCAAAATATGAACTCCCTTTGGTTCCTGGATGTAGTCTTTAGATTACAAAGGCCTTTTGTTCAAATTTAGAAAATGTTTTAGCACTAGACATGTTGTGGCTATGTGTGAGGTGTCCAAATCTAAGAAGCCCTCCTCATGGTGGTAGGGTGCTTTGTTGTAAAATTATTCGACAATCAAGAAACCTATACTTGAAGGTGTAGCTCCCTCAGATGCTTCTACTATTGTTTAGTGTTAGGAAGAAGATGTTATCCCCTCTCATGATAATTTATTGGATATTGATCCCAGTAAGATGAATTCTGTTGCTTCAGTCCCCCATGTTGTTTAGTGTGGAGCCTGATCAGTCCCCAAGTGGGAGATTGTTAGATTGTGGTGACTGATCAGAAAAGTACTATACATACAAAATTTTTTGGGCCGTGGCCGACATGGTAGCCGACATATTATGGCCGACATATGTATAACCCTAAAGCGGTTTAATACTTGTATAAAAAGAGCTTAGGGTTGGGTATTTTTCATTATGTTATGATGCAAAATTGGTTCTTGCGGCGGTATTGAGCTGTAAGGGATTACAGATTGTAATCAGGTTGTAATCATTGGATTGTAATAAGATCAGACTTGCTGTTTGGTGGACGTAGCCTAAGGATTGGGTGAACCACGTTAAATATTGGTGCCTTGTATTCATTTCTGTGTGATCTATTATTTTTTGTTATTGGTTATATTTGCATGTAGTTTTTTTTATTTCTGTCTGTGGTTTATCCTAACAAGTGGTATCAGAGCAAGGTTGTTTTTCAGTTATCCTCTGCAGGAAAGTCTCACAGTTAAGTGGGAGTCTCACGGTTGAGTGGGAGTGATGGCAAAAGAGGGTAAGCTGAGGGTTGATAGGTTTAATTGGCAGAACTTCCAGTTATGGAAGATGCAAATGGAAGACTATCTATATCAGAAGGATTTATGGAAGCCGTTGGAAGGCAAAGACAAGAATCAGGGAACTATGTCAGAGGCTGAATGGGATCTTTTGGACAAAAAGGCACTCGAAAGCATTCAGTTATGCTTGGAACCATCGGTGGCATTTAATATTACAAAAGCAAAGACGACAAAAGATTTGATGAAAACCCTAGCGACACTGTATGAAAAACCCTCTGCTTCAAACAAGGTATTTCTCATGAAGCGTTTATTTAATACGAAAATGGCAGAAGGTGGATCTGTTGCAGATCATTTAAATGAGTTTAATACTATTACTAGTTAGTTATCTTATGTGGGTATCAATTTTGATGAAGAAATTAGGGCTCTCTTGATTTTGTGTTCTTTGACTGAAAGCTGGAATGGCTTGGTAATGGCGGTGAGTAATTCTGTTCTTGGATCTAGTACCCTAAAATATGATGATGTGATCGGTGTTGTTTTGAGTGAGGAAACTCGTAGGAAATCCTCAGGTGGATCTACATCAGGAAGTGCTTTGAATGCACAAAGTAGGGGCAGAACGACTAAAAGAGGAAGTAACTCTGGAAATCATGGGAAATCAAGAGGAAAGTCAAAGGGGAGGAGGTCTCAATCAAGAGGACCAAATGATTGCTGGTACTGTGGGAAACCAGGACACAAAAAGAAAGATTGCTGGAATCGAAAGAAAAATGAAGGAGAAAAATTAGATGGAGACAAGGAGGCAAATGTGGTAAGTAACAAATCCGAAGAGGATGCTTTGCTTCTGTCTTTAGAGAGTGTTGATGATTCATGGGTTTTAGATTCTGGCGCTTCATTTCATGCTACACCTCATAGAGGTTATTTCATTGATTATGTCCAAGGGGATTTTGGGCTTGTTTATTTGGGGGATAATGAACCCTGTCAAATTGTTGGAAAGGGGAAAATTAAGATTAAGTTGCAAAATGGGAATCATTGGCTACTACATGAGGTAAGACATGTTCCAAAGCTGAGTAGGAATTTAATTTCAGCAGGGCAACTCGGTGATGAGGGTTGTGTAGTTACTTTTAATGATCAAAATTGGAAGGTTTCAAAAGGTTCCCTTGTAGTAGAAAAAGGTGTGAAAGTAGGAACCTTATATCTTTTTACAGGTCATATTGTTCCTTCTAC
Source organism: Cupressus sempervirens (assembly GCA_028749045.1). NCBI lineage: Eukaryota > Viridiplantae > Streptophyta > Pinopsida > Cupressales > Cupressaceae > Cupressus > Cupressus sempervirens. The sequence continues at coordinate 3,604,408 of CM053787.1, forward strand.
TTTGATTATTTCAGAGAAAAATGAATGTTCAGGAACAATTGCTGCAGTTAAGCAGGGAGAACAAATAGCTGCTATAGATTCTGATACAACGCTGTGACACAATAGACTTGGGCACATGAGTGAAAAAGGTATGAAAGTACTTCATTCAAAGAAACTTTTACCAGGTCTGAAATGTGTGAATATGGATTTCTGTGAAAGTTGTGTATGGAAAACAAAAGAGAGTGAGTTTTGTAAAGACTGGGAAGGAAAACAAAAAGGAGAAATTAGAGCTTGTGCATACAGATGTATGGGGACCAGCTCAGGTATCTTCCCTTGGTGGGTCTCATTATTATGTTACATTTATTGATGAAAGCAACTAGAAAAGTATGGGTTTATTTCCTTAGAAAGAAATCTAATGTATTTCAAACTTTTAAGAAATGGAAATGCTTGGTTGAAAATGAGACTAGTAAAAAATTAAAATGTCTTAGATCTGATAATGGTGGTGAGTATTGCAGTCATGAATTTGAAGATTATTTCTCCACTAATGGTATTCATAGACAAAAAACTATTCCAAGGACTCCACAGGAAAATGGAGTGGCTGAACACATGAACAGAACTATAATGGAGCGCGCAAGGAGCATGAGGTTGCATGTTGGGTTGCCCTTACACATGTGGGCGGAGGCTGTCAATACTACAGTATATTTGATTAATAGAGGTCCCTCTACTCCTTTGGGCTGTGGTATTCTAGAGGAAGCATGGACTGGTAAGAAGGCGAGTTATTCTTTTCTCAAGACCTTCAATTGTGAAGCTTTTGCTCATATAGACTCTGAAAATAGAACCAAGCTAGAAGCTAAATCAAAGAAATGTGTCTTTTTTGGATATGGCATTAATGAATTTGGTTATAGGCTTTGGGATTTTGAAAATCTTAAAATTGTTAGAAGTCGGGATGTCATATTCAATGAGAAAGTGTTGTACAAAGATCTGTTGCAACAACATGAGAAGAAAGAAGATGATTATGTAGTGCTGGATGATACTCCAAAAGCTGATGTTCTAGCCATTCCTCATGATGTGCAACAACTACAACAAAAAATACCACACACACCAGTAAATGTTAGACGGTCAACGAGGCAAATTAGACCTCCACAAAGGTTTTCTCCCTCTTTGTATTCTATTTTACTTACTAATGCTGGTGAACCTGAAATTTATGATGAAGCTGTGCAGGTGGATACTAAGATTCAGTGGGAGTCTGCAATGAACGATGAAATGGACTCTTTGCTGGAAAATAAGACATGGGATTTGTGTAAGTTGCCTGAAGGTAAAAAGGCTTTACAGAATAAGTGGGTTTACAGGTTGAAAGAAGAGGAAGGAGGTAAGAAAAGATTTAAGGCCAGGTTAGTTGTAAAAGGATTTGCACAGAAAAAGGGAATTGATTTTGATGAGATATTTTCTCCTGTTGTTAAAATGACTTCTATTCATACTGTTTTAAGTCTTGTGGCTACTGAAGATTTTCATTTAGAGCAGATGGATGTTAAAATAGCCTTTCTTCATGGTGATTTGGATGAATATATATGGCTCAACCACAAGGTTTTGAGGTCAAAGGTAAGGAGAACTTAGTGTGCAAATTGAAGAAAAGTTTATATGGCTTGAAGCAAGCACCTTAGCAATGGTATTTGGAATTTGACAGTTTTATGCACGAGCATGGATATAATAGGTGTCATTCAGATTACTGTGTTTATTTTAAGAGGTTGGATGATGATAGCTACATTATTTTATGTTTATATGTTGATGATATGCTTGTAGCTGGGTCTAACATGGATCATATTGAGGGGCTAAAATGCCAGTTAGCACATGCATTTGCTATGAAGGATTTGGGGGCAGCAAAAAAAATCCTTGGTATGAAGATTTGTAGATATAGGAAGAACAAAACATTGATGCTATCTCAAGCTGATTATGTTGAGAAGGTGTTGCAACGTTTCTCTATGGAGAATACTAAAGTTGTCAGCACACCTTTACCCAATCATTTTAAATTGACTAAGGAAATGTGTCCCAAGACACAGGAAGAGGAGGATAAGATGTCCAAGGTACCCTATGCTTCAGCTGTAGGAAGCTTGATGTATGCTATGGTATGCACTAGGCCAGATATTGCACATGCAGTGGGAGTCGTTAGCAGGTATATGAGTCATCCAGGATTTGAGCATTGGAATGCTGTCAAGTGGATTCTCAGGTATTTGAGAGGAACATCCAATAAGTGTTTACACTTTGGGGGCTCTAATACTGATTTACAAGGCTATGTTGACTCAGATTTGGCTGGGGATATTGATACCAGGCGGAGTACTACAGGTTATGTCTTTGCTGTTGGTGGGGCAGCCGTGAGCTAGGTTTCTAGGTTACAGAAGATTAATGCTCTATCCACTACAGAGGCAAAGTATGTTGCTGCAACAAAAGCAGCCAAGGAGATGATATGGCTTCAGTTCTTCTTGGAAGAATTGGGACATCCTCAGAAGGATAATTATTTTTTCACAGATAGTCAGAGTTCCATTCATCTTGCTAAGAATTCAGCGCTGCATTCTAAGACCAAACACATATAGTTGCAGTACCATTTCATTCAGTTAGTTTTGGAGGATGGACAGTTAAAGATGGAGAAGATAAATACCAATGAAAATCCAGTAGATATGTTGACAAAGGTTGTAACAAGGGAGAAGCTGAACTCCTCTTTAGCTTTGGTTGGTCTTTTAGATTGAACATGAATAAAAGAACAGTAGAGTCCAGGGTGGTTTGATCCAGTGGTAGCCCCATGTGGTAGTGGTATTGCTACAGGATCAGTCTCCAAGTGGGAGATTGTTGTTTAGTGTGGAGCCTGATCAGTCCCCAAGTGGGAGATTGTTAGATTGTGGTGACTGATCAAAAAAGTACTGTACATACAAATTTTTTTGGGCCGTGGCCGACATGGTAGCCGACATATTATGGCCGACATATGTATAACCTTAAAGCGGTTTAATACTTGTATAAAAAGAGCTTAGGGTTGGGTATTTTTCATTATGTTGTGATGCAAAATTGGTTCTTGCGGCGGTATTGAGCTGTAAGGGATTACGGATTGTAATAAGGTTGTAATCACTAGATTGTAATAAGATCAAACTTGCTGTTTGGTGGACGTAGCCCAGGGATTGGGTGAACCACGTTAAATCTTGGTGCCTTGTGTTCATTTATGTGTGATCTATTATTTTCTGTTATTGGTTATATTTGCATGTAGTTTTTTTAATTTCTGTCTGTGGTTTATCCTAACACCCCATGTGGTTGGTTTTGTTCAAGGAGCCTTTGTGCTTTCCTTACTTGCTGCTAGCTTAGTTTAGCAAGGCAAGTTGTTTGATGCTGTGGGAAGTGGACGTGTTTTAGATTCCATTGGTTAGTCTAATGATTTTGTCCCTATCCTTAATGTATGTGAGGAATATGGATCTGTTGTTTCTAGTTGCGTTCCTGTTGGCCCTATCATTATTGGAGGTGGGTCGTCTGATTCTCACTTTTCAACTGGCTCATTGGCTTGGCAATCTATGGCTACCAAGATTCAGGTGGGATGGATTATAGTTAAAGGAAAACACTCAAAAGTCTTCCATCTTTTTCTTCTCCTAAATCCCATAAGTTGGGGGTTAAGGGAAATTCTTCACTCTGTAATCTTTTCCATTTTGTTGGGTGGTCAATTTTTAAAGGATTTCTCTATCTTTGACCATAGACTGTGTTGGTGGGGGTTGTGTTTTGTGTGGCACCCTCTTTTTTTTTTTTTTCATGTGTCTCTACCTCATTTCTTTTTGAAGAGCTTATTGTATATCTCTCGATTTGGTTTGCAAGTTGCTTAGTTTGGCACCTGCTTTGTACTTGTGTTTACGAGTCCCTTCAAAACCCATTTTCCTAATAAAAAACATGTCTTCTTACAAGGAATTAAATATGACACTTTAAAAATTTTATCTACAACCAAAAATATAGAATCATGACCTCTTTGTGTCTTTTGAAATCCCGAAACAAGATCCATGCTACTATCCTCCCAAGGTCTACTAGGTACAAGAAATGGTGTTTACAATCCCATATTATGACTACTATGATTAGCAACTTGAAAAATTATGCAACTCTAATAAATTTCTTGATACATCAATAATACATTTCACTTACCAAACTTGATGTCTTGTCAATACCAAAGTATTTGGCAAGTCCTCCAGTATGTTTCTCCTTAATTAGATGATCTCACATTGATCCTCTAGACATGCATAGTTGAACTCCTTTGAACAACGTATCATCCTGAATAAAAAATACAACCATTTTCTTCAGTCAATTATTATTAGTTCCTTGCAAGATTTTTCCATGCGTTTACAAAATTAGGATCTATCTCATTTAAAGTCTTTGATTCATGAAATCCAAGAATTTATATCCTTAGTTATGTTAGAAAATTTCTCCTTCTCAATGTATTAGCTACTCTATTTGACTATCTATTTCATTGTTTTGATGAAAAAGTACAAGAACTCAACCCCATCTCACGTGTCTCTGATTTAACTTCACTTGACTACTTAAATATTGAAATGTCTTGCAATTAGTGTATAACACAAATTCCTTCAGCAACAAGTATGGTCTCCACTTCTTCAAAGCTTGAACTATGGCATAAAACTCTTAATCATAAATAAAATACTTCCTCTTGGCATAATTCAACTTCTCACTATAAAAAGAAACATGTCTACCATTCAATTAAAATAGGTCCAATTAAAATCTAACTTGCATCACATTCCACTTAAAATACCTTATTAAAATCTAGTAAGGCCAAACTAGTTGTTAAGAAACTTTCCACTCCAATAACTTAAAACTCTAGTTTGCACTATGTGCCCATCTTAAATTCTTCTGCTCATCTCTCATAGTATCTATTATAGGGTTACAAACTAAACTAAAATTCTTGATAAACTTTTAGAAACTAGCTAATCTATTGAATCATCTAACTTCTCCAACACTCTTTGGTGTAACACATTTCAAAATTACCTTAACCTTTTCAAAATCTAGCTTCAAAACTTCATCTTAAATTACAAATCTTTGATACACACTTTCTTCCTTCATGAAAAAAAATTCTTTATATTGATCAACGCCATTTCTTCCTTCAATCTCTACAATACTTGTCTCAATTGTAGCAATGTTCTTTACTCTGACTAAAAATTAGAATATCATCAAGGTACACAATCAAAAATTTATCCAAGATATTCTTTAATAACTCATTCATTAATCTCTTTCAAGTAATAGGACGTTTAGTTAAACCAAAAGGCATTACCAACCATTCATACAAATCTTCATTAGTCTTGTAATCTAATCCAAAAACTATACATATCATTAAATTCAATCTTTCATTCATTACTTTCTCTAATTCTGATATGATATTAACCACTCTTCAAATCAATCTTAATAAAGTACTTTGCTCCACTCAAATAATCCATTATATCATCCATTCTAAAAAAGGGAAATCAATATCTTACTATGATCGTACTGATAACTCTAAAATGAATACACATTTGTCACTCTAAGTTCTTCTTAGGGACCAATATTCTAAGGAGCTGTCCATCCTAACGCAAAAAGTGACATGTTCAATGGTTAAAATGACATAAAGACATGCGTTCCAAGGATGACCATCCATTGGGTGTGGGCCCAAGATGATGACTTCAAACTCTTTCTATCAAATAGAGTTTAATGGAAACATAGAGACCTCATTGATGGAGAAGAGCGTGCTTGCCAAAAGGAAGAATAGTTAACTACCAAAAAAGAAAAGGTTAAACCACGTAGTTCCAAACAAATGATAAGAACGGTGTTCCATGGTTTATATTCATAAACAAGTCGTCAGTAGTGTTGACATGACCATACCATTTTCAAACTAGTTTTTGCTACTCATTTTGAGTGGAATCTATTTGATAATTTGGATATGTAACATCTATGCTACTAATGACTACCATGATAGAGAAAACCTTTGGGACTGGATGGTTGGTTCCCTACCCAAAGCATACTAGATCATTTCAGGAGATTTTAACATGATTGAGTTTCGGGATGATGAATGTGGGGTTGTTAGAAATACTTGTAAAGGAAGTCAATCTTTCTTTTGGAATAAATTCAAGAGAAGATTAAACCTCTTAGATCTCATGGGTAATAAAAAAGGCTTTTTCCCAGAGGGTACATAGACCATTTAAAAAATGATTTAGTTTTTGCATATGATAATTTCTATGAGGAATTCTTCTTGTCTCTATGCATTATTCTTAAAAGAATAATTCATATTATGAAAAGTTAGTTAGATACAATTACACAGGAAGATTGATTATGAAAATGACTATGAATTTATGGAAGACTATACTAGCTCTCCACAAATCCTGCAAAACCAAATGTTTGAGTTCTACTTGCATAGGATGCTGATGGGTAATAATTTTGAATCCAATGCTTAATTTGTACGTTGGAGAGGTGCAGTTGAGAGTATTTCTTTTATTTCTACAACATCAAGTTGATCTAGAAGAAAAGATGGACAATTCTAAGTTAGCAAAAACTAGGTTTGGCTTGTTGATTAGAGATTAGTATCCAAATACAATGTCCTTTACAAGTTAGTTCTAGGTTTATCATGTGAAATGTGCCTTCTCTACTAGCACACACACTCATATTAGCACTCATATTTATATATATTTGTATATGTATGTTCATATAATTTGTGTATCTTCCCATGTTGCAATAACGAATGTCACACATTTTGCATGCCTAGTGTGACTTCCAAATATATCTCTCCTATAAAATGTGTCTTCTCTAACAATTTATAATGCGCACACACACATGCACGTGCACACACATGCATATTACAATGATAAGCTTAATAGCATGTGTGTTTATGACCAGTGGGCATGCAAAACCTATCGCCCTTTCCCTTCTCACCTTTGAGACCAAACTCATCTTGGCATATATGGCAATTCCATGACATCAATAACTACATTAATCACATATGTGATAAATGAAGAATGTCCCAATGTGCACTCAAATACAAATTTTCAACTTGGAATACATCAGTCATATATGAAGATGCCAAGGCACAAGGTTGTCCTAGAAGATAAAATTATAGCCTACACATAAAGGATCTTAAGGAGTATGACCTCAAAATCTCCATTCTAGTTGATACATTGTATGATTCTATGTTATTAACAACTAACATGTTCAATCAAATGAAAGATAACATATATAAGAATGTTCATAAATGTGAAATGTGCCACACAATTTACAAAAGCAAGACACAAGATAAGAATATGCAGGGTGATATACATTTCTAATAGAAAATTAATTTTGTGAATGGATTGATGATAAGAATGATGACCTCTAATTTATTGATGGTTCTGATGACTACCGAAGTGTCCCAACAAATGAATAACCTAAGTGGACCACTAGTCCTAGATAAGGTTTAGAACTAGTAAACAACATGAGGTGCCACATAGGATTCCTATATTCCCCTAATTACACAAGTTGTATGTAAGCTAAAATCTTGTGAAGGAACATGGTAACATATAAGATAAGATAAGGTAATTTTATTAATGTCCAACAAAATACCACAATGTGGGTGTATGGGACTAGAAACTTACATCAAGAAGAAAGTAGACAAACTGAGTACCAAACAATAAAAGAACAAGTACAAAAAAAGAAGAAGAAAGTAGGAGACATCATGGAAAAGAATAGGTATTTTTCCTCATAGGGAAAAAGTCCAATAATGACTGATCTGTGTGGCTACCAGAGGCCCTGTGATGAAGCTGAGTGCTACAAAAGGAGTGTCACTAGTGAGGAGATCCCTTGTAGGGTCTCATAGATCTAGAATGGCCCATGTTAGGGAAACTATACGGTCACTTCACACCTTGAGCCAGAGCTAAGGGTGAGACAAAGGTTGTAATAAGTTGTGCTTGTTTGACTCTTGGGAAATGAAAGCTATAAAGTATGGTCATGAAGTTGTAAGGACTCACAAAGATAGAGTGCAATGCAACACTAATCTGTGTACCTAAAAAAAATCTGAGAGGGATCTAAAATATCTAAATAGACAATAAAATATCCTTCTAATCTTGTAGTATATGGGGCATTTGAAAAGTAAATGGATCTCAGATTCTACCTCTACTAAGGTACAAAGTCTACACACTCAATCCTCTCTAGCAATATGGTCATTGACCTGGATCCAGAGTCTATGTGAGCCCACCCTAAAGGAACCAAGGGGGATATGCAGGGCATGTATCCAGTATCTATGTAATTACTTAGGGCATACAATAATCCCATCTTGAATATCTAAGAAGTGCTTAGCATAGAAAGCCATCCTCGAACATAGTCCCCCTGGATGATCCACCCAAGTCCGTATAATATACTGCCTGTAGATGTTAAGTCTGACATTCCCATTCAACTCTTGTTGAGAGGGAAGTAGATAAGGAGGAGTGTCCAATGAGATCTAGTAGGGAGGGAGATGGCCAATATTGATCTCAAATGAACTCAATAGGATAGTAGCCTGAGCATACCAACAATGGGCTCTAATGGCTAGATTAGAGTCTATAATAGAAACTGAGGAGTAGTAGGCTAAGTAAGGATATTTGTGTTGGCCTTTAGCTAAGTATAAAAAGACACAAAGATGGTGGAGAAACTAGATTAGGTAAAAAATGGCTACAAGCCTAGATGGGTGAGCTCTAAACTTAGCCAAAATAATGCTGTAGGGGGTAGATCTATGACATTTGATAATCTGATGGAGGAGAAAAGTCTAGGTATGCTTGATCATGGCTCAATTTGAGTCTAAAAGGGAAGGACCCCAAACCATCAAACCATAGAGCACTGTGGGTCTTACTAAAGAATCTAGGAGGGATAGCTTAGATGATGTGTCCTGAAAGTGGTGTCTGAAGCATTGTCTCTCGAGCATGGCAAGGGAACCCAACTCTTTACTGATTTGAGGCTAAATGGCTAGTCTCAAGCTGAAATGAGATCTAAAAAACTTAACCCCAAGGTATGTGTAAGATGATGTAATATCAAATTCCTAACCCTGGAAGTGGAAATGGAGATGTGAGGTCTTCAGACCGTTGAAGACCATAACAAGAGTCTTCTCAAGGTTCACAACCAGCTGTCTCATGTTGCAAAAAGATGCAAGTCTATTTAAAATCCTTTGAAGACCCTCAAGAGAAGAGGCAAGAAGAACCACATCATTAGCAAAGAGAAGGATGGAGATCAATACTTGATGTAGATAACAACCATCACCTGAAGGCGATGAGTCGCTGAGAAAAGCCTCAAGCTCATCAATGTAGATCTCAAACAAGGTGGGTGAGAGGGGGTAACCTTGCTTCACCCAAATGGTGCTCTAGATAGGTTTAAAGAGGACATTTGTGTTCCTAAGTCTACCAATCACTGTCTCATTTAACCTCATGGTAGCCATTAGTAAGATCTCAAAAATGCCAATATCTCTCAATCTCTAAAAGAGGGCCACTTTAGGGATGATATCAAAAACCTTACAAAAATCCACAAAACAATAGTAGACTTTGTTCAAGTGGTGTTGAGCCTCCTCAATAATAGCCCATAGTGTAAAGATATGATCCATGGTCTGGTAGTCTACCTTGAATCTTGCTTGACCCTTAGCCCTGCAATTCCTCATTATATCAAGTTCATTGGATAAGATAGTATTCAATGCTGTAGCATAAAGTTTGGAAAATGTATGCCCAATCATGATGGTCCTATAGTTTCCAAGATCAAAGGCTATCCCAAACTTATGGATTGGGTGAATAATGTATCTCAACCATGAGTCTAGAAAACCAAAAGAAACCAATCTATTAAAGAGTGTAGAGAGATAAGGGCCTAGGATCGTGGTACCAAGATTGAAGAGCTTAGCCTAAAAACCTTCCTCATCAGCCACCCTAATGCATCTCATAAGTCTGATGGCCTCATAAATTCTAGAGGTGGAGAATAAGTGACAATGGGGAAGTGGGCTAGGAAGAGGAGTGAGCTAACTCGAGATGTCATACAACGTGGGGACATGAGAATCAAGGAGGCAAAGGTCAAGGGTGGAATAAGGTTGGCTATGCTGGGGGAACATGATGTTCCAAAAAAACTTGGGATACTGAATAAGTGTGTCATGGAGGGATCTGCCTTGTGAAGCAATAAATAATCATTTCTTATGGCAAAGAAAGCATTTGTAAGAGAGTCATAAATTGGTGAAAGCAGGGGAATGAGTATCAAAATCCAAGCATAAGGAGTGGTCAAAAGTTTTATAGGCATCATCAAATCATAGGTTCATGGGACAAGTATTCTGTTGAATAGTTCTGGAAGTGCTGGGAATAGAGCAGTAGGGGATAGAGAGGAGAGATGACTCCCAAATCATGGTAGCTAGTGAGTGAAACATGGTGGACACTTGATTGTGATTCATGAAGCTAGTAGGGTAGAGGAATATTCTCAAATGAAAAATGAAGAGGTCTTGATCACTATCCTAAAAAAAAAAAGGTTATGGGGGTGAATCTAGGTAGGGTGATGAGGGATGGGTGGTAGAAGGTGTGAAGAAACACAAATCGAAAGGCTAAGGAGGGCATGATCAACCAAGGAAAGATGGGAGATAGTAAAGTTTTGGATGGATGGGAGGAAAGAAGCAACAATAAGGATATAATCAACCACACTCACACTCCCACTATGAGGCCAACATGTAAAAAGCTCAAAACCCAAAAAGCAAGAGAGGCCATTTAGAATCACCAAGTTGGAGGATGCACAGAGCTAGAGAAGGTGGTGACCAAAAAGTTAGAGGTCCACTCTGATCCTCAGATAAACAATGAAGCCCCATACTAGTAGGATCCCTCTCAATAGTAAAATCAAGTCAGACCCATGGTCACATTGGGGGGTCTAGAGATTTTTAGTCAGCGTATTAAAATATCTTAAGATGATGATGTCACCCATAGCCCTAAACTTGGAGATGCTCTCGAATAGGTCTGTAAAAGGGTTCCCATCTTCAACACTATGAATGGTGTAAGGTGAGGAAGTCAGTGAAAAGTAACATACAACAATGAAGAGATCTCTTTGACAACAACTGGTGCCTCCAACCTGGATCCACATAAATCTAGCATGAATTCCAAAAAGAACCAAAATGGTCGTACTAAAAAAATCATCTCTAATCAAGCAAGACAGCCCACCAAAACCATGTACACCACCTAAAGTGCAGACCTACTCCCTGCAAATTGAAAGCCACTGATACCCTGTATAACTTAGAAGGGGCTAAGCAAGATTCTCATGAGTCTTGATAACAATAAAAAAATAACATACCCAACTACATCATGCAGTAAGCCTAGCAAAGACCACAGGGAGCCATTACCATTTCAACAACTGAAAAATAGAGAGCCGACAGAGGGCTTAGACTTGCCCAACTATTGGTGCTTAGACCTTCATTTGGCTTGGGTATGTCTGGTATCCCAACCCTTGGGAGGTGAGTCACAAATGACTACTTTTAGATTCCTTATTACTACCCATTTTCCATTACTCCTTGCTTCTACCATGAGACTCCTAGAGTGCTTTAGTTTAGCTACTTATGATTTTGTGAGGTCCTCATCAAGAAGTATCTTTGTGGGAAGAAGGAAGAGCTTCTTATTTTCCCTAAGAGCTTGTAGTCAATTAGCTAGTGAGAGAAACCTAAGAAAAAGGGCACCATCATGTCCAAACCATGCTCTATCTAATAAATTGAGAAATGAGTAGCCTTTGGGGAGAGGATCAATGGAGGATGAAGGAAGACCTCTAACTTGAAGGTTGAGTTCCCTAAAGTGCCTAACCTTGTCTTCTACCAACTTCTCTTGGACAATTTTTTTGACCTTGGGTAGAGGCGTAGTGTTGGAGTTTTTGCAAGTGGAGGCCCAAGATTTAATATGCTACTCTCTTTTAGTCAAGAGAGATGTTTGTTTACAAACAAGCTTGGTCTGCTTATCCTTGAGGTTTCCAATATCCCAAAATTCTTTAATAATGGAGCTAATATCTTTTGTAATGCCTATTGTTTGTGTGATAAAAGTTTCAAAGAGGTCTTGGATGCATGAAGAATTAGCCACAACCTACTGGTTCAAGTCATTTAATGATTTAGATAGGGAGTGAATAGTATCCTAGTGAGTTTGGTTCACTAATTTGAACTTTTGTAACTATAGTAAGAGACCTTGGGAAACTACCAAGAGAGAAAGAGTTGTGACTTTCAGAGCTACATTATCCTTCTCTAATAATGTCAAGCAGTCAACTATCTACTATAGTGTTGCTGGAATGGGTGGGGGGTCCATGATTCAAAATAATACTAAATAGTATATGAAAAATAATAAACAATACTAAGTCGTATTTGATTAAACCAAAGAAGATATGATACCACACATTCTGTCAAATGGTTCTCATGCAATTTGGTCTTGATATTAGGGTACCATGGATAATACTCTTACAAAGTTATATTGTCAAACACTTGGTTTGGTGCACCAACACCCCGACAATATAATGATTCCTGATCATGGCAGGGGCTCATGATAGCTTTGCAACTCCATACCTTGCTTGCATATGGCACATGCTTCTTATCTATTCAAATTATAAATTATAGAAGAACATGTGCATAGCTCATGGTAGTTCATGACACCCAACACTCGAAGGCCACTGCTCACGGTAGAGAGACTACATACAACTCTGATTCAAATGTTATACATGACTCTAATTCAAAATGTTTCTCACAATGGAGAGACTAAACATGACTCTGATTCAAATATTTCTTATGGAAGAATGAATTCTAGTTGCACCATAGAAACCATCTGGAACTGTTGTCTAAGTAGCATTATTTCAAGGTAGTGGCAAGGGCACCAACAATAGATTAGTAATGGCTAGGGAAAGATCTCTATTTGAATCACAACACCATTACTCCTCCATTGCAACAACTCACAACTCTCTAGAACAATCCACAACCATGGTCACAATTCATGAATTTGCTTCAAAATGTTGCTCATGATAGAGAGATTGCACACAACTTGAATGTATTTAGGAAATAAAGAGGAGGGGAGATAGCTAGGGCACTAACAAGGGCTTAGTAATGGCTAGGGAAAGATCTCTATTTGAATCACAACATTATTAGTCCTCCATTACCAAAAGTCACAACTCTCTGCAATGATCCACGACCATGGCCATGACTCATGGCTCTGCTACAATAGTTTTGACACAATGTTCTCCGCAATGACCCATGGCCACAACCATGAATCAAAAATTTGAGGAAACTTTTCAAAACACATGCCATTTATCATTTTTTGCAATTAAAAGAAAGGAAATGTATTTTATGAATACAGTAGTGACAAGGTTTTAGCATGTGTGATGAAGCATGCATGATATGTCAATGAAATTTTCCCATAGGGGTGTGATGGCACATTCCCTCTTTTGACATGAGATGAACCTAGCCACCAAGAGCAATGTATCACACAATAATAAAAGGTTGTGTGTAGATTCAAGAAAAATGTGGATCCTATCCTACTACTAATGGCCGTAATGAAATAAATGACACTTCAAGATCACACTTATCAATAAGGCTATCAACACCAATATCCTTCTCTTTAGTAAGAAATAATGACTTTTGAGCCTGCACACAAATCAGAGGATTTTTTGCAAGTAGATGAGGAAGAAAATCAATCATTGTAGCCGAAAGTCCTCCATTATATGGAAGATAAGAAAGATGACCCCAAGGATATCTCTATCCTTAAGGAAGAACATGTCAATATGCATGATGTCACCCTTCAACCTATGCATATTACTACAAAAGAGCAAGAAGGATATGATGATAATAATTTTTGGGATGAGCTGCAAAAGTTGTTCTTATCCACACACACCAAGAATTCTATTCCATCATCAAAAGATGATGAGTTACAATAGAAACAAGTGGAGAGTGACACCATATCAAAAACTTCAAAGGAAATGGTTCACAAACATCACAAAGAAGATGTGGATATCATATCTTCATAAGAAAAGGAGGAGACACTTTTAGACCAATACAATACCATCATTGCACAAAACAATATTGAGGTTAAGGCTGATTCCTTAGACCTTGTACTATCAAGAGGATGCCCTATAAGGCATCTAGCTCTGTAAAAAAACAACAAATTGCCCTTGATCATTGCTTGTTTTAAAGCATTAGGGTGAGTTTACCAAGGAGGAACAAGTGTGTCTTGCTCAAAATTAAGGTTTCCCAGTGCTGGAGAGTTTCATTATTTTAGAGGGTACACTTTTCATCCCTTGCAAATAGAAAAACCTTCAATGTAAAGCCTATTTCATTAGTTAGTAGGGTCAGAAAAGTGTGTCCTATGAAATAGCAAAACTCCATTAACGTGATGTTTTAGCAATCTGTGATGCATTGGCCCACTTTAACATCCCAAAATCTACAACCTGAGAAAAAAGGAAAAATATTTGGAGGGAAAGCTTGTGTACATGTACTTCTTGGAAATCTGAAAAAACATACCCTATTATGTACATGCATTTACAACAAAATGAAATTAAACAAAGGCACTAATTGAATTGTCAAAGTAGTTTCCTTCCTACAAGTTTTGTGGTCATGATTTTAATGAAGCCAACCTTCTTTGGAGATTCAACCTCAAAGCGCATGTCCCCACACTTAGAGGTTGTTTTTGTGCTATGTAAGGTCTTTGTGGGATAATGTATCATGCATGGGTTATAAATTTTGTGTCAAGAGTTTTTAGCATGCATGGCGGGACATACATAAGTCCACCAGTAGCCATTTAAATATTTTTCATTAAGAATTTGGGTCTTTTCTCATTGATATCAACATTATAAGGCATTTCATCAAACTCCACGATGACTCTAAATTCAAATATCTACTAGCTTCAAGAAGATCAAGAGCTGGTATGTAAATACCATTCCTAGCCTTTTGTGATTTTTAACATTTTATGTGAATTACAGCTTTGATGAAGTTCTAATCATGGATCAATTTTATAGGTAACCATTCCCCCCTAAATAATGAAAATATTATTCCTAAGCCCTCAAACTATCAATACCAATCTCAACCTCAAGATGGCTATAACCAATATGCTCAAAATCCTTACCATCCTCCTTCCCCTTCTCCACGAGTCCCAACAACCCCATATAAAAAGCTTGAAGATATGATGTTGGGATTCCAAAGCCAGATCAACTTAAAGCTATAAGAAAGGGGTATGCAAATGGAAATGAGGCTTCATGAACAAAGTGAGTAATTGCTGGTATAGGAGAGGTAGCTTGATGAGACCGAGAACTAGAAGAATATGAAGTCCTCCATAATACATAGCATAAGAAAGAGGACCCCAAGGATAGTTCTCTGCTTGGAGAAGATCATGTCGATATTCATGAGGTTGTCTATCAACTTATTCCTACTACTGCAAGGGAGCAAGAAGAATATGATGAAGATAATTTTTGAGATCATTGGGAAATTTTTTTCTTATCCAAAGACAACTATAAATCTATTCTTTCATCAAAAGTTCAAGAGTTGTAGCAACAACATATGTAGAGCCATGTTATACTAGTAGCTCTGAAGGAGGTGGTTCACAGTAGTCACATAGAAGATGTGGAAATGAAATGTTCACAAGAAAAGGATGAGTCACTTTCAAACCAACACAATGCCATCATTACGCAACACACTGGAGACGTCAATGCTAACTACTTTTACCTAGTACCATCAAGAGGATTCCCCATAAGGCATCTATCTCTATAGAAAAAGAACAAGTTTCCCTTGGTAATGCTTGTTTCAAAGTATGAGGGTGAGTTTAGTGTGGAGGAGAAAGCATGTCTTGCTCAAATTTAAGGTGTCCTAGTGCTGGAGAGATTCCTTTCTCTCAGAACTAGGAAGGTTTTTCGAGATGCAGTAGTATATCTTTCATACTTGACATTATTTTTAGCTTCCCCAACTCATGAAAGGAACAAGAATTTTTAAAGGGAAACTATTTTAAAAAGCCAGTTAATTGCTTTGTTTGATTTCTTTTATTGTAGATACTTGTACATAGTAGGGTTGATGTTGCAGAAAGTGTACGTGCATAGTGGTTCCCTCTTGGAGTTGTTGGGAACTTTTTCTTTTTTTCTAAGGCCATAGACCCTTTGAAGTTGTAGTGATTTTACATGTCACAACAAATATGCTTTCCAACCCTTTAAAAATAGATAAACCTTCCATGTTAAGCATATTTTTCTATTTCACAATGGAAGAAAAGTGTGCCCTAAAAAATTGAAAAAAATGTGTAATGCAAAGGTTGCCCACTACAAGGACATGTTATCCTACTTTAACTTCAAAAAATCTACAACCTTGACAGAAAGGAAAAAGCTCCTATTAGCTGTGGATGGAAGCAAATGTGCATGAAAACTTCTTGGATAATTGAAAAATCTACCCTATTTTTTCCTCCATTCAGCCCACCATTTATAACCAATATGATAAATCTTTAGTGGGTTGTATTCTTTATAGTGGCTTGACATGCTAAATTATGGGTTTAACATTTTGTGTTAATGTGATTTTTTTCTTTTGTTGAGTTTATTTGAACTATGAGTTTATAATGAGAGATCATCCTTATAAAGGAGATTAAAACCCTAAAAAGTTCTAACCTAGGTTTCATAATAATAATTAATTATTATATGCCTAAAGTTTAGCTTAAGTGAACTATAATTAATTAGGAAATATCTAATTACTCTAACTATCCCATGAGCATTCACTTCCTTAAAAATAGAGCGGGTGCTACTAATATTTTTTAGGAATATTAATAGGGAATCAATCCCATGAATTTTATATTGAATCCTCTTAAAATTTTTTATCTCCTAAAATAAAGGAATCTAGTGTTAGAAATAAAATAGGGAAAGTAAACTTTGAGAGCGGGGGGTGGGGGGGTTTGGGGGGGCGGGGCAATGAATCAGTCCTTCAAAACTTTAACCATAAATTCATTCATCACACATCCATCTCACAATTTGCATGTAAACTACAATAGCTACCTAAACATATTCATCCATAGTATGGAAAAAAATAACATTCAACACATGTGGGACACAAGAAATTTGGCTACCTAGAAACTTTCCAATGAGAAGGTAAAAATGGGGTGGGGATGACACTAAAAAATCTCCACTATTGTAGTAATAAAGTATATCTAATGAAGGTTACAATGTTTGATCATAAAACATGATCTACCCTGTAAAAAGTCTACCTTGTTAAAGGCTTAAAAGATTGTTAGATCTTACCTTGTTAAAGGATTTCAAAACCCTGTTAGAAGTGTGCCTAGTAAAAGGACTTTAACTTTTAATTAAGTAAGCACCCTATTAAAATATTTACAACAACCTGTTAAGACTACTTTGTTAAGAGATTTAACTAATTCACCTGTTAGAATGTCTTAGCAATGATCCCGTGGTTAACAGTCTACTACTAGATAACATATCATCTCTTTGCATATATTCTTGATCCTCCTTTGATCAAATGTATCTCTTCTATCTTCTAACCTCTTTTCTCCATTCTCTTCTAACTAATTCTGTAATGTATCTCAATTCACAATACCTTAGTCACCATGAATACTTTGTTTGCATAGTGAGACATGGGGATTTCACCTACCAACAAATGAGATGATTGTGACACTACAGGATGTATAAAAGATATTCAGGCTACCAGTGCAAGATACACCAGTGATGGTTATGAAGGGAGTGACAAAAGAGAGGGAAATGAGGAGGATGGTGGGGCCTAGGGTCTAGTACAAGGTCCAAAGGGGGCAATTCATGTTTGACGAGCATTTGGATCAGGTGGTGCCAGATAGATGGATTTATTTCTACATCTGTGGATTAGTTTTGGGGTATATTTCTATAGACATAGGTGAGACTGGAGTGACATTGGCCTTGATCTTGATGATTATCCAGATCATGGATGATGGAGTCCTAGCCACATCTAGTTCATTGATGCTATTAGATCTTTATCAAGATTTGCATCAGATTATGTACCAGGGTGCAAGATGCCACTAGGGGAGGAGTATGGGCTTCTTGACCTTATTAAAAGTGTGATTGTAGGATCACATTATTGTGTTTAGATTGGTGGGGTGGAGAGATAGGCATCCAAAGGAGCCCGTGGCATATAGTTGGAGAGATTTGTTGACCTACCACCATAAAGAGAAAGTGCATTACTAGAGAGTATAGATTGGTGAGATCAAGGCGGTGACTTGGAGACCATACTTAGGTCTTAGGCCATTGGAAAAGGAGAGGAAACAACTTCCATATACCATAAATTACCATACCTTATTTTTGGTTTGTGGGATTACATAGTTGAGTAGTATCAGCTTGATAAGGTATTGTGATAATTTGGATGGCTACAGGATGTGCCAAGGGAGCTGGTGTGGTACCAGTAGGTGATGAGAGAGTCAATGATCCTATTTAGGCTACCATTATAGAGGGAGGGGCTATTCTAGACATGGTAGGACATGCTACCACATGATTGGGATTGGTTTTGGGGGCTAGCAGATGCTAGGTCCACATAGGGGTACATGGATTAGTTCCAGAGGCTAAGGCTTGTGGGGAGGGCAACATCGGTGACAAGAGAGATCATCCAATAAGTGAGGAGGGGGGATATAAGGCAAGGGGGTTGAGACAATGGGTGGAGATGGTAGTGTAGGGTGAGGCACCATAGTAGAGGAGATAGTAGGAGGGAGATGAGGAGGAGAGGGGATAGGGAGATGAAAGACTATAAGAGGAGAGGCCACAACAATAGGAGAGAGGAGAGGGGGCCCAAGGGTGAATTGGATGGGGAGTGTAATACCCCTAAATTGGCACATTGGTATACTGAACCGATTTCAATGTTTTAATCTTACAACATCTATTTGTTGATCAAATTTAAGTCTTATTGTACTAGGTATTTCTAATTCTGATCATCTTGACTTGACCTAAGTGTTGAATGTAGAAAAATACTAATCTATATTAATCACATACTTAATTTAATTCCTAAATCTTGATTGAAATTAGCTAAATTAATCTCCTAATTGAATTAATTTAATTATAAGTCCCAAGTAATTTAGTTAAATTAAATCCATCACCTATAGTTAATACACATAAAGAGGGAATTAAAATAAATTGGTTTAATTGAATATATATCATAAGTGTTGAAACTAATTATTTAATTAATTAGAATATTCTATTATGATGTCATATTTAAATGGATCAATGTTATCTCCTATTTCATCTCAGTCAACTCCATAAAAAATGGAGGACTCAATCTCATCTTCAATCTAGACTATACACTTGGTTTAACCTTGATTGTTGATCAGGTCCAAGATTCAATAAAAAGAGATCCTCGGCCTCTCATTTGAAAGGATGCACATAATTATTGAATCATTGTTGGATTGATCACTCAAGTGCTTTGAAATCAAATATCTTTTTCTTTATATGCTCATCATTTAGAGTAAAATACATTCATTTATCTTAACTTCCTTTTCATTGTTCTTAGATTAATTTGAAATTCATTTAGATTAATCCACATCTTTGCATTCAAAAACATCAAAAACATATATTAGATTGTATTTGCATTCATCAATCCTTCATACTAGTTTGGTCTGGTTGCCAAGCTCTCAATTTTGAGAGTGAATAGTAAAACCCTATCTAGTTAGAAGGCAAAAAATCACCTTGTGAAAAAATCCCAAATGAATAATCTCATATTTATTTTGGGATGTTACTGAAAAATATTGATCATGTTGAAGTGTGCGCATTTATAGGCCCATATTTGACACACATTTATGGCACCCATCGTCGGGTAGAAAAATCAATTTTATGGCTCATTTCATTTATTCTTGAAATTATAATTTTTTTGTTCGTATGATATAGAAAATCCTTGCATGAAATTAAAACTTTTCTTGTAAAAAGAATTTGAAACTGTGCAATCCTCTATACTTTCTCATGTGGGAAACTATATGCTCGCATGAAGAAAGTAATTTCTTGCATGGCACAAAGTGAATCCTCATGTGGAAAGCTATATATTCTCGTGTGAGACTTGACACCAAAATAGAGAAATATTGCATTTTAAGGTCTTTTTTTCATGATTCTTTGGTCTAACTCTTGTTTCTAAAGCATCTATTTTATGTTTTTTTGATTTTTTTGAAGCATCTTGGTAGTGGTTTGTAGGATGATTTCCAAAGATACCTTGAAATAAACATACAAATAATACTTATGGTTTGATTGGAGGAAATTTTTTCAAAGATCCATTGGTCAAAGAACAAATTCAAACCTACTCAAACAGTGTGTCTATTTTCATGCTTTTTCATACACACAGTTTAATAGGGCTTGTGAATTTCGTAGGTCTCTAGAAAAAGGGAATAGGGGAGTATGCTCTTTGCTACTTGGAAGTGATGCCCAAGAGAAAATAAAAAAACTATACACCTTTGGAAGACGATACTCAAGGAGGCAAGAAAGGTAATGGTTCTACCAAGAAAAACATTTTATGAAGAGATGATGCTCTTTTCCTTTTAGGAAAATCAAAATCTTGGAAAAAAATAAGTTGGGATTGATAATCTAGCTTGGTGATGAATATGTTATGTGTATTTGGGTAAGGTGAAGAGGTAGAGGAGTATTCTCTTTTCCTTTTGGAAAAATAAGAAATTTGGACCCTTGAATTTGAGCTATAGTTCGAGTCATCCCTTAGAGGGTCTGCTAGAGTGATCCAACCTTTGGGAATGACCCAAGTGAGCATGCACCTAATGTTGATAATTCCAACTCACTATAATAAAGAATATTTATAGTGAGAAATAATCCAAATCCATGTTAATTTATTCTTCTTGATTCTGATATCACATATCAAGAAGAGGTTATGTCTATTGCGCTAGGCGGCACCACCCCTAGTCTTGCTAGTCAAGTGTGTGCACTTTTAGGTGTTGCTATAGGCTTCTAGCCTTAACCTTGTTTATGAGGGTGCTGGGGATTAATATGAATGGAAATCTATTAAAAAAATTGTAGTCAGTTGCTACCTAGTGCATCTTTGAAAGGAGGCATAATCTTTCCGCAAGGAAGGGGAAGAATCTCTCTTGTAGATCCTCACCATAGGCATGTACTTGGATGTTGGAAGGTGGTATACACCCTTGAAACTTGCTACAATGGTTCTCATTGAGTGTTTATGATATTGAATCCTTGGAATAAACCAAAAAAATAGTTTCCCTCTAGTGGGGTGATACACTTGTGTGAGGTGAACACATGCACTTAAGCTTTGAGACAGATTTTGCTACCTCTACCATTTCTTTTTATAGGGATAAGAGAGTGTCTTTTTTGAGTCTAGAAATTTTCCAAACTATTCAAAAAACAAGATCAAGACTCCCATGTCACTTTGAGTTGTTTTCTCCTTGGTTGGATTGCTTATGACCACTATTTTCATCCCTTGTCTGAAAATAAAATGTCTACTTGTAATCCAGTATGATGTCCAAATCCAAAAATAATGTCCACGTTTGGCTGAAAACTATAAACACTATTAGTACTCTCTCTAGAAACTATTAGAATTTATCAAAATCTCTTCAAATTTAGTCAAAACCTGTCAATCTATCCTTTACTTTCTTGCACTTTTGCAATTTTTTTGGTGAGTAAAGACCATAGGTCTGCCAATCTATGTTTCCTCACATGGTGTTCTATACTTGCATGGGAGGCTGAGTATCCTCATGAAAGAATCTACCAAAACATTGGAAATTGGTATAAAGTTGTCAAAATATTGTTCAAACTACTAGTCTATCACTTCCTTACATGGTTCAACACAAAACTTTGCCTATGAATATGCTAGGAAAATTATTGTTTTGTTTCCTTGCATAGTGCTATATATTTCCTCGTGTAGTTCTAGAATCCTCACGCAATATTTATTTATTAAAATGTCAAAAATTATTCAAAATTGGTCTATCATACGTGTAGACACCTAAATTTGATTACACTATTTTAGTAATCCTATTTAGTTATCTAAAAAGGCATTATTAATTAAATTTCTATTTAATTAATCCTTTGTCATCCCCTAATTGATTAATTTAATTAATCATCTATAGTCCTAATTGATAAATCAAATAATCTATTATTTATCAATTAAATCCTTTTCTCCTATCTAATTTCAAAAATCCCCATTTATTAAATAAATCTATTTGATAAATGAAATCCTCAAATTCAAAAACCCCTAACCTATCTCTAAACCTCCATTTAGCCTAATCCACCCCATCCACCCATACTAACCAAGCTTAGCCACTAACTCACCCACCTTCATTAATGCCATCCACTTGCACATCTCTAACATCCCTAATCTAATCCTAAACCCAAGCCTAATCCACCCCTTAATGTTGTCACATTCCTTAAACAAGTTTAAGACTTTCCTAATCCAAACCAAAGTCTCCCCTCAAAAAACCCAACCACTAAGTCATGAGTGCTCTTACAAAACATAAAAGACTCTTACAAGCCCACTCATGACTCTTACACCCATCTTCCACACTCTTCCCTCTTCCACACTCATTCCTCTTACATCCCTCTTACATACTCAACCCCACTCATCATGACTTTAACCAACCCTTTACCCTACCCTCTCACACTCATCCTCCTTGTGACAAGTGTCACCTTCCCATTGGTGCTAAACAAGCACAATCCATGTGCTCTCCTTTGAGTGCATCCTAGCCCTCCTTAAGCCTTCATCCATTCTTGCATCTAAGCCCTCCATCCCTCTACCCCTTAGCCTATAAATTGAATCCCATCCCAAGCCATTTCATCAACAATCTTTGAGCTAAAGTTACCATGCTATTTTGAGAACCAAAGCCATCAATATTACCCTTATAATGCCAAATTGAGAGCTCACAAAGCTACCAATTTGTCATTACCCCTCTCCATTGAAGCAGCTTTTGAGCATCTTGAGCATACATCCACAGAAAAAGGACACATCTATAGAATCAAGAAAGCATGGAGTGCTTTTTCTTGTGAGGTTTGCACTTCTTGTTTTCTTCCTTTGTCTAAGCATATATGTGAATTTAGTTTTTGGTTTGTGAATGTTTACTTTATTTGTTAATGTTCTTTGCATACTGATTCTGGTTCTACAATAGGCATTTTCTCTCATGGGTTAAAAAAATTCCTCACATCATAGTCATTTTCTCATGTTATTCTATCAAGAATCTTCAAAAAATAGTGAGCTATTCTAAGCTCCCTCATCAAAACTCAATCTAAATTTGGCCTTTGACTAAAAGCATTAAGTCATTACTTTGTCTACAATAGTCTAAAACTCAGACATCTTGCTTAGTTTATCACTTGTGACCTATACATGAACTAGTGTCATTACTTTGTTGTTCTATTTGATCTCTTGTGTTTGTCATATCTCACATCATGATAGTCAAAACTATCAATTTTTTTTGGCCATTTCTTTGACTACTCATACCAAGATATACACAATTCTTACTGAATCTTACTTACTTTGAGACAATGTTCTACTATAATCCTTGTTGAAAATTTGTCATAATTCATTGTCTATAACTATTGCAACTAGGAGTGGAAATGTGTTTCCTCCCCATAGGCCAAAATGAGGTAGAGACAGAGGTAGAAATTGCGATAGAGGTTGTTCCCAAGTTTACATATAATCCAAGTATAGTGAAGGTTCATCATGATCTCTTTCACCAATTGGTCCACCTAGTGCTCGAAGAGACTTTTCCATACACTTGTAACAAGTTAAGAATCCATCATTTCAAGAACATTCAGACATTTACAAGAGACCTAGGTCTCTAAACAAAACAATTGAACTTCCATTGTAACACATATACAACTTTAACAAATTGAAAACTTCTACACCCCTAGAATGACATATCAAGATCAAGAGTAGGGGAAAATAGTAGGAGACAATATCAAGAAGAATCCTAAAGAAATGAAAGGATGAAGGATCATTACACTTATATGAATGATTATGAGGATACTAAAGAGATACCCCTAGAAGACATAGAGAAATTTTGCAATGATAAAAACTTCCAGAAAATTATGGAATTCTTACTCCACGATGAGAAAGAAAAATATTTCCTCAAAATCACTCAAGAAGGAACAAAACTACCTCAACACTTCAATTTTGAAACAATTGTCACACATGAAGAGGAAACTAAAACTTGAAAATTACAAAAACAACTCTAGGCCATGCAAGAGTAGTTGGCCAAAATTTTCAAAGAAAAAGATAAACCAACTAAATAATACATGTTAGACACTATTTGTTCATTTCCTTTCAATAAGGATTTGTATATGCCTCCTTTTCCTAGAGGAGTTGAGTTACCCAAATATGAAAAATACTTAGGAACATTTGATCCCCAAGATCACTTGAGGGAGATTGCTGCTTTGTCTATGGAATTCATGCACAATCAAGCATATCTTATGTGTTTGTTCCCACAGAGTCTAGGTGGTCAAGCCATGGAATGGTTTTCAAGATCACCTACTAGAATTAAAACATTTGATGAGATTGCTAATATGTTTATTCAATAGTACTCACACAACATACATCCAATCAATGTACAAGATTTGTGCAACCTTAAAATAATAATTAGAAAACCTTTCCTAATTTTTCTCCAAAGACGACGACAATTGTATACCAAATACTCACACAAAATCCCCAAAAAAAAAGTTGATATTTTCATGGATAATCTTTTACTGATTTTGGGTACAAAATACAACTTCAAGGTCCTCATACCTTTGAGGATATGATTACACAAGGTATCCAAATAGAAGAGCTCATGGTAAAGAAAGGAGAATTAACCCTTCAAAAAGACATCAAACAAGGGTCTACCTCTAGCAAAGATAAATACAAGTATGTTAATACAAATTAAGAGGTAGTACACGATGGAGTAGTTGATACTATCACTTCCAAGCCTTCTAAGGTGGCTTTTAACCTCACAGATAACATCAATGTGTCTAAAACCATTGAAAAATCTACTTCAAATAACAAGACATTTAGAAATAAAGCAAATAACTTATCATAGGTTACTCGACCCAAATGTGAATACACACCCCTTGGTGAACCTATATATGTGGTCTATAAAAGTTTACTTCAAAATTAGATTATTACTCCACTTGATAATTCTTGTCCTTATGATCGATAACCATGACCCACATGGTGGAATGCGAATGTATATTGTGAATACCATCAAAACAAGGGTCATAAAACAAACAATTTGTTGAATCCAAGACTGGTTTTGACTATTTCATGTCAAAACACTTAATCTATTTACTAAGTTCATGCCGAGCTAGTAACACATGCCGAGTAAAATATGTATAGATGTCGAGTAAATAGTTGATGCTGAGTAAGTTCAAGTTCTGAGCCAGATAGAACTACAACAAGTGTCAAATAATAGAATGATCAAGTGCCAAGCATCAGAGGTAACAAGTGTCGACTAACACAAATTGGACATAGTTGTTTGTAATCACACAAACACCTATGTAAACCATTTTTGACCTGACATCGAAGAATCTTGAAGGATATTAATGATAAGATTAAATCTTTTGCATTACCTATGCAATCAGCATGCAACCAATAAGAAAAATGGAGAAGGCATGCAACCAATAAGAAAAGTGCATGAATTGCTTTAACCCAAGAAATGGGGGGGGATGTTGAAGAAGAGGAAGGTGCTGAGCAGGAAGCACCCAAGGTTGAGCCAAAGAAAAGAAAGGCACAAAAATAACCAGTTGCACAGCCAGAGGAAAGAAGAAGGCAACAAAGCCAATCCCAACCAAGCCAACTACAAGGGCAGACACTTGGGAAACAACCCAAGTGGAAAAATAATAGGGGAAATAAAAAGTAATAGAGAAAGAAGGGCCTACAAAACCAAAGAAGAGAAGAAAATATGTTGCACCTGTAGAGTCAAATGAAGAAAGGATAGAGTCTGATAATGAGCAATTCAGATTGGTAAGATGTTCTACCAAGTCTAAATTGGAAAATGTTTATAATAACATTAGAGACAATGTAGATTTAACTAGTTTAAAGACCATTTATTTCAATAAGTTGTCAAGGGAACAACAAAACATAGTGAAAGAGTCCATCTAAACTATGATGGCTAAGTTCGAGACCACCCCACTTGAACTAGACAACTCTATACCTAAGGAGCTAAGCTCCATTGTAGAGAATAAATGGTAATATTGTCTTAAAATGGAGAAATAAATATGGGATTCAACATTGGATTGTGTAATGCTAGACCTAACTAAAGGTCAAATAAATAAGGCTAGTAAGAAACATGGGAGCAAATTTGCACCCAAATACAAAGCCTTTAGAATTTTGCAAAATCAAACTAAAGATGTTGTGCAAAAGTCCACACAAATGTGGAAAATAATTTATGGATTGACTATAGTAAAGGAAGGGTGGGAAGACCCCTTTGAGGGGAGAAATGATGAAGAAGAAGAGGAAAATGAAAAAAATGAGGAAGGAGAGAAAGAAAAAGAAGAGGCAACAGTGGAGAAGACACAAGGTGAAGAGGTAACAACTGAGGACCAATAGCCAAAAAAGAGTGACCAAGACACCCAAATGCCACCACCAAGTCCTCCACATACAACATCTATAGAAATTGTAATTGTCAAGGATGTTCCTAACATGTCAGGTCAGAAAATCAATCCATTGACTGTAGAGGATCTCAAAAAGATCCTTCACCAAACTACATTGCAATCACAACTATGCACAAATCCTATTTTGGTGAGTGTGGAAGAGTTGCAAAAGGCTATAGTAGAAATCACTAGAGATAAGGTGAACACACAAAAACCACCTTCACAACGTCCTATAGCTACAATAGATCAACCAAAAGAACAAGAAGTACAATATACAATTGCTAAGGTTGATCATACAGTCACAACAACAAAAACTGCCAAGGAACCAACAAAGGAACAAACAAGACAAGATGTTCCTATAGTACAAGGCCAAGGTGCACCTCCTCAAATCATTATAATTGATCAAGGTACTAGATAAGAGGAGAAAACCCCTAAAGAAAGAGAGTAGGAGGCAATACAGACATTGGTGAACTTGCCTACCTCAGGGACTACTACCAAATAGTTGAGTACTGATGTAGTTCCACTACAAATTTTAGCACCAAGCTCAAGCTCCACCAAGGTTGCAAGGTTACTTCACTATGGAGACCCTGCACTTGATGAAGAAATAGTCATACCAAGTTATGACTCCAAGACAATGAACCTAGTGCAAATAAATGAACTGCAAGAGGCACTAGAGAGAAGGAAGAAACAAGAGATTCTCAGAACTAAGTATAGATAGAAGCAAGCACTTGTAGAAATCAAAGATATATTCCTTGATGCATTTAGCTTGCCAGTACCTAATGAAACCAGGCCCATCATGGAGCAACTATCCAATATAGTGGACCAGGTACAGAATGAAGACCTTGATATTAATGTTAAGTTATTAGAATGGTCTAAAAAGAAGTTTTAAATGAAAGTTAATGAGAAAATATCTAGTGAGATAGCACTTTCACAAGTTGAATTGGCTAAGAAGGTTGAGAAAGTGAAAATAGTACTTGAGAATAGATTCTCATTGTACTCAAAATTGTGTGACTGATCATTCTTCACACAAGAAACTAGCTAAAGGATATTGATCTTGGAATGAAATCTCAAGATTTTTAGCACACAGCTACCCAAAGATCCAGCTCAAAGTGAGAAGCATTTTGCAACTACACTTCACACCCAGAAAGAGTTAGTTGAATTGACAGCAAAAGAGGCCAATGTCAAGGTCAAATTGATACAAATTCAATTTTCTATTACCCCACATTTAGAAGTACTCCATAAGAAAATGGCCTATGTAGAAAATGTTCCAAAGAAAGACCCAATCTTTCTACCTTAGAAGGCCTAGTACATCTTGCAGTAGAGATAGCCATCTAGCACAAGTAATTGGAAATTGCTTTAGATAATTGGGATGCTTCTCTAAAGATGATCATGGAGGTAAATAAGACATTTTTGGCTAAATATTCTATTCATTCTTAGGACCCTTTGACATAAGTGTTAAAAAGGGGGAGATGTAAATAAAAAGGGGAGATGTAAATAAGAATGGGGAGATAACACATTCTTTGATGGAAGTAATAAAGAATATCCAAAGGGAGAGATATTAAAATTTACATTTTGAGGAAGTAATAAGGGAGTAAAGCCAAAAGGATGCAAAAAATACAAAGAATGTGTGAAAGAGGGAGCAGATATAGAGTACAAACAAAGCATATACGAAGTACAAACAAAGTAGAAATAGGGTACACAAAAATAGAGGCAAAAGAATGATAAGGTAGACAAGGCAAAGAGTATCAGATACATTAGCATGAGACAAATTCAGCACACGAATTTTGGTTATAGAATTGTCACATCAACTTAGGAGGAGTTACAAATTTTTTGAGGTATATAGAATTTTGGACAATTTTTTGAAGTCTTGTACATATGCTGAATAGAATGTGAAGTATACTCATAGAGATCATATTCATAATGTTCAGTTAAGTGTTTTTGCCACTCATGTCAAAAGGGGAGATTGTTAGTCTTAGATTGGTTTTGACAATTGAGTGCCAACACACTTAACCAATTCTCAAGATGATGCCAAATATAATACAGATGCTGAGTTATACTATGTGTCAAGCCAAAGAATTCAATAGGTGCCAAGTGAACTTTAGGTGCTGAGCGAAGTTCAAGTGCCAAGTGATAAGTGATGCCAAGTCACTATAGGTGCCGAGTAAAGAATAGATGTTGAGGGAGACATAATTTCTATAGGAGCCCAATGAGATAGAATTTCTATATGTGTCGAGCATCAGAAACTAGTAAGTGTCAAGTAACATAGAATCAACATATGAGTTTGTATCTTCACAAACTCAGATGTAAACCATTTTTGAGCTGACTCAGGATGAATCTTGAAGGATCTTGAAGATAAGATCAAATCTTTTGCATTACCTATGTAATCAACATGCAACCAATAAGAAAAATGGAGAAGGCATGCAACCAATAGGAAAAGTACAAGAATTGAGTAGAAAATGAAGAATGAATATTGATCATAGATTCATACCTAAACCTTAGGCTTTGAAGTCTTTAAAAGGAGGAAAAAATCCCATTGTGTGTGTGGAGGAGAGAAGTGTATGGGTGAATTAGAGTGAAGTGTAGAAGGGTGTAAAGACTTAGAAAGAGAAGAACAACATTGAAAAATTTAGTTGATCAAGAATAGAGTATCAAAATTTCAAGGAGAAGACATATAAGATCAAACAAGGATCATAGTAGATAGACCTGAATAAGGATTTGGAATTAGCAATTAGGGATTGCAAGTCATCAGGTCAAAACTTTCTAATAATCTCTAGTAATTGTATAAGGAATGAAAATCCTATGATAATAGGTTGGATTAATAGCCATGATGTAAGCCTTTAGACAAGGTGCTAAATCCTTTAACATGATAACATTCCAAGTGAAGTTTTGTAAATCCTTTAACTAGGTCACTTTTAATAGGTTGTAAAGTTTTTAATAGGAAAGGCCTTTCACAGGGTACACCATTGGAAGTGGTCAAACTTTGTAACCTTGAACAGTTATATATTGTTGCAGTGATACTTTGTGGATGTAATCCCCACCTCAATTTTACCTTCTCATTTTGGAGGGTTTCTGAGTTACCAAATCTCATGTTATCTATTTTTATTCATGTCTTTACTTTTATGTTTATTAGATAAATTAAATGCATGTGAATGATATCAGCTAAAAGGTTTTAAAAGGTTAAAGTTAGTTACTTCTGATTCACCCCCCCCCCCTCACCCTCTCTCAGAAGTAAATCTTCCCACTTGTAAATTCCAACATCATTGAATTATTTTAAGACCTCTTGCAAGGCCACTCCTAACAGGGTGATTGAATCCTCTAACAAGGTCACACCTAACAATATGTTTTGTAACCTTTAAATGGGTTGGCTCCTAATAGGGCTCACTTTAGAAGAGTGAAAAATAGTAACTAGTTACATTGGTGGTTTTTTCCATATTGGGTTTTCATGTTAAATCCTGGTGTCTCATATATTCATGTTATTTCTCTTATGCTTACAAATTAATCACTATTAATATTTAAGATCAGCTAAAAGTAAATCACACTCTGCATTTAAATAAATACAACATTTTCTTTGTGTTTACCGAGTAACAGCAAAAATCAATTTTCTCTATCTGAATTTTATTGTTGACATCTAAGGGATTTAGGATTTATTTTAGTGGTAATTGATTCACCCCCTCTCTTAGTTACTCCTATATTTCCAACAATTGGTATCAGAGCTTTTGGTGCTTATAGGAAAGGTTTCAAAGATCTAAGTTAAAGATCAAGATGTCTTACAAGAGAGAGATTCCAAAACTAAATAGAGATAATTTTTTAGTATGGTAGGGACTCATGAGACTTCATCTGGCCACCATTAGTGATTCAGGCTTGAAATAACTTGATTAGGAATACAGAACCTCTACTAGTACATATCTGTTGGACATATTGCTGAAAAAAAGAGCCATAACATCATGATGATTGATATTGCATCTGCTCTTAGCTATGATGAATTTGATGAGATCAAAGACCAAAAAATTAATTTTGATATGTGGAATAAGCTAAAGCATATCTATGGTGGTGATGATAATGTGAGGAGAGCCAAAGCAGAAAGCCTTAGAGGACAGTTTGATCAGATGAGAACGAGAGAAGATGAAAATGTTGTCAAAAATGTGGAAAGAATCAAAGCTAGTGTCAGTGCAATCAGAGCTTTTGGAGGAGAAATCAAGGATGAAACTGTTGTAAGTAAAGTTCTCAAAACATTTCTTGCTATTTATGTAATCAGAGTATCTGCTATTTAAGAAAAGAGGTGTGAGCCAAATCACAAGATACGTTTGGATACCTTAGTAGGAAGATTGATAGCTTTTGAACTAGACAACTATGACAATTATGTTCTAGCTTCCAAATATATTGAATTTGCATTTGAGGCCAAAATTTTACTCAAAGAAAAAGGAAAAAAAAAAGAAAAAGGACAACTAGTCAAAAAGTGAAGAGGAATCAAAGGAAAGTTTTGATAGTGATCTTGAAACTGTTGAAGCTTTACTTGTAAAGAAATATTCTAGAAATAGAGGAAAATACAAAGCTAAAGTTTCTCTCATCTATTTTTCATGTGAAGAAATTGGTCATATTATTTCCAAGTGCCCAAACAAAGAAAGCAAGGATGAGAAGAAGAGTCACAAGTACAATGGCAAAAAGGATTTCAAAAATCACAAATCATACAAGGAAAAAGGTAAGAAGACTTGTTTTATGGTATAATAGTGAAGATGAAATAGTATATTGTTACCCATACATTTTAAAGAGAGTTTTAATTAAATTAATTAATCGAAGAGAGAGAGAGAGCTTAGTCATAAAGAAAAATTAAACTTTCTCTCTCCCCATACTTTTCTCTCTCCACGTACTAAAGCTTTTAGAGAGAAGTATGGGTTTGAGTTAGAGTCTCATTCTCCTTTTCACAATCCTCTCTCTCCATGTACTAAAGTACTCTCTCTCCTCATACTCCAACTTTTAGAGAGAAGTACGAGTTTTGGTTTTGGGTTTGAGTTTCACTTTTTCTCTCTCCACCTACTAAAGTACTCTCTCTCCCCATACTCCAACTTTTTAACCTAATTCTAACCCAAACTTGAACTTGTAGGCAATTACTAGCTGGAAATAAAGTTTTAGAAAGATGCAATCTAAAACTGGTTCCTGACAGAGGTTTTGTAAATCATTACACAAGAAGAATGTGCAGTGAAAATGTCTATGGATAGCTACCACAGCAAAATAGAAATGTAACTTTCAATCTCAGGCATAAATCAAGAGGCATGTTTGGCAAAAGCTTCACAAAAACTCACGGGAGCCATTATATCAACAATACTCTTGCAGGTGTTACGAAGATGCATTTTGAAGCTATAAACCTTGTGAGAAATCCAAAGTAATAAACCAAAGTCATAAAATTAGAGATGATTATCAATTTTCAAAGACACCACTTTGGCAATGCATGCAAGAGAGGAATTCTCGAGCTCACTGGAACATCACATCAAAAGCATCTTCTTCACATGCGAACTGTTTTACCACAATGCAATTAGGGAGATTTTTTAACATGGTTATGATGATCTTACAATCATTAATGAAGATCACATACTAGAACACAAAAGATAACACTCGCTGCTCACAAGGATTGGAATGAAGTTATCATGTCTCTTGTTAGGAATAAGGTGTCTCAACCTTGTATAATTCTTATTCTTATTATTATTTGTTTTGTAAAATGTAAATTTTCAAATAATATGTAAATGTGAGTGTAAATGCCTAGTTGGCATGTTGATCACTTACATATGTCAGCATCTTGAAGTGTGTGAAGGAGATCATGGTTGAAATGGTTATGACGGATTCCTATGACGCATAAGAGCTATTTAAGGAATAAGCTATGATAGGTGTAAGAGCATCTTATGACATGAGGCCTATTTGGGCACCCAAGAATAAGTGGTTAGTGTGTGTAAGAGAATATGCCAAAAATAGGTTGGTATGATGGATTCCCTTATACTTCTCTTGTGACCGCTATTTTTGGCGGATTCTATGACAAGCTGTCATTGTCTATTCAAGGGATGGATGCCCTTTTCTTGGTATTGGATGTACATGTGGCATTGTCCATGTTTCTTGGTGGTTGAGCCATGAAAAATGCCCAACTCCATTATGGGCATTTTGTTGGGTCTTAAGATGTTCATAAAATGGGTATTGCATGTTGTAATGCAATAGTGTGATAGATGAAAGTTTGTAGGTACTGAGGTACTGTTGGAGTCTTCTATTGTTGATGTTGAACTTGCATTGCAAGTATATTGTAATCTTGTGTTAAGATAATACATTGTGCAGGTTCTGGAGGGGTGGGGTTGTTTTATCGAAAGGTTTTTTCCCCACTGGCAAATCTTTATGTTATGTGTTTCTTTCTCTGTCTATTTTTTGTATGCATGTTTGGCTGCTATATTGTTGTTTACATGATATTGAATCTGTAAGTGTAGAAGATTTTAAAAGGATTTGCACCATACTTTCCTTATGAGATTAGTGTTGGAAGCTGTTTCCGCACCTGAGTTTCCTTACATCTCTCACTTATGTGCACAGTGAATGGGAAAGCTTGTGGAATCATTACCCCAAAATGTAAGATTATTTCTATTGGCAACTCCAATGACAGTAAGGCAGCATGCCAACATTCTATCTATTGATCCTAGTGAAGAGCAACTGATCCAAAATAGCACAGTTGAAGTGAGAACGATACAAGGATAAAGCTGCAAGCAAGGAAAGTTAGGAGCAAAGGAAGTTTCCAAATGTTTGAGAAAATGTCCTTATTCATCTTGCACACAGTAAGGAGGGAATACTGATGCTTAGTGTGGGTGTATCTCACATATATACTCATAGATGGTGTTGAGATACAAAAAACACAATAATGGTTTGAAGAATACCTTAACAAGCCGCAGGTGGAGAGTGGAGCTTTTAAGTAATTCTCACTACATCTGAAATATTGCTAGCATGAAATCAAGGGGGAACATGCCATTTTAACACACTCCATAGTTAATAAGTAGTCGTGCGGGATGGAATATTTAGAGAAACCATTGAGAAATTAATGCTCTTAAATAGATAATATTATGTAACTCACATCTTCCTAGCGTGCAACCGGCTCATTGGAAATATCGAATGCATGAAAACTATTTGACAGAATGCCAAGTCAAAGGTGGGCTCACATTGTTCGATGAAATGCCTCTGTTGCATCTAAAAGTTGGATTTTCAAAGTGAAGTAAATATTTTGATGAAGTTTTATGATTGCCTAAAGAAAATACCACACCAAGTTTGATACAAAACCAAGTGATTATTGACTCTACATTATCACCAGGACAACCCTTGATAGGTGATAATATGAGGTATAAATTTTAAGGTAAAGAGCCCCCAATTTGTTTGACAGAATGCCTTAATGTTTTGTCCATCTCATGGGCATGAAAGGTGATTAGAACAAGGTAATTCCAAAGGCACGATGAAATCACTTTTTTTAGATGTACTTAGTTATGTAAAACTGAATTCTATCCACAAGAGAAGCATACAAGATATTGGAAAGCCATGCAATTTTGTGACAACATTTGAGGTAGTTGAAAGGTGTCATAGTTTTCAATGTCTATAGATTCTGCTTCAGTACTATAAACATTTCTTCATTCCTGATGGAATGACATGGACACTATTTAAGGCAACAATTTTAAAATTGGTCAAAAATGGATACGGTGAACAAGCTTTAAAATCCTTCTAAGAAAATGGCTCAAGGATTGAGAAAGAGGCATAGAGATTTCATCAAGAACATCAAAGTCTTGTTCTCATTTTGATAATATGAACATCAAATCACTTCTTTATAAAGTGATGTAGGTCACTCCTAATGATTGAAAAGGTTAACTTTAGAATTAACCTTGTGTTAGTCAATGTCTTAACTATTCTTAGTTGTGGCTAGGTGTCATGAGTTAGAGTGGGAGTTAGTTTTCAAATGTGTTCCAAATTCCAAACTCTAACATTTTGAGCGGTTACAAACTCGAAAAGTTAGTTAAGCTAGAATGGCTATAAATTTTTGAAAATCAATGTAATAGAGGAATTTTTTGACCGGGAGATAGGGAACACTTATGCTTTGATTGCAAAGAATTTTTTGGAAAGTGTGTACAATTATTGTTTTTGTAATCAGTTATTTCTTACTTTCTTGGTGCAAGGAAATAAAGGAAGTACATTTGGCATTCTCTTTCTAAGGAATCTGAATGGTTGGAGTGTTGATTCATTTATGAGTATTTTCATGTATGGTGTGAGTATTCATGAATGGTTGAATTAGCATTGTGTCAGTGATAGTTCTAAAGCATAGTCCTTGATTGCTCTCATTAACAGTTTACATCTTTTTTATGAAAACGTTGAAGGCGTGTGGTGCATTCTTTGTCAATGGTTTTCATTTTTATTTTCTAAGTCCTTCATCTTTATTGAAAAATCCAAAATTTCATCTTACAAGGGAGTTGCCCCTCTAAATGCAAAGGAAGGCCACATACCAAGGGCCTATCCAACTATTGTGAACAATTTGCCACACACTCCATTGGGAAAATTCTATTGTGACAAATTTGTTTACCAAGATATATATTGTTGTGAAATATGAATCTGATAAATAAGAAGATAAGATGGCACTTATCTCTTATGTCAATAAAAATGACACATGGATTAGACAGTGGATGTTCACATCATATGACTAGAGACAAAACAAAATTTGAACACTTTGAATATTATGATGGAGGTGGTGTAAGGTTTGGAAACAATGAACTTTGTTGCATAAAAGGGAAAGGCCAACTTTCATTAACCAAAGAACTTGTATGTGACAATGGCTATTGGGTTAAAAGACTAAAACGTAATCTGTTGAGTGTGGTACATCTAATTAACATTGGATTCAAGCTAGAATTCATGCATGGCAAGGAAAGACTACTGGATGACAAAGAGAATTTGATTGGATTAGGCAAACAAACAAGAGGCAACCTATTTTATCTTGATCTTGGTGATTGCTCATGTTTTATTTATCAAATAGAAGAAATTTGGTTATGGCACAGAAGATTATATCATGTAAACTTTGATAATATGGTCAAGATAAGAAAATTCAAAAAAGTAAGAGGTATCCCTATTTTGAAGAAACTAGATGTTGGTTTGTGCAAGAATTGTCAGATTGACAAAATGGGAAAGACTAGTTTTAAAAGAAAATATAATTAGTTTGAAGATGTCTTGGAAATTGTGCATACTAACCTATGTGGACCCATTGGAATAGAAAGTTATAGTGGAGAAATATTCTTTATTCTTTTTATTGATGACTATTCCAGAATGATGATTATTATGTATCTTAGATAAAAGTCAAAAGCATTTGAGAAATTCAAATGGTATTTAGCAAGAATAGAGAAGGAAACTTGGAAAATATTGAAATGCTTAAGATCATACAGATGTGGTTGTGGTGAATTCATCTCCAATGAATTCAATAACTTTTTCATTGAAAAAGAATTAAAAGACAGGTATCAGCCCCTAGTGCTCTCGAGCGGAATGGAATAGATGAAAGAAGAAATAGATCCATCATGGATTATGCAAGGACTCTAATGATTGAAAAGAATGTTGCTATCAAATACTGAAAGGAAGCCATCAGCACTACAATTTATACTTTGAACCAAGTATAGTTGAAGAAGGACTCTTATAAAACTCCCTATGAATTATGGTATGGTACAAACCCAATGTAAGTTACCTGAAAGTATTTGGAATTAAATGTTATATCTTGAAAGAGTCTAGAAAAGCTAAGTTTCATGTGAAAGGTGATGAAAGTATATTCTTAGGATATTCTTGTAGAAGTAAGGCATATAGATGTTTGAATTTGTCTACTCATAAAATCATAGAAAGTGCATATGTGAGAATTGATGAGTTTGTAAAAAAGACTAAGAATAAAGCAAAAAGGAACCTGAAGACTACAAGAGATTTGTTTACTTTGAACCTGATACATTGCTAGACACATCTATCAATAAGGAGACTTCACCTCCCAAGTCTTCCTCAGTTACCGAGTTGCAAGAAGTTCAAATCAAGTCACAAGGACCCAAGTCACATTCTGAAGCTACCAAGCCAATGCCTACCGAGTCTGAGCAACTTGAGCCAAAAGTTGAAATTCAAAATGAAGATAGTGCAATTCATTCAAAAAGCAAAGAACCTGTACTGGCCAAGTATGTCAGAAGGCATCATGCACCTGATTAGATTATTGGAGATAAATTAGAAGGTACTATGACAAGAAGTAAGCTAAAAGGTACATGTTTACTTGTTATTTTGTACCTAGTAGTGTTAAAGATGCATTGTAAAATAAAAGTTGGATTGATGTTATGAATGAATAAATAGAAAAAATAGAAAAGAACAAAACTTGGACCCTTGTGCCTCGACCCAAAGATAAAAATGTGATTGGAACAAAATAGATATTCAAAAATAAGTTAAATGAAGATTGACAAGCATCAAGAAACAAAGAAAGACTGGTATGTAAAGGCTACTCTCAAGAAGAAAGAATTGATTATGGTGAGAATTTTTCTCCTATTGAAAGATTAGAAGGTGTTAGAACTCTACTTGCATATGCTACTCATAGAGGATTCAAAGTATATCAGATGGATGTTAAATCTATATTTCTCAATGATATTCTCGATGAAGAAGTCTACATTGAACAACTAGAAGGTTTTGTTGATCTAGACAAAAGGGACATGGTTTGCAAATTACACAAAGCATTGTATGGTTTGAAACAAGCCCCTAGAGCATGATATGAAAGGTTGCACAACTACCTTATATAGGTTTTTAGATAACAAATCATAACATTAGTTTGTATATCAAGGAAGGACCAGATAACAAGATTGTATTGGTAGAGATATTTATGGATGACACTCTATTTACAGGGAATGATGATCCATGCAATGAATTTTCAAAACAAATGAACAAAGAATTTGAAATGTCCACGTTTGGTGAGATAAAGTTCTTTGTTGGATTACAAATTCAAAAAAACAATAATGGTATCTACATTACTCGATCTAAGTATATCAAAGAGATACTCAAGAAGTTTGGAATGGAAGATTCTAAACTAGTTGAAACCCCCATGTGTACTGGACTAAAGCTTACCAAAGATGATGATTCAAAAGAGGTAGATCAGACCTTATACAGATCAATGATTGGAAAATTATAGGATGTAGTTCATACAAGGCCTAATATTGCTTTAGCAGTTGGAATAGTGGCAAGATTCTCAACTAAACCTAGAGAAAATCATATAATGGAAATCAAAAGAATTTTGAGATATCTAAATGGTATTGAAGGCTATGGATTATGGTACAAACTTGGAGGAAAATTAGACTTAAAGATATTTACTAATGTTGATTGGGAAGGAAATCTTGATGATAGAAAAAACACAAGTGGTGAAGCATTCTTTCTTGGTAAAAGGTTGGTATCTTGGACAAGCAAGAAGCAAACGACACATCCCAATCTACAACAGAAGTAGAATATGCTACATCAGTAGTGAATTGTTCTAACATTGTTTGGTTTAAATAGTTGTTGGAAGACATGAAGGATGAGATCAAAGAGCTAGTTGTCATGTATTGTGATAACACCAATGCAATTAACATATCAAAGAACCTAGTGATGCATTCCAAAACTAAGCACATTGCTATAAAATATCATTTTGTTAGAGAATTGGTACAAGACAAAGAAATTCGATCAGAATATGTTCACACAAAAGAATAGATTGTGTACATTTTCACCAAGCCATTACCTAAGGATGCATTACTGTATCTAAGAGGTAAGTTAGGGGTCATTCCCCTATCTGAAGTTCACTAAATAAAGTTTTAGTGATGCATCAACAGGAATCAAGTTGAAGATCAATCAGTTGATGTAGCATAGTAAATATTGCATATGAATCAATACTCAAGGTACATTGATACTAATTTTGTATGTGTTATTTTTGGCATGTGTTGTAAAAGAGGGAGAAAATTATTGTCATATATTTCTGAAATCAGTTTATATCTTTTTGAGGGAGAAGTATACTATCATAGAAGTTATGTAATTCCTTCATAGAGGGAGATTAATGCATGAAAGAAGAAGAAGCTTTTGGTAAAAATCTAAGAGAGGAAACTTTCTATCAGAGAAAGTCTTGTTTTCAAATTTCATTGTGCTATGACATGTTGTGTTGCAATCAATGCAAAAGAGGGAGATTGTTGGATACAATTATCTAATTGTGTGTTGTCTTTGATGTTACACAAATGTCATATCAGTTGTCAGCCAATGCTTACCAATCTCACTTGGTCAACAAGATAGTTTTTCCTTGTCTATTGAGCATTCCTGAAGTTTACTTTGTGAAGATAGTGTCTACCGAGCTCACTCGGGTGCCGAAGGAATTCGGGTAGGAAATAATGTTAACCAAGTTCACATGGTTAGAAAAGGAAAGTTGGATAGAGTTAGTGTTCACCGAGTTCACTTGGTTATCAAAGAAATTTTGCAATTTCACAGTGTTAACCAAGCTTCTGTTGGTTAACATAGGAAATCGTCTCAAAACTAGTGCTTACTAAGCAAGGTTGGCCAATGAAGAATTTTGTTGTTTTGGCATAAGAAGATTAATTATTTTAAGTATTGTTTCTAGCTAACTATGGTGATGATTATTGATTATTTCATTTTGAATTTGAACCGACTTGACAATCCAGATGGTATAAATGAAAGGTCAAGTTGAGATTTCTAGTGTGTGAAAGTGTGTTGATTGAATTGTGAACAAAAGAGTGAGGGCAAAATTGAAGGATAATTAGGTATCCT
Organism: Cupressus sempervirens; assembly: GCA_028749045.1. Taxonomy (NCBI): domain Eukaryota; kingdom Viridiplantae; phylum Streptophyta; class Pinopsida; order Cupressales; family Cupressaceae; genus Cupressus; species Cupressus sempervirens. The sequence continues at coordinate 3,643,675 of CM053787.1, forward strand.
TGTGGAAAAACAAAGTGTTATTTGATCAGGAAGGATCAAGTATGAAACAAAATAGAGATTTGTAATCAGCAATTCAGTTGCATCACAATCAAGTCATTTCATTGTTACTCTCTAACCATTGTAGTAGTGATCTAAAATCTCTTAATATAGTTGGTTTAATAGTTAATTGTAAATCCTCTAACAAGGTGATAGTTCCATTGAATTGTTTTAAGACCTCTTGTAAGGCCACTCCTAACAGGGTGATTAAATCCTTTAACAAGGTCACACCTAATAGTGTTTTTTGTAACCTTTAACCGGGTTGGCTCCTAATAGGGCTCACTTCAGAAGACTAAAAAATAGTAACTACTTACATTAGTGGTTTTTCCCATATTGTGTTTCCACGTTAAATCTTGGTGTCTCATGTGTTCATGTTATTTCTCTTATGCTTGCAAATTAATCATAGTTAATATTTAAGATTAGCTAAAAGTAAATCACATTCTGCATTTACCGAAATACAACATTTTCTTTGTGTTTTCTCTGTCTAAATTTTATTGTTGACATCTAAGGGATATGGGATTTAGTTTAGTGGTAACCGATTCACCCCCTCTCAGCTACTCCTATATTTCTAACACAACTAGTTTTTCTTTTTGTTCTTGGTTGAAGAAGAATACCACCTATAGAAAGCTTTTGGAAGAGATCTTCATTCACATGCAAGCCAAAGATGTCCAATGCTCTAGACGACTTCAAAATCTATTCACATTTCATATATAATTCTGAAACATTTATTTTATTTCACTATTTATTAAACCTATTAGTACTAATATGTTAGTTTAAATGCATGATTAGTGATCAATTTTAGACAGGCAAGACTTTTTTTTTTTTTATTACTATGACTCCTCATAAACTGTTTATTTTATATTTTATTCTAACTTAATCTGTTCAATTAAAAAAATAAAAATTTTATTGACAATGCTATCACTAATAATATCTTGAATGTATCATTCATGTTTCTTTATATGAACAATATAAATTTGGCATAATGATTGTAGCTTATGATGTGTCAAAAGGACTCTACTTAAAGCTTTTGAGATGTTTTTCAACAACCCAAAATGATGAAGTAAATAAATTCATTGTCATGATTATGTACGTCATATATTAACTTATTAGCCTTCCATGAAAACACAATTGAGTATTATCTCTAAGTTTTTAAACTAGTTGTTTTTACAATTGAAAAAACTCGAAAGTATTATTGTGTATCATTTATATTTTCTAAAAAGAATTTTTTATGTTAAAACAAAAATAAACTTGAAGTATTAGTATATCTCATTTATATTTATTAAACTAGACATTTTTATGTCAAACACAAATACATTAAATTTAATATGTCATATTTTTTGAGCTTTTTATTTAAGTAAAAGAGGGGCAAACATTTTATTGAATATCAAACAGAGCTGAACAACACAAGAAACAAAGAGAACTACATAGCTTTATCCTGGTCCACAAGTTGATCTAACATCTGAGATAAATCAAGGGGAAGCATCCTAAGATCAAGAATGTTCCAAGCCGGCCCCTGCTCAGAGGCCCATTTAGCTAGACAATCAGCCACACTGTTCCACTCATGAGGGATATGCATAAAGGACACAAAATTCAATGAATTGCATAACTGAATGATCTGCTAAATAACCAGAGCCAAATGCCAATCCACATGCACAAGGTTCCTATTATGCAATAAGTTCACAACCACCTGCGAGTCAGTCTCACAGAGGATTCTTTTCTAGCCACGTAGACAACACTGTTCCACTGCAACCAAGATAGCCAGGGCTTCCATGAGGTTATTAGTATTGTAACCCTTTTAAGTAGAAAATAGAAACTGGATATTACCAGAACTATCATGCCCAACTCCCCCAATACCAGCCAGACTAGGATTTCCCCGAGAAGAACCATCAGTGTTGATTTTAAGAGTGCCCACCTCAGGAGGAGACCAATGTCCCTGACGATTAACTCGCTGAGGGTGTTTCTTAGCTCGATTCTCAGAGCGGGTGTGGGGGATCGAGGGAAAAAAACCCTGAAGAGGAAAGGAGAGGTGAGATTAAATATCAACATCAATAGGATCCAAACCCCCGCCAATGTCACATTTAGCAAGGAGTCTTTCCTGAAGAGAATTAACAATTCTCCCCCATAGGTGCTTGATCTCAAACTACAAATCATGAAAGATCCTTCTATTCCTCTCAAGCCAAACACGCCATAAAATAAGGGAAGGACCGATAGTCCAAGAAACTTGAAGAAAAGAAGTCTTGGAAGGGGAATGGCCCAAACGGTCCTAGAATTCAGACAAAGAGGACACATGCCTGCATGTGCATCTCCACACACTTCACCAGAGGTGCCAAATCTATTTGGAAAAGGGGCACTGGAAAAAAGGTGAGATACAGTCTCTTCACTATTGCGGCAGAGAACACAGAGGGAAGGCCCCTGGAAGCCTCTCTTGCAGAGATTATCCCAAGTGAGACAATGATTGTAAACCAAAATCTAGAGGAAAAAGTTACACTTAGGCCATGAAAAACTATTCCAAACTTTCTTCCACCAAGAGACCTCCACCTCACCAAATAGTTGCTTTGTTAATGCAAGGTACCCAAAAGAAATAGAATACTTGCCAGAAGAAGCACCTCCCCAAGCCAAAACATCAGGTTCCTACAACGAGCTACACTCCCTAGAATCCAATATTTGAGATAATTCTAGCCAATCTCCCAGTGAGCCACCCAGAGGTCAATCAGAAGAATTATTCCATCTATAACCCACAACAATGCCCAAGTTAAAAGCCTCCTTATAATGAGCCATCGTATTCCATTCAGCAGAAAGGAAAGAATCACAAAGAGCCTGCAAGTGAGGATGAGAGGAAAGGAGAGGAGGATGCCCATTCCAAGAATCACTCCAAAATAGAGCCTCAGTGCCTCTGTTGCAGATCCAAAATAAACTTCTTTGCACCAGGTGAGCACCAATCTTGAGGGTATGCCACACCATAGAGCCTCTTGCCTCAAGAGAAAACCTGGAAACTTTTAAAGGTTCAACACCAGGTAAATACTTGTGTGATAGGATATGGGCCCAAAGTTGAGACTGACTAGTACACCAATGCCAATAGAGCTTGGCAGCAAGAGCATGACTGCACAAGATAGCAGACCGAAGGCCAAGGCCTCCTTCCTTTTTTGGCCTACAAATAGTATCCCAATTGATGAGGCTCCATTTGGTGTGTTGGAAATTGCCACTCCAAAGAAATTGGCAAGAGAGGGCATCAAATTCTTTAAGAAAATACATCGAGGTAGCCTAAACCATGCTTCTGTATATTGGAAGAGCTTGAATTACAGATTGAAGGAGTGTCACCCTACTAGCAGTAGAAAGCCACTTGTGAGTCCAATTATTGACCCTTTGTCGAAGTTTGTCAAGCAAGCTTTGCCAAAAAATCCTAGGCTATCTACCCACCACAATAGGGACCCCCAAGTAAGTCAGAGGGAGAGACGCAATCTAAAATCTCAAAATAGTAGCAATCCTCTGCTGGATTGGCTTAGGAGTATTGAAGAAAAAAATAGAGGACTTGTGGTTATTAATTTTCTGCCCAGAGACAGCCAAATAAGAATCCAAGGTGAGCCGAAAGGCTTTAGCTTCCTGAATCTAAGATCTCCCAGCAAGGGCAGTATCATCAACAAACTGAAGGTGAGAAAGAGTAGGCAAACCATTTCCCCATTGCCATCCTTGAATCAAATTTTGGGAAACATAAAACTTGATAAGTTGACCAAGTCCCTCAGCCATAATGATAAACAAATAAGGCGAGATGGGATCTCCCTGACGAAGACCTCTAGAAGCCCCAAAAATCTCTGTCAGTTCACCATTAAGAAGGACCAAGAAGGAAGGAGTAGTAACACAGCTAAGAACCCATCCAACCCAATCTTGACTGAAGCCAAAAGCAAGAAGAACTTTCCACAAGAAATCCCAATTGACACTGTCATAAGCCTTAGCCATATCAAGCTTAATAAACATAGCATGTTCCCTGGAAGTACACATAGAGTGAATAGCTTCAGAAGCAATAACCACCCCATCCAAAATTTGTTTTCCATACCACAAAACCCCCTTGTTCCTTAGAGATAACCATAGGAAGGAAAACTTTAAGCCTCTCTGCTAAGAGCTTAGTGATGATTTTATAGACCACATTACAAAGAGCAATGGGCCTAAAAAGGTCCAACTGATTAGCCTCTTCCTTTTTCGGAATAAGGACTAAGAAAGTAGCATTCAAGGCCTGAAGCATTTCTTTGTTGGAAAAGGACTCCTGAACCATATCCAAAAGATCATGATTGATAATATCCCAAAAAACTTGAAAGAATTCAATAGGGAAACCATCCGGCCCTGGAGCTTTGCCCTTCCGCAAGCTGAAGACCACCCCTTCCAATTTAGACATAGTAATTGGCCTCATAAGAGAAGCATTCATCTCCCTAGTCACAACTGAGGGAATACAAGACAAGATAATATTCTCCTCAATCTCTGGTGGAGGTAAATCATCTGAAAAAAGGGCTGATTAAAATTGAATAGCTTCCTTGGAAATAGCTTGAGAAGAAGTCAGACGCATCCCATCAAAAGTAACAAGAGAAGAAATGTAACTCCTGTTATGTCAAGCCTGCACAGATTTATGGAAAAATGCAATGTTCTTGTCCCCTTCCTGAAGCCAGTCAACTCGAGCCTTCTATTTCCAATAGATTTCTTCTCTAAGATCCCACTCAGCTAAATCAGCAGAAGCTTGGGATTCTGCAATGCCAAGAGCTTTTGAAAAACCCAGATCTCGAATCTGCCTGGTAATAACATCGAGACGATCCTGAGCCCTCTTCTTCGTAATATGGAGATTACCAAAACAATTCCGGTTCCAATGCTTCAACTTCCTTTTAACAAATTGAAGTTTTTTAGAGAAGGAGAACATAGCAGTGCCATAGGCAGGGCCTCCCTGTCTCCACCAGTGAGCCATTAATTCATGAAGAGAAGAGTCTCGAAGCCACATCAACTGGAACTTAAAGGGAGGGTTCTTGGGGACAGCAACATAACTAGCTGTGAGCTTAATAGGCCAATGCCCAGAACCTCTCCAATCAAGAATTTCAGAAGAGAGCGAAAGAGAACCAAAATTCCAAAAGCAGGAAACAAGGAACCTGTCCAAGCATTCTAAGATAGCATCATTACCAACTCTGCAATTGTTCCAAGTAAACAACCCATTGAGAGGTTTGACATTAGAGAGATGTAAAAGATCAATATTTTGTTGAAGAAGCTCAGAAGAAGGACCCAAGTGAGCTAGCCCACCCCTTTTCTCCTCTAAACTGAGAATAGAGTTGAAGTATCCAGCCACAATCCAAGGCAAGAAAGGATGACAACTTCTGACATGCTTAATATGATCCCAGATCTTAGACTTGCCATGGAGACAATATGAGCATAGACATTAGTAACAAGAATCATCTCGCTAGTCTCTAGAGAGGACACAACCATTGAAAGAGCCGAGAGGCAAGAAACCCAGTAAAGTGGCGTAACTTTCCTAGGATCCCATCTAATGGCTAGACCACCAGAGCTCCCCAAAGCACCAATACACTAACATTGGCCTAGAAACCAAATGTTAGGAGCACATCTAAACATGGAGTCCACTGAAAGCTTGGTCTCCTGGATACAAAGGATATCTGGAGAATGCTGAACCACAAGATTGTGAATAGATTTTTGTCTAGGGATGCTGTTCAACCCCCTCACATTCCATGAGAGAATAATCATTGAGTAGAGTGGGGAAAATGCTCATCCAAGGTCTTGACAACCCCAGAATCTACCAATAAATTGTCTGTAAGTTTAATTTTTTCCTGATCCTGCTTTCACCCAACTCTTGAGCGAGTAGTAAAAGAAACTTTCTTAAATGGTCTTTGCATCAGGCCCAAAGCAAGAGAAGATCCCTTTCCTTTACCAGAGGCAAACACATCTTTAACCAAATCTGCCAGAAGAACATCATCCTTTTCCTATGGAGCAGGAGAAACCACAAGGGCACCAGACTCAGGGCCAATAGAGGTCTCCGGCATATGCTGAACTACAACATCCGAGTTGCCAGTAAGAGTAGAATTCCTCCCCTCTAAACCAGTAGTTGCACCCTGAGCCTCTATAGGAATACCTTCTTCTATAGCCATATTGTCAAGAACCTCAAAATGATTAAACCCTGAGTCCACTTTCCGATCAAGCTGAGATCATTTTTGACCTCGTCCCTTAGCATGGTTTTGAGCCAAGAGAAGACCATCCTTATCAGGACCAGTAGAACTAGAGGGCCTTGGCCCCTGACTTGAAGAGTTCATATGAACTTTCCCTGTACCTGCATTATCAAAATGAGCATTTCCTTTTCCACTAACATTTGGATCATTCCCCTTTCCATCATTAGCCATCCTTGGGCCAAAAAACCCAACAGGGGTACCATTGCCTTTGGAGGCTTGAGGACATTGACGCTGTAAATGACCATACACATGACAAAGGTGGCAACGAAAGGGAATAGATTCATAGTCTAGTTGTTGGATCCAAGAAGAAGAGCCAAGACAAATTTCTAGAGAATCTGGTAAAGGATTAGTTAAATCAATTTCAACACAAATATGGGCATAGGAAATAACCTTTTTTTCCAGAGATTGGTGGGCTATAGCAATTGGCTTTCCGAGCACAGCGGCAATTTGTCGCAAGATATCCTCACACCAGAACTCTAAAGAAAGTCGCAGCAGGTGGACCTAAATAGGAAATTGAGAAGGAAGATCCTCAGCAGAATTGAACCCTGGATGCTAGGGTTTGATAAAAAGATCTACTCTATCATAAAAATATGGGCCTCCCTCAAAGACCCAGTTTTGATTTGACGTGCAAGAGAAATTCACCAAAAAGTAGTTATTCCCAGCCAACATAATGTCCATATCACCTTCCACTTGCCATGAATGACGAATCCAAGCTTCCAGAGCCGTCAGAGAAATATGAATACCAAGAAACTTGCATATCAATGCATGTATGGCCAAATAGTCTACATCCTCCATTACTGCTTCTGGAGGAATAACCAGCGCAGGCCGATCCTGGCTACGCAGAAAACAACCATTAACTTTATTTAACTTTTGGCGCTCGCTAACATATAATGGCTCCTTCTCCTGTGACCGTGCCTCGGGAGAAGATCCATCACAACCAAAGGCTCCAGCAAGAATGAGACTTGTGGAAACCCCACTTGCAGCCATAATAGCCAGGTAGGAAAACTTTGAAAAAAAACTCTTAAAATTTGTTTGCCACAATAAACGCAAACTCGATGATGAATGAGATTATTCAAATACTTCAGTCTTGACTTTTGACTTTTATTCGAAAAGTTCAAGAGCTTCACATAAATAAACATTATAAGTAGTGTTCTTACATTTGTGTGCAATGGATTTGCTTATGTTTAGAATGATGGTTAATCAAAACCATGAGGTCAATACTATCTTGAAAAGACAATTCCTCCTACTCTCAATGAGTATCATTCTAGAGAGGATATGAACTAATTAAAGGGGTTTTGTTCTTCTTAAAACATGACTAGACTTTACTAATGAAAATAACGTATGGTAAGACTAACTATCAGTGAATGAATTAATCTAACCTCTCAAAACTCATATTCAAGTACAAGGATAATAGGGTAAAAGCAATTTTTCGATACTTATAAAGAAGGTAATGACTTGATCAAGGAGGTATAGTAGATTATCATGTTTTCAATGTTCTATTATCAATAATAATGCTTGTAAAGTTCTTTTGTTGTAAATATTTAGCCATGTATAAACAAAGGCCTAAGTGCGAAATAATTCTACTATAAATTAAAATATCAGAATTGTCATGTTGGAAGGCATAAGCCTTGGGCTAGACCAAAGGTTTTCAATGGAGATTATATTTATTTTCTTTACATATTAATGAAATATATATTTGACTAGATTAGTTATTATTATTATTTGTCAAAATTAATTATTTTTATTATATGATAAGCTCAAGTAGACCAAACCCAAGACCTCTCAAATGAGAGGTCCACAAATTAGTGTTACATAATATTATTTTAGATTTTATTATTTATATTAATAATAACTGGTTCAAAAGAGCTCCCATTAAATTTATTTTCCAAGGGACAAATAAAGAAAATGTATATATTTATATACAATTTAATGCACCTTCATATATATATATATATATATATATATATATATTTTAAATTATTTTCTATCTTAATCTTTTTAAATTTATGATCATGTTCAATTTCAATTAAGTAGACAAGATTTAATAACATATTACAATGTCAAAATTATCAAGAAAGTTGTTAACATAAATTTTTATCTTGTATTTCATAACATTCTTCATTTTGAAGAGTTGTTAGTAAAATTGACCATATTGATCCTCATAACTTTATAGTCAAATGTAACTTCTAATTTAGATATATGTTTTTTCAATTTTGATAAATTAAGATAGAAATGTCAACATTTATATATTCCTCATTTGTTTCTATTAAAAATATTTTACATGATATAAACTTGCATGAATTACAAAAAAAAAAAAATCAATTCAAAATTTTCTTTAAGAATTTTGAGAATCCATATAAAGGAAAAAAATTCCAACTTCAATATTTTAGCTTTAAACAGTTATTTTTGTTTTCAAATAATCAATACCTCAAATCATTTCCAAAGAAACTATGCACTATACCTTGACAACTACGACCATACTTCTCTTATATAGATGGAGGAATTCATTAATTCATTTTTTTTTGTATTGAACACAACAATGTTTTTTTTATAAAGAATAGACTATAGTAGAAAAGAATAACATATCACCATAGAATGAGACTATATAAACAAGGACATCAAACATAACCCATATTGTGATATTGCTATTAGAATTTAATTGTGTGATTTTGAATCAAACTCATCGACCCATGTTTCATGAGTAGTGATTCAACATGAATCCATCTCTCATGAGAATAAATGGAACACTTAGCACTAATTGGATCTAGGTGATGGTCACCCATCCCAGTACTACTCCAGCCTGATCGTGCTTAACTATGAAGTTTCCTCCATGGTTAAACCCAAAGCTTGCAACCCCATTTGCAAAACCTTCACCAAGTGTTGTGCCTTATGAACTATTCATTAGAAAGCCCCTTAAGCTTATCAATAATTGATAAGTAGGAGATAATTTCCATAGTAAGTCAAACAGTGATATTGCTATCAGAATTTAACTATGTGATTTTGATTGAAACTCATTGACACATGTTTCATGAGAAGTGATTCAACATGAATCCATCTCTCATGAGAATAAATGAAACGATTAGCACTTATTGGATCTAAGTGATTCTCATAGGGGTGAAGCACCAAGACTTCCCGAGAGGTCACCCATCCTAGTACTACTCCAACTTGAGCACACTTAACTACAAATTTTCCTCCATGGTTAAAGCCAAAGCTTGTAACCCCATTTGCAAAACCTTCACCAAGTGTTGTGCCTTATGAACCATTAATTAGAAAGCCCCTTAAACTCATCAATTGATAAGTAGGAGATAATTTCCACAACAAGTCAAATTGTGATATTGCTATCAGGATTTAACTGTGTGATTTTGAGTCAAACTCATTGACCCATGTTTCATGAGTAGTGATTCAACATGAGTCCATCTCTCATGAGAATAAATGGAACACTTGGCACTCACTAGATCTAGGTGATGCTCACAAGGGTGAAGGTTAGGTGATGCTCACAAGGGTGAAGGTTTTTACCTTCACCCTTGTGAGCATCACCTAGATCTAGTGAGTGCCAAGTGTTCCATTTATTCTCATGAGAGATGGACTCATGTTGAATCACTACTCATGAAACATTGGTCAATGAGTTTGACTCAAAATCACACAGTTAAATCCTAATAGCAATATCACAATTTGACTTCTTGTGGAAACTATCTCCTACTTATCAATTGATGAGCTTAAGAGGCTTTCTAATGAATGGTTCATAAGGCACAACACTTGGTGAAGGTTTTGCAAATGAGGTTGCATTGGGTTTAACCATGGAGGAAACTCCTTAGTTAAGCATGCTCAGGCTGGAGTAGTACTAAGAGGAGTGACCTCCCAGGAGGTCCCGCTGCTTCACCCCTGTGAGCATCACCCAGATCCAATGAGTGTGTTCCATTTATTCTCATGAGAGATGGATTCATGTTGAATCATACTCATGAAACATGGATCAATGAGTTTGACTCAAAATCACATAGTTAAATCCTGATAGCAATATCACAATTTGACTTGCTATGAAAATTATCTCCTACTTATCAATGACCCATATCATGGAAAAACAATGAAAAAGATAAAAGATAAAGAAAAGTGTCAAGCATTAATAAAAGTGCTATAGATGGGAAATCTCAAATATGCAATAGAAAAAATAAAAATCCAAATCTTGATGACACTTTCATCAATTCAATCTTTCTTCAAAATAAATCCCAAATTCCTACTTGAAGATAGCAACAAGGATATTCATTGCAGTTCGTCATAATCTATTACTCGGTCAATTATTAGTTCCTGCCATAGGCAGGTATACTATTGCATCTATTAGATACAATTAAAAACTATAAATTATATTAGTTTAACCAATAAGATTCAAGTATTTTTTTAGGTTCTAAGTTTTTTATAAAGTTTGAACATTTTTATTATTTTTTGGAATGGATAAAAGCTAGTTAACTAAAATCTTATAGACTCTCACTAATAACAGTAAGGGAGAAAATTAATTTTTAAAACCAAACAATCAAGAAAAATTTAAAGTTCTAACTTTTAGCATTAATTGTACAATTAATATGATTGAAAATATCATAAAAGATGATGTGACATTACATTTACTTTATCATTTCAAGAATTTTAGAATTTAAATTCTTTATAAAGTTTAAACATTTTTATTTCATTTTTTGAAAAACAAAAATAGTATTTAAATGAAATCCTTTTGGGTCTTACTAAATAGTAATGGAGAAATTTAATTTTTAAAACAAAAAATCAATGAAATTGTAAAATTTTAACTTTTTGTATTAATTGTGCAATTAATATAATTATCATAAAAGATATGTCACACCAAACTTTACCTTACCATTAGTCAAATTAATAATAATAGAATGTACTAACTCATAAAATTTTGATTCATTTTGTCCCTAAAGCATTATCTTTTAAAAGAATTAAAAGTAATAAAAATTAAATAATGTAACAAAGACTTTTAAAAACTAAAAATTAAATAATATTACAAAGAATTTTACAATGGTAGTTATTGTACATACAATTATGTTTATTATTTATGTGTTCAAAATTTAAAATATCTTACCTATTTGGGTGTCAAGTTGTTGATTAAATATTTAATAGTGTAAAAGATGACAATTGATTGTATTTTTTTTAATAAAGAAATATTTGATGTTAAATATTTGTAAATAGATTAATTTTGTTTGGTAATTTTCAATTTCTCTAGTTTTTTAATCATATAATTCTTTCTTTTAGGACAAACAATTGGTTTCTGATTTCTTATAGTGCAAACATGCTAAAAATAAAATAAAATTTATTGTACTGCAAACTCCAAAACACAAAGAATAAGCAATTTAAATTGTGGATATCTTTTGTATATGTATAATTTAGTTATAACATGCTTATGCTTTTGTTAGGGTTTTGAATGGTATTGTTTAACCTTGAACAAGATCTCAATGATCCATTTGTTCACAACACATTACAAGACATTATGACAACTTTATAATTGCATTCAAACTAATATTGTAGAAATTTTATTTATTATCTCAAGACTTCTCATGAAAAAATCAATAATGCAAAAAAAACACTTGAAGTTAAAGAATTCCATTTTGTTCTAAAATTCTTATACACATCTGAACTTTCCAATTTAGAGCTTCTTGTAACTTTTTTTTGTAAAAGCACTGATGTTAAAATTCTAATGACACAGAGAAGTAAATTTGCACTTGGTAAGAGCTACAACTTATCTACTCACATTCAACCACAAACATTAATACAAAATGTAATTGTCTATGTTTCTCCACTGCCTTTAGTTCTTAAGTTCTATGTACAATTACAATTAATTTTAATACAGTTTAAAGATGGTTCAGCCTCTAAAAGATCAAAGGATATAAAGAATGTTGTTCTAATACATTTTGCATTCCTTCAAATTAAAAAGTTCATTCCTCCATCTCAACCCTTTATTGCCACACTCTACAATACTATAATCATGACATATATGACAGGAACTATGATGCTTTGTGTCTCTTGTTCAATGCGTAAATGAATTTTAGTGTACAAGATAGCATTCAAATGAAACAGCTGTTCAAATCACAAGCATGTGGATTCATAGTGGAGTACCATTAAAAAATAGTATAAATAATTAAAAAGTTAAGTTGTTGAGCACATAATCTTTATATCAATAGAATGATGAATTTTTTGTAATCACGTTTCAACTATACAAATGAAACTGAAATCATATTTTAGACAATTGAAATCGTATTTTAGACAAATTTAGTAGAATGGATACATTAAATCCAATTTTCAGTCAAAGCCATTTCAACATAAGGTTAAGGTTCATGCTTCGGTACTGAACAACTAAATGATTTTAACGTCTGATGTAAAATCTTCCAACATAATTTATAAATTAAAAAAATTAATCAAATAAAAAAATGCAAACCTTAAATGTCTTTTATAGAACATATTTTAACTTAAGATTTTTACTTCTATATTGAACAACTCGACTAAATTTAAATATTTGATGTCAACCCCTCCAACATTAAATATAAATTTTAAAAACTTAATAAAAAATGAAAAATTAACATTAAATGCCTTTTATCTTATCAGATTTTTATCCTATAAATATAAACCCTTCTTGTGTGTATGCTCATTCAGAGATAAAATAATATCAGAGACAGTAATTGGTAAATAACATTCACTGGGCATTTCTGACCAGTAAGATTTGTAAGGGTCAAACATGCAAATTTTGAAATACACACATCTCTGATCCCATTAAATTCTGGATCATATTTAATATTTTGAAATACACACATCTCTGATCCCATTAACTTCTGGATCATATTTAATATTTTGAGCAAAGCACAAGTGGTACTGTAGAAATCCAATTTATTCATGGTAAGACAATGCTAGCAAGAAAGTTCTGATTAGATAAAGTGGGAAAGGATCCGAACTCGTATAATAAAGAAACAGCAAGATTGTAAAACTAACATCGAGTCGAAATGACAGACAAAAAAATTTGCAAGAAATAAATTCAAAAGCCTTCTAAATTCAATTATATTTCTTTCTTCAGAATTGAGAATTGTGAAGAAAAGAAACTAAAGATTATGATAAGTAACACAATTTGATCAGGCAAACAAATTTGTATTAAATTAATTTTCGAATCCTCTCCAACATGCGTGATTTCATCATGCATATCAATAATTTGACACTAGAAAACAACCTTTTTGATAGTGTAAACTGATCTATTTTATGGAAAGTAAACCTGTTAAATCTTGATCTTTGCACTGAGGAAGTCCACCCTAATGTATGAATAGAGGTAAAATACATGGTTTAACCATAAGTATTGTCATAGGCGTTCAATATTGACTAACACAATTGATAATAACAGATCTCTTTTCTTTGAGAGGAATTAATTTGCATAAATGTTTTTCAAGTAACCAAAGTAGATCAGCGAGTATTATCGAAACCTGATCTTTGGAAATATCTTGCCTGGCAACTTTCTGTGAGTGTAACATAAATAAATAAATAAACTAAATAGCCTTAAAAAAAAAAAAAAACAAACTGTCCATTGTGTGTTTGCCCTGTTTTCTGCAAATATAATGAGTTATTACAGGGTCGGAATTCAAAGGGTACAAAATTGGAAAAATGTAATATTATATAATTACTTTGAATGCTCTTTTTAGATTCGATTGTGTTATTATTTTTTCATCACAGTTTGAGATCACACTCTGTGATCCATCTTCGCAATGAAGACAGAAAGCTTCAAAAGAAAAAAGAAAAAGAAAACATAATAACACAATCAAATCCACAAACAACATTCAGAATATTCTTGAAGATTGTTGGAAATCTATTATATTATATTATATAATCCCGAAATTCCCCAAAGGAAGTTTAATGGCCCTTATACTTGTTTTGATTAAGGTAGCACGGGAAGGGTCCTGACCCACATACAGAGAACAGCTCTGATGCCTGTTGATCAGGCCATACGTTTTATCATTCATCATCTCAATCAAGATTTTAAGATAATAACAAAAGAACTTCCAAAGGAAGTAAACACGACATATTCATAATGCTCATGGCTCCTTTGTTAACATCAAGACTGAAAAAAACTCAGTTTACAATGCCTTATGTCAGGATAAGAAGAAACTAGGAAGAAGAGATACCATTTAAATGTTAATTGTTCCATGTTATACATTGCTCCATTATCATCCCACCAAATACAGAAACCTGAGACTTGTGTAAAAAAGTTATAATATATCTCATCCATTATCATCCTGCCATTTTGACTTTAGGTACCAATCTTCTGACTCATTCAAGAGATATCATAATATCTCCACATAATATATATCATAATATCTCCACATAATATATATCATTGACAGTTCACAACTCACAAATCATTCTGCTCAATTAATCAGTATATCCTTTGAAGCCTAATGCATTATATCCTCTATAATCTGACTATATGGAGAAGAGGAAACTTAAAGAGAAAGTGGGTTTTATCTATTGGGTTCCATGGCTGATTTGCCAAATGGAAGTTTCTAGTTAAGTTCTTAAAGTCATTGTGCAACCCTAATCTGCAAGAGGGATGGATATACCCAACCACTGAATGAGGTTCCTTTCAACACCTTGTTTTAAAACATGGTCGAGGCCATGTCTCCTATCAACAACCAACCACAGTATAATTGAACAATTTTCCAAAATAATTGTCTTCCCTCAACACTTTAAACACTTTAAACAGTAGATGAGTTGGCTTGAGGTTGTTGGTAATTCCTCATGATCTTGGATTCAAATCTCTTCCGGGTAGACATCTTGCAGATGGCTGATCTCACCCATAGCGAGACTAGCGCACATCTGCAGCTGGTCAGAGCTAGGTGGCGGGTGCATCCCCATGTATAAAAAAAAGAACTTTCCACAGTGATTCCCACTAACAAAGTAATCAGGAAAACTATGCTTTAACTTGACATGTTTACAGTAATTTCTGACCCTAAACATTCCTACAGATGTATCAAGGGCTTCTCCCTTTTTCTATACAAATGCAAATTAGATTACCTCTTATTGCAAATGTCCAGCAGCTTCTTCCTGCCATCAACGATTTCATCAAAGAAATCATCGAGCTGGCTATCAATACTCTCCAGCCCTGATTTCAGCAATCCAAAATAGCGCTTCAACTGCTGAATTTTCTCAATGAGAGCATCAGGGTCTTCTTGGGAAGAGCTTCTACACCTAAGGTCTAGTTGGGTCCAGAGATCCCCCATCAAGGATTGTGCCTTTCCAAACTCATGCAAGAACATTGAAGGCCTGCTATACATGGAAGACTTGATTGAGGATCTCACCTTGTTGATCTCCGCATCTACTCTTTGTTGAAGGCGAGATGAGGCGGCAAAGAAGGAAGAAGACCTCAAAGAGAAATTCTCAACCGCACTCAAGCTTTCATTGGAGCAATACACCAAACCCCAGAGAAGCAACATGAGAAGCAATGAGCTTGAGTTCTTCATTGCATACATCACTCCTCTGAAGCCACTGAATCCATTCCACTTTGCAAAATTGGCCTCAATGAGCTTCTCATCCAATTGCAAGAAGAGCTTATTACCCCCCTCTCCTTCAATCTTGGTCTCAATCAATACCTTGTTTTCTTCTTCAAGGCTGATAGCCTCCCTCCAACACCCTGAGATGTTCCTCATCACCTGCCTACACTGCACAACTGTAAGTGTAGTGCTAGGGCTGCCATTATTATTGTCAAGCAATGCCATTGTGACCGCCTCCACTGCATTCTGGTATTGCTCTAGCCCTGTAATACCACCTTTCACCACATGGCAAACATCCCAAAGCTTTGAGCTCTCATCCATGTATTCATCAAGCCACTTATCCCCAACAGGAAGCTGTAGCTTTTGCAATAGATGGATGATTTCAGTGTGCAATGACCTCAACAGCTGAACAATCTGTTGAAGCCAATCTGTTGACATAAAGCTATGTGAGGAAATGCCTTGCTCCAGATTGTCCAAACCCTGAGTCAAGGTGCTGTAAAACCCATTAACATCCCTAAAGATTGAATTCCCTGATGAATAATCCATGGCTTGCCAAGAGGTCATCAGTTGCATCATTCTTCAACAAAAACCATGAAGAACAGCCAAAAAAAACTCTAGATATTACCTAGACACACCCACTAGGGTATTTGGAATTCTCAAACCCTTAATTCTCTCAATTATACTAATCCCACAAGTACGCTCATGTGGAAACACGCCATTTTGCTGATTTCTTAGATACCCACATTAGCAAGACAAGAAAACACCACAGTTTCATCTCCTTTCCGCCATGTTTATGTACCGTGTACCTCCTACAAACCATTCACCTACTTTATATGATTTGAAAAAAAATATTGCAACAAGGGAATTATCTATAATTTAGACTACCCAAAATCTAGCCTACCTCGAGAGCTTTGAATCCGCCATTGCACAGTATTCAACTTAGAACAGTAGCTAGGGAACATCATCCCTTTCTAGATCGTTTCTCCATCAAAATATTCATAATCTGGTTTTGAAAATTAACAAGGCTCAAGGCTCAAAAACGCAAGGATCATTGTTCCCTATTACATGTACAACCACGAGATCTCAAGCCAAGATTTTGATTTGAAGTAGACATACATAATCTCATGCCGTCTAACCTAAGGCCTATGCTTCCATGGATCCTTAGAATACATGAATATATTCATGCACATGCACAACTTTTCACATAGAACCAACAAAACAATCAAAAGAAGACTCCAATACCTTGTAAAAATTGATTGACAGCCCAACAATGTAAGACTTGAGAACATATGTGTAAAAAGACTCAAAACAAAGGACCCACAAGAAACCCGAAGGAGGAACACATAGCCTCTAGGAAATCAATAAACAATTGTGAGCATGTAAAAGAATGGGATACAAAGAAGGGATATACAAGGAATATCAGGGGGCCAAATGGACAACTGAAAAAGGGTGTAAACAAATTTAACCGGCAATGAAAAGTCTTTGAGTGCATATTCAAACTGATACTCCATTAAAGGCATTTTTTTCTATTCTATTAAGGATTGAGGCCCAAGAAAAGTTGTTGGAACAATGATGTGTGTCTCCCCTAGAAAGAACATGAAGATAATTGAGAATCTCTTTTATGCACAACCTAAACTTCTAATGTTACTTTTCTTATAATGCCATTCTTTAATCATGATGGGTGATGATTTGATTTGATGCCAACGGTGGAAGTTTGAAGAAGAGAAAGAAAATGCCATAATAGAAGGTTATATAGAGAAGCCATACTCAAAAGCTGATAATGTACATCATATCCATAGTTGGCATGAATGAATCAAAGTGTACATATTCATAGCTGGCATCCTATTCTGAATAGTCCACTGAGCCACTGTTTATAGTACATGTGAAAGATGATCTCAACAAGGCATGTTTACTCTTATACTATTGCAATAATTTATCTTTGAAGGGAATGTCCCTATTCGTTGTTACCCCATTTATATTCACTGTTTTTTTCAATCCTGAACTAAACGAAGAAAATTGTCACATCCAATTTTAGGCGGGGCATATTTTAATGGAGAAAATTATTATCATATTTAATTGTGTTTGGTACATATTATTAGACAAAATTATTGCCTCTAATTAAGGATGTGGTATGGTTTAGGACCCATCTAAGTTTGTGTGGAGAGTATTTTAATGAAAAAAATTATCTTTTCTTTTTTTTTAATGTTTATGTTTATGTTTTGTCAATTAAATTGTTATATATTTTATTTTATGTATTGTATATTCATATAGTGAGTATAAGTATAAGCATGTCTTTTTATATTTTCATTATAATATCTAAGTTAAAAGAAAGAATGATTCTTTTATAGTCAATTATATTGGTTGTTCATATAAGGTCAATAGATTTATTATAACAATTTGGGAATACTTTGTTTTCCTTGAGGGTGACACTTAATCATGTTGTATTTGTTAGAAAGTAAAGTCCAAATAACTGTTGTCACAAAAGTTTGCACCTTTGCCTGAAGTTTGACCTAAAGGCAACCTTGTGAAACATGGAAACAATCTCCAAGCTATGGGACTTGAACTATGAGATTGAGTCTTCAGAGAAGGCCGACTTTCTCATTATCAAGATGCACCTAACTGTATCCCTGAAATGTGAGCACACTTCTATGAGTCATTATATCCACGATTGTTCAAGAATGAGGTTTCGAAGGGCAGCTCATAGCTCTCTATTCATAGAGTGCAAGGGTTTGTGATGGAGGCCCTCAGTTTGACCTAGTTTGTGCCCAATGCAAGTGCACCATAAAATGAGAGGTTTAAACACCAAAATATGAATGCAAATGAAGACGCAAGCTAATATAAATTATGACAATACAAAGCAATGCAAGAAAGGAAATCTAATCTATGAAAGGAAATAGCAATGTAATATTAATTTATGAAAACAAATATGGATGTAAGCTAATATGAAAATGCAAGAATGGATCATGATGATGGAAGTCATGGATACATAAGAAAAGAAGACAAGAAGATAGAAGTTCTCCACAAAAAGATTAATGCTCAAACTCTTCCAAAAATCGCTCTCCAAACCTACAACATAATAATAACATAATCATGGATGTCAAAAATGAGAAGAGGGCTCTCCCTTATAAAAAAGAATGGACGATTAAGATTAAGAGGCAATAAGTTTAATCAAGGGTGGAGAAAGAATGATCCGTGTGAGACAAAATTCCACCAATGAGACAAGAGGAGGAAAATTAAATGGAATTCCACTGAGAAATATGTGCATCTAGGTGCAGAGGAATAAAAATTATTTATTTAATTTTTATTTATTTTTTCAAGTGAGATTTTATTTAATTAAAAGGGAGTAAGTTCTTTTAATTAAATAGAAAATATTTAATTACATTAAAAGAGAGGTTTTTCTCTTAATTAATTAAATATGGATTAATTATATAATTAAAAGAGAGGTTTTCTTTCAGTTAAATAAGGCTTGGGATAAAAATGATCAAACCTTAGGAAATTTGAAATAATTGAATTAATTACAATTTGATCAAAGAATTGATTTGAATTGATTTAATAAAATATTGCAAACCATTCATTCAGAAAATTTGATAAATTGAATAATGGGGGCCCATAGTCCAGGCAACTATTTTAGGGTGCATACATTTGCCCCTCTTTGACTAATGTGTGATTAATTTGGGAACACATGTAGTCAAAGAAAGAAATTGAAGTGTGAGATTGATTTGGGATCACAAAACAACCCAGATGTGTGGTTGATTTGGGAACACATTAGGACAAAGAATACAAATAAATTTTGACTTAAAAAAGTGAAGGATAAAATTGATAAAACTGAATCAAGGATTGAAGATGATAGATACTGCCCCCTATGATCAAAATCGAAATGAGATAGAGGAGAAACAACAAATTGATAAATTTGATCAAATCAAACAAAAGATAAAGTTCTTGATGTAAGATGAAAGATATAAGAATCATAGAACCAAGGTAGATCATCAAGCATGAAATATGATGCCCCAAAGGTGAATTAGAAGAAAAGAAGTGGGGTTAAAAAAATGGAAGATAGAAGTTTGGAAGATATGGAAATAAACAAAAAGAAGAAAAGAAATTTTTCATAAAAAATATAATGCCCCAAAATCAATCAACTATTTAAGATAGAAATTTTGATTCAGATCACAAAAGAATATAAGGAAATGAAGACCAAAACATGACCACAGTTGATTAAAAGTCCACTAGAAAGATGAAGAGAAAACCCTCTCAAACTCATAATGCGACCTAAAAATGCAAACTAACATAAAGTTTGATAATGCAAGCTACATGAGAATGCAAAGGTGTACTTGCAAAAGAGCAACTATAACATAGAATTTTGTGTTCATCATTCATTAGAGAATGTTAAAGAACTTATTTTCATCATTGGACCATTATTAATGAACATCAAAAAATCATACAATCATCACTAGCCACAAGCACAACTATAAAGGTATGAATGTGAAAATATTTTAAAATAAGCATCAAAGACATAAAAGTCAAGATGACTTCAATGTTAGCTTACCCAATTTAATGTAGCAAAACCATGCTCGCATCAAGGCATAGATATCAGGATGACCGTAAGAACAATTGTGCAAAAAAAATGTCAAGGATGATGCCTCAAATCTCCTAAGTGTTTCAAGAGGACAACAAGAGACACTCTAGAGTTTCAAGACCACACCCACAAGTAGAAAAATAATTAAAAACATGCCCCATGCCCCAAGTCCTCTAGCTATGCATCCCTGAGACACTTATCAGACAAGGACACTCAATGAAAATCTATAACAGTCAATGCACAAAGAAAAAAATCATGACATAGGTCAAGCATTAAGTGTTTGTGTTTAAAAATTTAAGTGTGTTAACTAATACTGAGTTCCAAGGATAAGGATCAAATGCTTGCAAGTAGGTAAAATCACATAACGAAACTGGGTAAGACCAAACTGGTAAGTATAGAAAAATACTCGATGTCAGGGGTTGTATTGAAAAATACAGTTAGGGTGGTGTTAGAAAACAACATTTGTGAGGTGTCCTAAAGACTAGCGCAACCAAGACACCAAAGAGAACATAGTTATGCCCCCTAGATAAAGATCAATTCCAAACCATAGCAACAAGGACAGGCATGGTGGAGAAAGGCCAAGTGTCAAGGACACACGCTAAGAAACATGGGTGCAAAGGCCTCAAGTTGCACCCATTTCTAGGTTTTCACCACTTGGATTTTAATTTTTTTAATTTTTTTCTAGAATATATAATTTTTTTGGAGATACATCAAAGTGCTTATTACTAAGATGATCATTTTTTTAGGTTATTTTCCAATTATTAGAATTTTGACAGTATATCATTTTTTTTGGATTTTTGAAATATATCATGTTTTTGTATTTTTGAAATATATCATTTAAAAAAAAAAATTAAGATCAATAAATATGTACAAAGATGCCCCCAGAAAGACCATGCATCATGGATAGAACTTCTTCAGGTGCAAGACGTTGATAGGATTAGGGAGCTGCTCTCTCTATTGTAGATAGTAAATAGGCACCAGATCCAAAAATTGTTGTAATAATGTAATGTCCAAGCCAATTAGGTTCAAATTTACCCTTTTGATCTTTGTTATGTGATTCTTAGGGTTTTCATGTAGGACAAGATCTCCCACCTAGAATTCTTTAGGGTGAACCTTTTTGTTGAATGCTTTTGAAATGTGCTTTTGATAGACCCTCATATGGTTAAATGATGCTTGGCGTTTCTCATCTAGTAGTCCTAACTCTTGAAGTCTTATGGTGTAGTGTCTTCATTTGTAACTAGACCTTTGAGGGAAACTCTAAGTGAAGGAATCTCAACCTCTAAAGGTAACACTGCTTTAGCACCATATGTAAGGGAAAAAGGAGTAGCCCTAGTAGGAGTACAAATACTCATTCTATAGGCCCACAAAGCCAGATTTATTTGTAAGTGCCAATCCCTACCATTCTTATGAACTGTTCTATGTAAGATTTTGAGAATGGTTTTATTTGATGCTTTTTACTCGACCATTTCCTTGTGGGAAGTAAATGGAGGACCAATGTTGTTTTATCTTGAATTTCTTACAAAGTTGTTTAAGGTCCTTATTTTTAAACTAGCCTCTATTGTTAGTGATAATATTGAAAGGAACTCCATATCTACAGATAATATGATTCAAAATAAATAGAGAAACTGTCTTTCCCGAGGCAACAAAAAGTGGGATAACTTCTACCCATTTAGTGAAGTAATCAGTAGCAATGATAATAAACTTGTGTCCACATGATGAGTTGGGATGAATCCACCCAACAAGATCAAAGGACCAATGCTAAAATGACCAGTGAGAAATAGAAAGAATGAGTTCCCTTCCCAGAGCATGTATCAGGTTACCATGTTTTTGACACTTTTCACATGACTTTGCAAAAGTTATTGCATCAATTTTCATTGTGGGCTGATAGTACCCCACCCTAAGAAACCATTGAGCCATGGGAAGACAATTGGAATGTCACCCACAAATGACCTTATGGATGTCAACTAATGCTTGATCATATTCTTCTTTTTCTAAGCATCTAAAAAGTGTTCCATCTAGACCCCTCTTATACAAATCTCTAGAGATAAGGGAATGGTGAGAGGTGTTTTGAATAAGGTTTTTACGTTTAGATCGGTTAAAGGTGTTAGGTATAATACCATCACAAAGGTATGAATAAATGGCACCAAAATGGGAGGACTCATGACCAACAAGAGTACAAATAACATGACTTTCTTGGGAATCATAGATAGGGTGATGTAGCTCTTCCACCAGGAATTCAAATCTTGATTCATGTTGCTCTAATTGAAGAAGTGAAGAAAGTGTAGCCATAGCATCAACTACTTTGTTTTATACTCTAGTGATTTGCTAAAATGAGACAAATGTGAAGCAGTGTCTCAAGGAATCAACCATTTTCTTGTAAGGTACCAATTTCTCATTTTTTGTTAAATAATTGTCATTGACTTGGTTGATTATCAGTTGTGAATCCCCATATATTTGTAACTCTATAATTGTCCATTCTATAGCTATCTTAAGTCCATTTGTTAAAGCTTCATACTCAACAATGTTATTTGTACATAGAAATAGTAACTTGTAAGATTTAGGAATTGTGTACCCATGAGGAGAAACAAATAACACACTAGGTCTAAAACAATTTTGCATAAAGGATCCATTAAAGAATATCTTCCATGTTCTTTTTGTCATATGAATGAGGTGCTCATATGGGAAATCAATTTGAATAGGTGCATTATCTTGTAGTTTGATTGCTTGTGTTGGTTCAATAAGCTATGATGATCTATCTTGAAAATAACTAGGGATACAATCAAGTACCTCATCCTCAGGCACCTCAGAGAGGTTTTCAGCCTCAGATACATCCTTTCCTTTTACTTTTTTTGGTTTTGACACTACCACATGGTGAATTTTTTCTCTCAGAACTCCTATTCTTTTTATTTTGGGACTACGTTATTTGATGTTTGGCCCTGTCATGTTGGTAGTTGGTTCATTGGTGGAAGAGACTATGGGTTCAATGGAATTCAAATAGTAGGCTATCTCAAAATAATTTTGAAACATTAAAAACTCAAGTTCATGATTGCATTAGGACCAATCAATCAAATTAGGATGAAAAAGGGGTAAATAAATGACTGGTTCAAGGTTATGAATATGAATGATATCTCTGGTGACCAAAGAGTTAGAGTTTGTCAAGTAACTTCCTAAACTACCCAAATCAGGATTCATCCTAACAAGTGAAGAATCATCCACTAAGGTAACATGTGAGTTCAAATCATCTGATCCTACACATGAATCTTCAATTAACTCGGGTTGAGAACTATATGTATGAACAACATCAATGTCCATTGTAGAAGGCTTTGAGAGGGAGTCCCATTCATACTCATTGGAATCTATTTCTGAATCTCGACTAGGATGCTAACACCATGAAGGCTTGGGATGCCTAGATGTGGAAGTCTCAATATCATCAAGGGTCACACTCTCTTATTCTAAATTTGCAACTATCTCATGAGATACTCGACTATCTCAATCTCCCCAAAGGAGATTAGTAGAAGGGACCCCATCTTCACACATATCTTGTTAATTTTCCAAATTAGGTATGTACTCTTGTTCTTCTTCACCATCTGACTTATCAAGGATAAGATCAACATTATTGTGATTTGCATATCCTAGGCCAACTAGCTTCTTAGACTTGCATCTAAAAAGACCATGATCAAGGGGTTTAGCTCTAGCATCCAATCTATTACTAAGAGGGCCATGTCTAGGATAGTTCATCTTCTCGACAAAAGAATACCCTCTTCCATAAGCTTTAGGAGAGGGAGTGAAGTTCTTGTTGTGCATATACTTCTCTTCTCTATAAATCCAATCTCTAAAAACCACATCTTCTTTCTCATCTTGAATAGGCACTAACAACTTACAAATGTGTCAAATAATATTATAGCTAAAGATGAAGGTTTCATCTCTTATGAAGGTTTACCATAGGACCTAGGGGAAACTAGTAATGCTACAAGGGAGTTGAGTTGATATCCCCCC
The DNA here is from genome assembly GCA_028749045.1 of Cupressus sempervirens. Taxonomy (NCBI): domain Eukaryota; kingdom Viridiplantae; phylum Streptophyta; class Pinopsida; order Cupressales; family Cupressaceae; genus Cupressus; species Cupressus sempervirens. Next base: position 3,668,010 of record CM053787.1, read on the forward strand.
ATGCCAAGGTTTATGGATTTGAACTTGTTTTTACATTTAGCTAAAGTTGCATCAAAATCATCTGCTTCTCTATTGAGGGGAACATGAGTACTTGCTAAAATCAAGTTAATAGACAAAGTATTATCCCCAGGTATACGAATCTCTATTCTGTTGTAAGGAAACTAAACACATTGATGATAGGTAGATGCCACTGCTTGCATATCATGAATCCATGGTTTACCAAGTAAAATATTGTACACAAGGGTCCAACATCAACTATTTGGAATAAAATATCTTTTTCAACAAGACCAACCATAATAGGAAGGACAGTTAACCCCTTTGAACTTCTCTTTGCCTCATTATAGGCTTTGATAATGATCTTCCTTCTGGTATCAATAACTTGTTCAAAATAACCTAGAGTCTTTAAAATACTCAAAGAATAAATATTAAGCCCAACACCCCCATCTATCAACATGCGCCTGACATGGGTTTTATGGATCATGACTTCAATATGAAGGGAAAGATTGTGTGGATGGCTCAAAGATTTATCATCTTCCTCTGAAAAGGAAGGGTAATGAGGGCTAGCAATATGATTAAACATGTTTTGGAATTGATCAACATCTAAATTTTTAGGGACATTCACCATGTGCAAAGTGTCCTTATGGATTTGTTTGTGTCTCAAAGACAACTCTAAAAGCTCAAAGATCAAAATTTGAGTGGTTCTTTGCAATTGATCAACAAGATTATAATTCAACCTAGGATTGACCACTAGTTTTGAAGGAACATACTTGGATTGCACTTGTTTTGGCTTACTTGGTTGGTTTGAACTAGGTCCTTTGATGATAAGGGGACGTTGACATCGTGTAACAACATCGAGACTTTGGGAAGACACTTGCTTAGGTTTACTTGACTAGTTTGAATTGGGTCCTCTAATGACAATGTCATGCCCAAAAAGTAAGGGCAAAACACACACAACTTTTCTTTTTTTAAACTTACTAGGTTCACTAGGGTTAAGAGTTGATTCACAAAAATTAGATTTACTACACTCATCCTGAATATACTCATGTGAAGAAATGCATCGATAAAGTAAATTGTCGTTATTAAATTTGTAACAACATTTAGTTCATTATCACATTAAGATCTCAACTATAAATTTAGATCATTTGAAGAACAATATAAATTAGTCTTAAATTTAACTATGTAGAACGAATCACATTATCTTGGTAGTCTAACGTAACTTGTTATGTTTACAAACATAATGACCAACTTTCTTAACATCTAAACTACCTTATTACTAATCAAATCAAAACTAATTAATATTTACAAACTAAAACTAAACTACGTGACTAATCTCTACAATCAACTTTAATACAACTGAGATTCAACTTAGTAATTACTAGTTACTAGCACAATAATACTAAATTACTTCTCTTAACAAAAGGAATCAAACAACATTACTTAAACGACATATTATACTAATAATGGAAACTAACTTTCTAATTACTATCCAATATTTAATCGATTGAACACTATAATATTAGTTAAATTTAACTATTCAACGCATGCTAACTACGTATGAAAACTTTAATCCAAAATCTAATTCACCATGGATATACACATAGAATTGGAGGTAAGCGTTATCATCCCTTATACTTCATATTATAATCATTATAACACTCATGTTAGATAAGGTTTGTGATCATAATTCAAGTATAGGTCCTCTACATTGCATCAAAGATTATAAACTTGAGGTGTAATAAATCATTAGATAGACTCTCGCTATAAGATTGGTATTAGTATCTGCTTCATCACTCCATTAGTCTAACGTAACCTTGTTTTATAGAAAACACACTTATGGGTTAAAACTTTACTTGATTTGAAACTAAATTAATCAATCCGTAAACAACTACTCGATTAGCACCAGTTTTATAAGATAAGATGTAACTACACAATGTACTTGAAACCCTTTGGATATACTGGTTAAATTTGTCACTTAATAAGACTAATTTCTAGATAAAGTTAACGTCTCTAATTCAACCACACTATCCCTTGAACTAAGCTCGCTCAATTTATTAAATTTTGTCATTTACGTGGAGCACTTGATTACACTAGTCATGAAATATTTAAAATTAAGCTAACTAAACAACATGCATACCAACTATACTATCTAAATATATAAGGAAAAATACTCGACTATCTTCTAACTATAATTGTGATAATTTCGAAAACTTACTAACAAGTAATATTAACAACTTTAACTTATACTACACTATCTTACTTGACTGACTATTATCTGCCAACATGTTAAATTAATCTACTTAACATATATCCAAAATTAAAACTTGAACTAGAATAATAAACAATTTGCAATTAACAAAATCACCAAATGATACTAATCACTAATATTTAAAACATTACAATTATGATCATAAAACTAATTAACTTTAAGACTTTAACTATATGGAACAACTAAAATCTAAGTAATCAATAAAATTTGTAAACATTAGAATATTAAATAACCGATATTCAAACAACATAACTATACATTACTAACACATAACTTAACTACATTTAACATAGACTAGCTATCACGTAAACTAAAAACTAATCCAACATTACCACTAACATAGAATGCTAACTACTCTTTAAATCTCTTTACTAACTTCTATACTACCAAAGAATTATTATATTACCTCTAAATATTATCAAGGACTCCAAATCAAATTATAGGTTAATGTCATTTTTAATATAAACAATCAAAAACCTGGCTAACATCCTTACCTAGCTAGATTGCATACTAAAATACTACACTTATCCATCATATAATACTAGACTAAATTTAAAGAGGGCTTTATTAGAATCTTCTTACTAATCTAATTAATAATTTAAAACCACTCTTGTTTAAGATTAATCACAAACCTAAACTCTATCTAACTTTTAATAAACTATTCTAAAAATTTCATACTAACACATACTAACTATACTACACAAAATAAACAATTGTAATATCATTAAATATTACCACCTCCACACCATAATCAAACACCTGGCACCCGCCTGCCATATCGCAGGTTTGTCCAATCGTCCTGCACATTCGAAAAAGTCCTCCATGTTTAAGCTTGGATGGTTTTCACGTCATTGCTCAATAAGGATGGAATAATGCTTCTGCTCCCATTTTCTTTTCGCTAACGTAACTTCCTATGAAAGACATTGGCTTCTTATGGGAAATAGAAGCTCCTGCTGTGATTCTCGCTTACAGCCAATTCCGAGCTAACCCACAAGTTTGTTTAGTATGGTGGGCTATTGGCCGAAGTCTTTTAAGCATACCCGTAGGTGCTTTAGTGAATGCATTTGGAGCAGTTGTTTTTGGTGCACCTCAAGGACTTGCGTATGCTGGAAGGACTCCGCAGGGGTCGTTGTTGTAGAACAAGATTTAGTATGCAAAGAACATTAACAAATAAAGTAAACATTCACAAACCAAAAACTAGATTCACATATATGCTTAGACAAAGAAAGAAAACAAGAAGTGCAAACCTCACAAGAAAAAGCGCTCCATGCTTTCTTGATTCTGTAGATGTGTCCTTTTGCTGTGGATGTATGCTCAAGATGCTCAAAAGCTGCTTCAATGGAGATGGGTAATGGCAAATTGGTAGCTTTGTGAGCTCTCAATTTGGCATTATAAGGGTATGGTTGATGGCTTTGGTTCTCAAAATAGCATGGTAACTTTAGCTCAAAGATTGTTGATGAAATGGCTTGGGATGGGATTCAATTTATAGGCTAAGGGGTAGATGGATGGAGGGCTTAGATACAAGGATGGATGAAGGCTTAAGGAGGGCTAGGATGCACTCAAAGGAGAGCACATGGATTGTGCTTGTTTAGCACCAATGGGAAGGTGACACTTGTCACAAGGAGGATGAGTGTGAGAGGGTAGGGTAAAGGTTTGGTTAAAGGCATGATGAGTGGGGTTGAGTATATAAGAGGGATGTAAGAGGAATGAGTGTGGAAGAGGGAAGAGTGTGGAAGATGGGTGTAAGAGTCACGAGTGGGCTTGTAAGAGTCTTTATGTTTTGTAAGAGCACTCATGACTTAGTGGTTGGGTTTTTTGAGGGGAGACTTTGGTTTGGATTAGGAAAGTCTTAAACTTGTTTAATGAATGTGACAACATTAGGGGATGGATTAGGCTTGGGTTTAGGATTAGCTTAAGGATGTTAGAGATGTGCAAGTGGATGGCATTAATGAGGGTGGGTGAGTTAGTGGCTAAGCTTGGTTAGTATGGGTGGATGGGGTGGATTAGGCTAAATGGAGTTTTAGAGATGGGTTAGGGGTTTTTCAATTTGAGGATTTCATTTATCAAATAGATTTATTTAATAAATGGGGATTTTTGGAATTAGATAGGAGAAAATGATTTAATTGATAAATAATAGATTATTTGATTTATCAATTAGGACTATAGATGATTAATTAAATTAATCAACTAGGGGATGACAAAGGATTAATTAAATAGAAATTTAATTAATAATGCCTTTTTAGATAACTAAATAGGATTACTAAAATAGTGTAATCAAATTTAGGTGTCTACAGTTGTTAATGTCTTTGTTTGCTGTTGTGCCAACAGCTACTATTTTTGGTAAATCATGGTGAGATTGGCAGCGCATTTTGTATTCAAGATGGTTAAGTGGAAAGACTAAATAATTGTACCATTTTATGTATCTTTCATCTTTCATAGTAAACAAGTTTGTGATGAAACAAATCCCCATCCTCCATTGTGCAATACGTGGCTCTCTGCGGCTGCGAAATTCATCATAAAACCTGCCAATCACCATCTCTGATGAAGTCGATCTGCACTATACCTTTTGTTTGATGATTTCACCTATATCATAGAATCGACCTGTTTCAACTGCCCATTAATGTGGAAAGCCAAGAAATTCGTAAGCCGTGTGAGGGGAAAGGCGAATTCAGCAAAGTGCAAGTCTGCCACACGCAACACAGCTGTAATAGGCCTGACACCGGTCAATTCTAGCGCATGACATGATAACAACAGACCTCCTACGTATCTCAAAAGAAATAAGCCTATGTAAATCTACCTTGACACTCCCATTACAAATTTATGTTTGATAGGATGGTGCCTAGGGAAGGAAATCGACTAGGCAGAATTATGAGAAAAGTTTATGCACTTCTAGTCTCATTTATTGTGCAACTATCCCACCCAAATTGGGTCACATCATGGAGGAAACTTAGGACAATTTTTAATATAAATTAGATAAGTTTTAGGAATGATCAGTTTTCTACTTGCCATCAAAGTAATAATATTCTATATAGGCTATTATTTTATATGTCTGTAATAGACATAGTTTCTTTTGTTTGTCAACCCATACATTTTCCAGAATGCTAAATCTACTTCTTCAGGTCTCTCATAGATATACTTTTTGGATAAAACTTACATTACTATCTCATTCTTTCTTTGAAACCAACATAAAGGATACCCTTTCAAGTTGTTTACTGGTTATTCCTTCTTTCTTCCTACAATTTATATTTTTTTTACAATCTTCAAACAACAAAGTGTATGCTCCTTTTTTAAAAAAAAAAAAATTTCAAGTGATGCAAAGTTTCTTAATCAAATTGGATTTACATTTTCAAGAACTTATGGGAAATAGGATATAATACACAGAAAAAAAAAAAAAAAAAGGTGGTGAGTAATACTAATTCAATTTGCTCATATCCATCTATGAGATTTATTAAGAAATCAGATAGATTTTTTTGAGTTCAATGTAGGGTTTAGTTTAAATTTCATCACCATATTAATACATCGATTTGAAACTTTATCATATCAAATTTATCTCTCCATTATCAGAATTGAACTTGAAAATCCCTAATTCAATGACATTCTTTACCTATTATTTTCTCACAGCCATAAGCCAAAATTTGAGATCACAAAGAGACATTGCAGGGATATTTCATAATCTCTTTTCTTTTCTTTTCTATTATGCATCTCGGTTCAAGACTCCATCGGGAAAGAACTGGTAAGAAAACCCGATTTCGTTGCCAATCATTCACAATATAAATATACATGTAATTACATCGAATTTACAATACAATGATAATTTCTTCAAGCTTCTTCGCAATGCTTTATCCCTTCACTTCAATTCTTCATGGAACCACAAGGGGAAACAAGGCTGACCCAAGGCAATTCAACACAATCACAAAGACACAATTCAACATACACCCATCCGGTTTAACACACTAGATCCATCCATAGGACCTTATTTGGGGGCAGGTGGATTTTTTGAATGGGAGATGTCAATCACCATACCTTAACATAACCCTTTCAGGGTTAAAACTCAGGAACTTTCTTTGTTCCTCAAATGCCCTTTCGGGGCCGATTCAACAAGGATCTTCCTTCCTTTCCATACTCAAGATTGCACAATATCAACAAGGTATGTGATGACCGATAGGGGCCCATACACCCTACCCTTTTTTCCCTCCTCTCACCATGAAAGGAGACTCTGCACCATTGAGGTCCAACTAAAGCCCTACCCCCACATGGCCACTTCTTCCCTATCCAAGGGTGAGTAATGCCAAAAACAACCCCATGAAAACCCCTCAATACAATACATCAAGATGAACAAGAACACATCAAGAACAACACAAAAGAAACCCTCCAAATCAACCCAACATCCAAGAAAACAACAATTAACAACACAACACAATGTGCAAGAACAAGCATGATCAAAACATGGAGAAAACAAACACAAAGCCAAGAATCCTACCTTCACCAAGGAGTGATGGTAACAATGGAGGTTTGAGAAGAGCTCTCTTTTTCTCCTTCCATCTCCAACTATCTTCCAAGATTTCTCTAAAAATAGAGATTGGGTGACCAAAAAAAAAACCCCTCCAAAACTTCTCCAAAAATCCACTAAATGGGGATCCCTTAACTCAACTAGACTTCATGAAACCTTATGATGGAGTTTGAGTTCCACTCAAGTGGATGACAATCCATTTTCGCAGTCAACCATAAATGGGATTTTTGAGTGACCCTAAAAGTCAACTACTGTGGCAAAAGTGGGTGGAAAGTACCCTCAACACATACCCTTACCCATGGGTGCTTAAATTTAACATTTTTAAGCCTTGGAGGCTTGGTAGGAACACATAAAAGTTAGGGGAAAATAAAATCAAATAACAACCTTTAAAGATGGACAATACAAAGATGACAAAATTTAAAACACGGGGTTCAGCTTGTCTCTCCATTGGATTTCCCGACTAGATTACCTGCACACTCATTGCACCCGTCAGTAGTTCAAGAAACATATGTTCATAAAATACGCATCAAGATTTTCACATTAATAAAAGCATTCATTTCCAAAATTCAATTATCCATCTTATTCTATTCATTAAACTTGGAAAAATTCAAAGTGCTAGTTCGCATTCATTCGCTTCATCATACATGTTTATAAGCATTAATTTAGATCGAATTACTAGAATAATCATTGTTAGGTGTGCATATCATAAAAATCATTAATAAGATAAAATGAACTATCTGAAAGCATACCAACTAATCATTGTGGTACCAAAATTGGCAAACCTCATTATCAGGTGAAAGCACCTAGCATCATTGTTAGTAACAATTGATGTTTTAAATAGTCGAGGTGATGAAATAGTTCTTGAATCACTAAGCATAAACATGGTTGAGCCAACTGCTCTCAGTTTCATTAGGGCATTCACAAAATAAAACATAACTTCGTATCCATCCAATTCTCATACAACAGGTTTTTATAGAGGAATTCATAGTTAATAAGTACATGCGAAGAGGAACCTTACAGACAAGGGGACCTTGAGATGACTCTCTACAGTGAGCACCCCTTAACACCAAAATAGGTTCTTCACCAAGGATAAGAGAGCTCAAATTTAAATCATAACCATTGGGATCTTTATCTTCCATCATGTTGACACTTTCTTCTACAACCTCAAGCATATTGACAACATTTTTTGCATTTGCATAAGTGTAATTGATTGCAACCTTACCATTCTTAGGTTGGGAAGCTTCCCCTTTCTCATACTTGGGCAAAGGATCTTTGAATTTTGTGTGATCAACATTGGTATTTAATCCATCTATTTCAAGTTTTCCATTTTCAATAGGATCTTGAATAATATTCTTAAATCTCCCACAGTTTTCAATATCGTGTCCAATGTCATTGTGAAGTTTGCAATAGGCCTTCTCATCTCACCACCATGGCTTAACTTCAGGTATTCAAAACTTTGTGGTGTCATAAGGGTGCACAATATTACAAGCAAGGAGCTTCATGAATATCTCTTCATATGGCTCACCCAATTGTGTAAAGTTATGTTTCTCTCCTTTAGGCCTTTCTTGATATCTTGGCTTGTTACTTTGTTGATTGACACCAGCTAAATGGAGAACAACTTGGTCTTTAGGCTTAGAGGAACCCACAACTCCATCATTAACCACTTGTTTGTTCTTATTCCAATATGTATTCTTTCATTTATCCTTGTTATTGTTGTTATTTTGACCATTTTTGTTGTTGTTTCCATTTTTTGTCAAAATACCTCACTCTCTTAAAACATCCTCAATTCTAAATGCAATTTCAACCATGGTATCAAAGGACTCAAAAACCATCTTCTTAACTTTGTACTTCATCTCAGGAACCATGTTACTAATGAGGATTTCAATCTTTTCTTTCTTAGGAATACTCTTAGAATAGCAAGAGCACTGTCGTTTCCATCTTTGCAAGAAAGTAACAAAGGATTCTCCTTGATTTTTCTTTTTGTGACATAAGTCCAATAGTGAGACAGATCATGAATGATTGTATGCAAAGTGTTGAACAAATCTCTGAATTAACTCTAGGAATGTCTTATTAGGAGGAGTTATATTGGTAAACCATTCCATTTCTTGACCCTTAAGACTCCTTGGAAATAATCTCATAAGGTAAGAGCCCTCATGATGAAACTCAAAACTCATAGTATAGAACTGACACACATGATCATTCAAATCCCCATTTCCATTATATTTGTCATATTGGGGGATCTCAGTTTTTCCAGGAAAATCTTTCACGTCAACACTCTTATCAAAAGGATTAGGAAAAATTGAATCAAGTGAAAAAGAACTCTTGGGTGTCGATATTTTCTCTAACTATTTTTTCAATCAATTAATTTCTTCTTTCATAGAAGGATCATGCTTTTGAATCTTTTTGTCTACATCAAAGTTGTAAGGGACCTTAGCATCCTTGTTGATTAAATGTTGAAAGCATGCATCTCTGTTTTGGTCCATATATACTTCCTTATGTTGCTAAAAATATGGGTTAGGTTGCATAGCCATGAAATCATAAAAATTATAGTCAAAGTTTGAGCTACCACCTCCATATTATGAACCATGATGAGCTTGTTGTGAAGGTTGTCTTGAAACTCTAGGAGGTGTTGGTCTCCTACAATAATCAATTTCTTGAAGCTCTCCTTCCTCTAGGGCTAGGAGATCGTGAAGGTGTCCTTGAGTGTCTTCAACTTGGTGGAGTCTTAGGAAGGGTAGATGGAGGAGAGTTGTTTCTACCACCAATGTACATATTGTTGAATTTATTGTCAAGTTGTTAAGCCACAAGAAGGTCTTGTGCTTCTTGATGAGCTTTCCTTTCTATCTCAATCATAACTTGCCTTTCTTGCTCTAGGCCTCTAAAACTATTCTTCCTTCTTAGCTTGTTCTTCTAGAAGGGCTTTTCTTTCACACTCAAGTACTTTGAGTCTACTACTTGCATAACCTAAAAGGTGTTAGTGGTGTACATGGTCTTGACTATCCAAACCAATTACTAGTAAATGATGCATTCACATGAGCGCTAGAAGGCTCACTAATTTGATAATCATATTGGGATTTATCTTCTTGATAAGTACAATTCTTATCTTTCTTATCCCTTTGATGTGCATCCAAATATCTATCCTCAATATGGGGTGAGGTTGGTCTATTTTCACAAGCAGGACCACCACTCGAAAGGTCAACATAGTATTCACCACTTTGATTCTTCTTTTGTGGAGCCATTGTAAAATTCATATCCATATCCAAGTGAGGTGATGCTAAGGGTGTAATCAACTCAATAAGTTCACTACTAGGGTCAAACAAAACTTCTAGAATATTCTCAAGTGATTGAGAAAACACAGGTTCTTTTCCCTTATGTCTTTGATGAGTTTGAACTAAAGATTTTTGTTTAAAGATGACTTGAGGTCACTTTCCTTGATCTACTTGATATCTTGTTGTAACAAGCATGGAAGAAAAGGTATTATGTGATAGGATAACCCTAAGAAATTTTGGTACCAAACTAGGATAGTGAAAGCACTCACTTGTCCAAAAGAGATGTGATAAAATAGAATTTTACAAAAGGCATAAACCAACACTGCCATAGAGGTGCCCATAACTTTGGGTGAATACCCTAGCACATATAAACTAGAAGGATGATTTTACCCAAATTATAAATAATTAAAATTTTTTTTTTTATGAAAGTGGATGGACAATAAATTACCAAGACTCTCCAAGCATAATATCAAATAATCCAAAGGTATATCTTTCTTAATAAGGACGGTCTTTAACTCATCAAATCCAAACAAGGTAACTTGTGAAATCAAAAATTACTAATTGAAGGGGTCAAAGTACAATAACCCAAGGTGCAAACAAGCTTCTAACAATAGGGCAAGTAGCCTAATCTAAACTAGATCAACCTAGGGAGACTGGAAATAACATGATAGCCAAGTAGTTTGATCATAAAGTCTCAACTTAGGAACTCATATATATATATTTTTAAATATCCAATTAGGTGTGATAAATTTTGAATCATGAACTAGGCACATAGGACAACAAGCAATAATTTCAAGCAAACATCTTCAAACAATGAGCAAGGGGCAAAGCAACCTTGCACATAAACAAGAATAATATCGTAGTATCAGTCTAATCTCTAGAACCACCAATATGTATATTCTGAAAATGTTTTACAATCACACACATAGTCCTAGAATTTTTTTTTTGGAAGCACTATGGTTCTTCATAATGTTCAACTCTACAACTTTTGCAATCTAGAGTGGGCAAAATCCAATCTTGGTGCACCAGGGTTTTGACATATTCTGAGAATTTAATCAATTAGAGATACTGAGGAGATTCGAAAACCCAACAAAAGACTACACTCATGAGGATTTCTCCTACAAGGACATTTATATAGCTGTTGCTACTACCACATCAAAAATGGCTATTACCACTTGAGGTTTCGTCTACATGGTTGAACCAATAAAGGGAACACCTATTATGGTTAACCCTTTCTAATCAAGGAAAACTCACAAAGTTGTACCACATGGGGACTTGGTTTGGATTCAAAGTTTCCAAGTTTCTGATGTGCTCGAAAGGGAATAGAGTATAATCCTCTTGCCTCTTTACCTTACCCAAACATAACAAACAAGATTCTTTGACACACTAATTTGAAATCACCACACCAAAGTTTTAGAAAATCTAACAACAAACACCACCGATCTCAAAAGAGAAAGTACTAACGGATGTTGAGAACAAACCTAAGCAGAATAGTGAGATAATAAAAAATATCCTTCCCTACCTACAAGGGGATCTATCATTGAGAAGAGCTTCACATAAGGCAAGTGAATAAATCACATTCCCTCAAGAACTCCACAAATAGTGTTCGTAGGGCCTAATTACTATGTGAAACACATATACATGAAAGTAAATCTAGATCCAATTTATGAAAGTGTGGATCTATGAAAGTGTGAATCTATGAAATCATGTAAAAGTACTCAAGCCAAACACATGAGAGGGTTCATTTGACTACAAAATTCAAATGTTAGAGACATCCAAAAAAAAACTTGGTAATCCTTGCAACACGTCTTTTCTCTATTTTATCTTTCATTTATGCTTGAATGCTCGCTCACAACAAACAAAGCAACAAACACAATAAGCAAACCCAAGATATGCAATATATATCCAACTTATGCAAAACTAGGGTTAGATTTGAAAATATAATTTTTAAGAGTGATAACCAGCAAATAAACTAGATGAAAGCTTACATCGTCCATTGATCCATGTAAAAATTAGATGTAAGCTATTCATTAAATGCCTTTTTTTTAATATTGATTTTTGACCTATTCAACAAGATTGGACCTATATGATATGAATTTGGACCCAAAACTATAAATGTAGAAAAAAGAACCCTATTAAAAATCAGAGAGCTTTCCAAAAATGTCAGAATATTGAAAAGATCTTTTCATTTGTGTCCTAGAGAGCCATTTTGTCAAAACAGACCAATTTTCACAAATTGATTTATTGAGCCTTAATATGATCTCTATAATCAGAATAAAAAGAACCAAACTTGTTTAGAATTTAGAGACCTTTCAAAAAATGTAGACTTTTCTAAAAAAATTGCTTTTGTGCCCTAAAATGATTTTCATGAAAAGAAAAATTAAAAAAAAAAAAAATACATAAGGAAAATCTAAAATTTTTACTATAGCTTCTTTGATATCTCACTACCTTTCAAAAAATAATTTAGACCAAAAAACCAAGCCGTTTGGGAGATATGGTCAAATCTTTAAGATCTAGGGTTTTTTTGTCTCCAAACAAATCTGCATAAGGGGGTTAGCTCTAAAAATATCTAAAACCAGCAAGTAAAGGTGGGTTGACCCATGGTGGGCACCAAGGATGTGTGCTAAAATGTGAGCATACTTCAATGAGTCATTATATCCAAGATTGCTCAAGAATGAAGCCTTGAATGGTGGCTCATAGCTCTCTATTCATGGAGTGTAAGGGTTTGTGATGGAGGTCCTCAGTTTGACCTAGTCTATGCCTATGCAAGTACACCATAAAATGAGAGATTCAAAAAAGAAAGAAAAAAGAATGCAAATGAAGATGCAAGCTAATATAAATGATGACAATGCAAAGTAGTGCAAGAAAGGAGTTCTAATCTATGAAAGGAAATAACAATGCAATACTAATCTATGAAAACAAATATGGATCTAAGCTAATATGAAAATGCAAGGATGGATCATGATGATGGAAGCCATGGATGCATGGGAGAAGAAGACAAGAAGATATAAGTTCTTCACAAAAAGCTTTAATCCTCAAACTCCTCCAAAAGTCACTCTCTAAACTTGTAGCATAGCAATAACATACTCATGGATGTCAAAAAAGAGGAAAGGGCTCTCCCTTATAAAGAAGAATGGACAATTAAGATTAAGAGGCAATAAGATTTAATCAAGGGTGGAGAAAGAATGATTCGTGAGACAAAATTCCACCAGTGAGAAAAGAGGAAGAAAATTAAACGAAATCCCACCTAGAAATATGTGCATTTAAGTGAAGAGGAAAAATAAATTTATTTATTTTTTATTTATTTTGTTTCCTTTTTCAAGTGGGATTTTATTTAATTAAAAGGGAGCAAGTTCTTTTAATTAAATAGGAAATATTTAATTAAATTAAAAGAGAGTTTTTTCTCTTAATTAATTAAATGTAGATTAATAATTTAATTAAAAGAGATATTTTCTTTCAATTAAATAGGACTTAGGATAAAAAATGATCAAACCTTAGGAAATGCTGAAATAATTGAATTAATTAAAATTTGATCAAAGAAATTGGTTTGAATTGATTTAGTAAAATATTACAAACCATTGATTCAGAAAATTTGATAAATTGAATAATGGGGGCCCATAGTCTAGGTGATCATTTTAGGGTGCATACACTAACTACTTCTTTGAAGAAAAAGGGAGAAGAAAATGCATGAAATGAAACTACCTAGTCTAATCTAGAGGGGTGATACACCAACTAGTATGTTCAGTCTTATCTCTACCTAGAACTATACAATTCATCAGTATAATCCCAAAGTACACAGCTTTAATCTTTACTTTAACTCAACAACCACATGTAGATCAGAAACCAATAGAATGTTATAAGGAAGGAGTTTTGATTTATATCATTCAAAGGAAAAATAGATATGACATATTCTTGGAAATATAAGAGGAGTAACTGAGAGGTGAGGGGTGAATCAATTACCACTAAAATAAATCCAAGATCTCTTATATGCCAACACAAAACATAAACACTATTGAAAATACTAATGCTCAACTAACACACAGGCACTTAGTTATTACTGATAATATGTTGTAACTCGATAAGCACTGAAATAACAACTATAAGTCGGTAAATTCTTAACATGCAAATCTTAAGATGTTTTCTGTGATTAACCTTAATAATCTTAGTTGTATACACATGAAAGAAATAACATGAACACATGTGAGACCAAGATTTAACATGGAAACCCAATTTGAAAAAAATCACCAATTACAACTAGTTACTGATTTTCCTCTTCTGAAGTGAGCCCTGTTAGGAGCCAACCTCATAAAAGATTACAAAATACACTGTTAGGTGTGACTCTATTATGGGATTTAATCACCTTGTTAGGAATGGCCTTGTTAAAGGTCTTTATACACTTCAATCTAAAAATGCCACCTTATTAGAAGATTTATAAATAGTTGTTAAGCCAACCCTATTAAGAGATTTAGATCACTGCTACAATGGTTAGAGAGTAACAATGAGATGACTTAATTTTTTATTCAACTAAATTGCTAATTATAGATCTCAATTTTGGTTTGTATATATGATCCTTCCTGATCGAATGCATCTTTGTAGCTCTACAAGGATATTCTACTTATCCTTCTAATTTGCTTCATCTTAGCATATTCTATTCTTTTATTCACTTGCACACATTCAATCCTCAACTTGATCATATATTTATACCTTATACATTGTCAAGTAGGCTTGAATATAACTTAGAATAATCAATATTCATCTCATCAGTTGGCTAGAACCTTCAAACAAATCCATTGAACTTAATATGCCAAAATAAGAAAATCCTTTGTTTTACAACCCTGCTCAGTAGATACTAACTCGTAAATCATTTTCCTATGTTAACTAAGTGAACTTGGTTAACACTACATCTTCATAAAGTTCCTTTGATAATTGAGTGATCTTGGTTAATAATGGTTCCATCCAACTTTTCCTTCATTAACTTAGTGAGCTCTGTTAGCACTCAACTTCTATGAACTTCTCTTTGTCTCCCTAGTGAACATGGTAGATGCTATATTTTAGACATGAAAAACTCTAGAATTCTTGGTAGACATAGGAAACTATCTTCATTGCCTAATTGAGCTTGACATGCATTGTCTAGTAAAGATATGACATTTTGTGTAACATCAAAGACAATACACAATTAACAAATTGTTTTCAACACATACAAGTTGAAGGATGAAAGGAACACATTAACAAAAGGCATGAATATATTGTAGAATATATTAATGGAAGAAATAGGTACAACAGAGAAGTATATTCACTTAGAGGCAAAGGAAATTACAATAGTAGAGTATGCAATATAGTTGATACAAAATCAAAGAAGAGACCAACCCTTTGCAAGCGTTATAAAATTTTCCTTTATAGCTTAGGCATAACTAAGAAGACTTCAACTAAAATCCTAAAACTCAACCACTATCTTCAAGTTATAGAGAATAATAACTTTTGATCCAAAGAAGATTTGATTAGATGCACATCCCTATGTAGAAAACCTAATTTACATGTAAACTCGGGCCCTGAAGAGATAGAAATGATGGTCATAACTACTTTGACTGGTAGATCGATAACCATGGTAGTGGTAGAATGAAATTTATATTTATCAAGTGTCAATAAAACCAAAAAGGTGGTTGTAGGTGATCAAAGGATTTATTTACCATTAATGAGCTACTTTTGATAGTGTTTACGACAACATCAGGTTAGCTATGTCATCAATTCAATTAAATTCAATAGTCAACCTCACCATGAGGCCCTACATCTTTGAAGCATCTCACTAGATCATCTCCTAGCATTGAAAAGTCTCCCACCTAGACAACTTGGACATATGGTGCAATCTCATTCATGCCAAATTCATCAAGAATAACTATGGGTCATAGATTCTTATTCACATTCATGAAGAATGAACGATGATCTTATACTCGATCATTATATCTCCATTGTCAATCTTAAGCCTAAAAGCCTTTGTGCAAAATTGTTCCACTTAAGTTCCCTAGGACATGTGGCTGCATTTTAGGCTCTTGAAGCTTTTGGTTTTAGATTTTGAATAGATAAGGCAATCTGGGCCCACCATGCCATATGGCATTACCTTGCATTCTCTAGTTGGCTAATCTTTGTGCAACTTTATAATGCAAGAATGTGACAGACGTTGATCTTTTAAGATCTAATAGCTTGGAAGATGCATTATTTTATATTGCTTAGAAACCAAAGAGGGGCACATAGGGATAGATGTCAATTCATCACTTCCTCACTTTAGCTAAAGTTTGTGCATCTTCACATATCAAGAAAGCAATGATCATTGATCTAGTAAAATCTAACACTTGTACACCACTAAGTCACCATTTGGTTGACCTTTGACATTCTTCTTGTTTCACTATGGGAGTATGCATATTGTCAAATCAAGAAGGATCTAATAGTGGAGATCTTGTTTCGGGGCTTCATTGTACTTTCTCTCTTTGATGCCCTTCAAACTCTTGCAATGTCAACACCTGTCTATTGCTACATCACCGCCATTGGGTCGTACTAAAAATGGACTCTAGGGAAACATGTGACAAATGCATGATTTAGTTTAAAAAGAAAGGGGTGTGGGGCAACACTTAAAGTGAATAAACTTGGCAAGGGGAGACCCAACTTAATTTGTGCATGGGTAACTTGACCCTCCAAAAAGGTAACACACAATTATAACATGAAGGGGAGAATTAGGGTTCTACTAGGTTTTGGCCATTTTAGCACACTGTACAAACCTTGGCACAATGAACACATATCTTTGATTGGATTTAATGATGGCGACATGGGAACAAAAGGGGGGGGGGGGGGGGGGGCGAAAACAACTAACAATAACTGGTTGGGGGGGGGGGGGGTAATCAATTATACAATAAAAATAACTTTTCTTATCCTTATTAAATCTGAAACATATAACTAACAAGTGCAATAACCATAAGAAGATAACCACACACAATAACACTAGATTTGTTAACTAGGGAAACCATTAATCAGAGGAAAAAACCTGGTGGGAATGACACCCACAAAATGATGTACTAGTATATAAATTCCTTGCAAAAGGATGGGCTCTATTAGGAGCCCATGAAATACATTCAATATATATCCATCCCTATTTGGATTCTTTAAATCACTATGAGCAGATTCCAACCTTATTAGGAGTTGTGCCAACCTTGTTAGGTTTTGTGGAAGGTAGAAAGACCCACTATCCAAACAACTTCTAGGGTAAGACCACTAAACTCACTATCCAATTGGCCTCTATATTAGTCCTTTCATAACAATAGCAAATGATCAATTATCCATTAGTCATCTTTGCTAAATATAATCACTCTTCTTATTCACTATGCTCTGCTACACAAAATACTTCTCAAATTTCAATGCCAAATCTTCAAACTCACATCAATAATCCCTTAGATCACTTGCTTGCATATAACTTGCACTTACAATTTTCTTTCTATTTCAAAAGCATCTCATACTTCATTACACATTATCAAAAGGAAAATAATTTTCCTTTATACCAAGTCCTCAAAATAATTTATTGAGTCGGCCTTCAAGCTTTCCCAATTTACAATTATAATAGGACCTCATTAAGATAAAATAATACACATCACATTACATCTTTTCATAATTACATAACATTGTCAGTTCACAAACTTCGTACGTGCGACCTCAAACTTTATGTGCTCACAGACATCATCATCATCATGTCTTCTATCTCTGTACAATGTCACACAATTAGATTCTATCTTTGTTAGGAGATATAACCCGATTACTAGAAACCACTTCTCAGGAATGATGTCTGTATATTGTCTTCTGTAAACCTTGAATAATTGTTTGCAATCTTTGACTTTCTACATGTATTCTTAGCCATAACATTAGGATACTCTGTTGAACATGTTCTCAACTATGCTTGACTTCATCTTTAATCCTTGAATCATACAAGACTCAATCTTTTTCTACTACTTTTTTGGTCTTTAGTATGTTGACATTAATGACAAACACTATCATGAATGCAACATATGATCACAAAAATATTCTCCCAAATTATAGAAAACTCCCCCATAGGAATATTATCAACATTTATGCTAACAATCTTCCCCTTTGGAATTAATGGAAACATAGCTAGAAAACATCTAAGTTCCAAGAATACTAAACATATCACTCTGGTGCAACTGCTCCACTATTGTAGTCATCTTCTTTTCAAATCCTCTTCATCAATCAAATCTAAATCTCTCAAGAATAACTCTTCATTAGTATTTTTTCTCCCCATTGGTATAATTCCCTTATTGAAATCAATACTTTCTTCATTGAATGTTTTTCATTTACAAGTCTCCCTTGTTATCAAGAGATACTTCTTTCCCCATTCTCAAGAGATTTTTTCATGCATTCTCTCCCCTGTTGACATCAATGACAAAGGCATCACTATGTCAATATGTTATTCAATATCTTCAACTAGCTTAAGTGTCCAAATACACTGTTGAAGTACCAACTACCAAGAGTCCTTTGAGACTCAACTCAAGCATAAATACTCCCCCATAGAGGAAGCATCAACATTTAATCTAGATAAACAATAGTGTTATGTACCACTGGGCTAATGCAATCTTTGTATCATCTACTCTGAATTAGGTAGGGGCATACCCCAAGCATACTTCTCAAATATTCAAGTATATACTTCGATAAAAGCTTTTTAAATATATCTTCTATCTACTCCTTTGTACTAACATACTCAATCTGATCTCTATCTCTACAACCTTCTCTCTCAAAACATGATACTTAATAGAAATATGCTTCATCATAGAATGCAATACAAGATTCTTAGACATGCTTACTATACTTTTGTTATCACAATGTATAACAATAGGTTTACTAAACTCAACTCCAATATCCTTTAACATTTTCTTCATCCAAATAATATGATTACAATTATTTGTTGTTGCTATAGACTCTACTTTTATTGTACTCTGTGAAATTTAATCTTATTTCTTTCTTAGCTAGGAAACCAATCTTCCTCCTAAGAAAAATGCTCCACCCCTTGTACTCTTCTTTTCATCCATATTTCCTACCCAATTTGCATCAGTATATGCACATAGAATAAAGTTAGTTGATTTGTCATATCACAACCCAAAATCAATTGTACCCTTCAAATATCTAAAAATCCTTTTTACAATTGCATAATGTGCTTCTTTAGGATCATCTTGAAATCTTACAATGATGCCAATTGCATTAGTTATGTCTAGTCTTGTATGTGTTAGATATTACAAACCTTCAATCATGGATCTATACTTCTTCTACTCAATAGTAGGTGTCTCATCTTTGCTAGATAACTTATGACCATTTACCATAGGTGTAACAATAGGTTTACAACTTCCCAAACCAAATATTTTCAACAAATATTTTATACCTAGTCTATGATAAGAAAAGTCCTTCATTATTCTGCATAATCTACAAACCCAAGAAATAATTCATCTCACCAATCATGCTCATCTCAAACTCCTTCATTTCGCTAGAAAATGCTTCACTTGCTTCATAATCTCCTCCAAAGATGATATCATCCACAAATACTTTAGTAAATAAAAAACCATTCCCAATTTATTTCAAATACAAGCTAATATCTGTAGTACCTTTAGTAAATCCCAATTTTGTCAAATATTTATTCAACATTACATACCAAGCTCTGGGTGTTTGTTTCAAACCATATAGTGCTTTCTTCAAGTTGTAGACCATATTTCCTTCTTTTGTCAAAGGAAATCCTTTAGGTTTCTCAATGCAAACTTCTTCTTCAACTTCTCCATTCATAAATGTTGACTTCACATCCATCTGGTACACTTTGAATTTCTTGTTAGCCACATAAGCCAAATACATCCTAAGTTCTTCTATTCTAGCAATTGGCGAATATGTTTCCTCATAGTCAATACCTTCTTTCTACAAATATCTTTTACATACCAATATTTTTTTATTTCTTACAACCTCACCTTGTTCATTGATTTTATTTTTGAAAATCCACTTGGTTCCTATAATGTTCTTGTCCTTAGGTCTAGGAACCAATTCCCATGGATCATTCTTCTCAATATGATCTAACTCCTCTCTCATAGCCTAAATCCAAAAGTTATCTTTACTAGTTTCTTCTATACTTTTAGACTCTACTATAGAAATAAAACAAATTTCTTCTCTATGTACCTTATTTCTTGTCATCACACCTTTTTCCTTACTACCAATAATATAATCAATAGGATGGTTCTTTATAAGGTTCTTATTAGGTGTCACTATGTCAACTCTTACTTCAACTCTAGGTCCACTCCTTGGTTCTTCTCTCTTTTCTAAAATTTGTATATGATTTTGAAAATCTATATCAGTTTTATAGAATAACTCAACATTTTCTTGGTTAGCCTTTGGATTAGTTTCTTTATCAAAATTATAATCAAGCATTTTTTCTTGAGTTACAAACTTTTCATCAACTTTAACATTTGTGCTCTCAAGAATAGTTTTAGGTCTCTTATTAAAATATCTATATGCTTTACTCTTCAATGAATAACCAAGAAACATACATTCATCACTTCTTGCATCAAAATTACCAATGTCATCTTCTCTCTCAATGTAACACTTACTTCAAATTTTTTTGAAATATTTAACTGATGGTGCATGTATAGACCAAATCTCATAAGGGGTCTTACTAGTGCTTGTATCATCTATACGATGTTCATTGTATATATTGTTGCATTTACTACTTCTCTACAAAATGTCTTTGAGACATCATTCTCAAATAGCATAGCTCTAGCCCTTTTTGTCACTAATATGTTTCTTCTCTCTACTACACCATTATGCTCCGATGTCTTAGATGTTGAAAGTTGTCTTTTAATGTCATTTACTTCACAAAAAATGTTAAAATAATTGTAGTTAAAATCGCCACTTTTATTAGATCTTAAATACTTGATCTTTAATCTAGAATTATTTTCAACTTTGTTCTTAAACACCTTAAACTTCTCAAATTCTTCAAATTGTTCTCTAAGAAATAATACCCACATCATCCTAGTAAAATCATCAACAAGAATTATAAAGTACCTTTCACCATAGAATGCTCTTGTTTTTGTAGGACCACTCAAATTTGCATGCACTATCTCTAACTTTGTTGTTGTGAATTGATTTCCTAGAAAAGAGCTTTCCTTCTACTTTGGCATAACACATTCCTTGCTTACTATGTTACAAGGTTTCAATATTTTAATAAAATCCTTAAAAACAAGTGTACTTCTCACTTTCACAATATTATCTAAATTTATATGCTAGAAGCTTTTATGCCACAAAGAACTAATATCAACTTTGGCAACCAAGCATGTCATCTCTATATGATTCAGCTAAAAAATATTACCTCTTGATCTTGTGCTAGTAAAAATCATCTTACCCTTCTTATCCTTGATAATAAATGTCTTCTTTGTAAATTGTAATTGATATCCATTGTCAACCAACTATCCAATAATTAGAAGATTATGTTTAAGTTCATCAACAAAATAAACATCACCAGTATTAGTTTTACCATCAAGATTAATAGATCCTATTACCTTAATATGACAAGCCACATTATTCCCAACTTTAACAATTCTTCCATCACAACTATTGAAATCAACAAATTTATTCATATCACTAGTCATATAATGTGAACAACCATTGTCTATGATCCAATCAAATTTATTCTTTTCAAGTTGTGATACTAATGCCTTTTCTTCTCTAACTTCTTCCTTAGGGCTTTCTTTCTCACTTTCAACTAAATTTTTTTCCACACTAGCTTCCAAATCTTCATCATTTTCATAAAGGCATTCTCTAGATCTCCTACACTTAGAACTCCTCTTATACTTCTTTACTCTCTTAGGACACTTAGAAGCATAATGATCAAACTCATTACAAGTCCAACATTTAAATATTTTCTTACTTTTAGGTTCTTTTCTCACAAGTAGGGAAATACCTTCTTCAATATTTTTTCTTATTTAGTTCAATCTCTATTACTACTAGCATAATCTCCACTAGTACATGCACTCCTAGGCAAGGTAGGTCAAATATTCAATATGTTGAATGTATTCTCAATTCTAGGTAAATATGTTAGCATGAATATTGATGATAATACATTGGGGGAGTATTCTAAGAATTGGAGAGTATTGACATGTTGCATTCATGATAGTGTTTTGCATTGGTGTCAACATCACATGGTTTCTCTAAGGATTGACTAAGTATCACACAAAGATCTTAATGGTATAGATAATGGTTTGATTTTATAGTGATGTGTAGTCATTGATATGTTCTACATTGTGTCCTGATGATGTGGTCGAGTGCACAAAGTCTAAGTCAAAGATGTAAAAAAGTTGTACTTGATTTATAGAGAGTAGTTCAAAGATAGAGTATTGGGAAAGTAGTTCTTGATGTTTGTTTGCTATCTTACATCTAAGATGCAATGAGAAGATGTATAGTTAGAAACTAGCATAGGATAGTCAACTAATGGTGTCAGTGAGTGCACAAGCCCTAGTATCACATGTGTGAAGTTTTGTATAGGGTGTGAGCCGTCAGTGCTATTGTAATTATAATTAATTAATTATCTGATTATAATTAATTAGGAAAACCTCAAGGCTAACTCAAGAAATTATTTTGAAGATATGGTATAAAGGAATGATGTTTTTCTTTATTTTAAAGATTATCTAAGTTTTTATATGAATTACCAAGTGCGAAAAGAAGAAGAGTTCTTAAAGAATGCGTGTAAGCAATCCACAAGATTATTGGATGTGAGATTTGTGATCTAGTTACAAGATTAGAAGGAGCAAAAGTCTGGTTGACAAGAAATTGAAAGATGAAGGAACAATATAATATAATTATATTATTCTACAAGGAATAATATAGAGATCATTTGGATAGTGACTTCATTGGTCTTGCCCTTGAAGCTATTTGGGCAGTGGGTCTAGTTATCTTACACAACTCCTAATAGGGTTATAGTCTCCTAACAGGGACTTGTATGTACTTAATGTATTCATAGACTCCTAACAAGGTTCATCCTCTAACAAAAAATATTTAGATTACTACATCATCTTGTGGGTACCATCTCCATTAGGGTTTTCCCTCTGATCAAGGATTTCCCTAGTTAACATATCTAGTGTTATTATGTATGATTATCTTGTTGTGGTTTCAGCTTATATCACTCATATGGTTAAGTTTGTTTAAGGATGATAACTATGATAATAGTTGGATAACTGATTCACCCCTTCCCCCCCAAGTTATATTAGTAGACTATATATTCTAACAAACAATTGGTATTTGAGCATTAGGTCCTTGAAGAATAAAGGTTAAGAACTTTGTGAGATCGATGACAAATCTTTTTAGAAAGGATAGTCCTAGATTAGATGGGGCCAACTATGATAGTTGGAATGAGAATACGAAGACTCATCTATTGTGCATGTGTCTAAGATATTGGATCTTGACAAAAAGTAAGAAGACAATCATTGAAGAAGCAAAGCTAGAAGGATCTAGTGAAGATGAGAGAGATCCATTCATGTGTAACATGAGAGCAAGAGAAGCTCTACTATTAGCTCTTCTATAGAATGAATACAGTTAGGTATAGTCACTTGAAACATCTTATGAAATTTGGAAAGCATTAGAATCTACTTTTGAAGGTGAAAAACATGTGAAGAGAATGAGATTGTAGAATTGGATATGTGCATTTCAAGATGCTAAAATGATGGAAGATGAATCTATAAGAAGTTATATTGGTAGAATATCAAAAATTGTTGTAAGAATTTGGTCTCATGGTGGAACCAAGTAATAAGATGAAGTAATATGGAAGATCTTGAAAAGTTTGACACCAACATTTAAACAAGTTGCTCAGATGATTTGGCTAGTAATGTCTTGCACTAAGGATTTCAGAAAGGAAACATTGCTCGGAGGATTAGAATTTGCAAAAGTATATCTAAGATAGTCTTGATATCTAGCTAGAGTGGAAACAACTTTTAGTGCTTTGAACATTCAACCTAATCTGACAAGTAGTACAAGCACATATAGAGATTTTCCTGGTAGTAGTAGATCTGATGAAGACAACAATATTTGAGGAAAGGATAGTTCTCCTTGTGAGAAGAGAAAAAGACAAAAATAAAATCTTTAAATGTTGGACTTGTGATGAATTTGGTTGTTATACATCTAAATTTCCTAAAAGAGATAAAAAGTATAAGGGAGAGTTTAAGTCTAGAAGAGATAGAGATAGAAATTGTTTATATGCAAATGAAGATGAAGAATCTGATGAGAAAGGTCAAAGTGAAATTGATAATGAATTGGGATTTTTGGCTATTAAGGAAGATGATCTTGATAGAGAAATTAGAGAAGAAAGAGCTCTATTTTTTCAAGTGGAAAAGAAATATAATTAGATAATTGACAATGGTTGTTCACATTACATGAATGGTGATATGAATAAATTTTTTAAGTTCAAGAATCATGATGGAGGTATTGTTAGAGTTGCTAACAATATAGCCCATCATGTAACATGAATTGGATGTATTACTGTTGATGGTAAAACTAACATTGATGATGTTTATTTTTTGGATGGATTGGAGCATAACTTATTGAGTGTTGAATAGTTGGTGGACAGGGTTA
Source organism: Cupressus sempervirens (assembly GCA_028749045.1). Taxonomy (NCBI): domain Eukaryota; kingdom Viridiplantae; phylum Streptophyta; class Pinopsida; order Cupressales; family Cupressaceae; genus Cupressus; species Cupressus sempervirens. The sequence goes on from CM053787.1 coordinate 3,692,695, forward strand.
TTAGTTGCAACTTATTGAGAAGACCTACATTATCAAAGACAAAGATGGTAAGCTAGTTGGAATTAGCACTAGATCAAGAGGTAATGTATTTCACTTGAATCCTACTGAAATGACATGTTTGGTAGCCAAAGTGGATAATAGTTGGTTGTGGCATAGAAGATTCTGTCACATAAACTTTGATAATATTGTGAAGGTTGGTAGCACTTTTTTAGTTAGAGACTTGCCTAAGATTACAAAGCCTACTAATATTATGTGTAAAGAATATATTTTGGCTAAATAGAAGAAAGTATCTTTCTCTAGCAAGAAGTTCACTACCATAGAGAAGATGGAGACCATTCACATAGATATGAGTGGTCCCTCAAGAACAAGAGGATTCTGTGGTGAAAGGTATTTTACAATTTTTGTTGATGATCTCACTAGAATGATGTCGGTAGCATTTCTTAAAGAGAAATCAAAAGCTTTTGATAAATTTAAGACATTCAAGAATAGAATTGAGAATGGATCTATTGTTAAGATAAAGTGTTTGAGGTTTGATAGAGGGGGAGAATTCACCTCTAGAGAATTTAACATATTCTATGAAAAGAATGGAATCAAAAGGAAACTATCTTCACCTAGAACACATGAAAAAAATGGGATTGCTAAAAGAAGAAATAAGTCTATAGAAAAAAACATCAAGAGTGATGTTGTTTGAGAATGATGTTTGTAAGACATTTTGTAGAGAAGCATTCAATATAGCAGTGTACACTCCAAACAAAGTATAGACCATAAAAGGTATGAACAAGACACCTTATGAACTATGGTTTGGTCATTCACAATCATTTAAGTATTTCAAAATAGTTGGGAGCAAATGTTACATTATGAGAGATGATGATATTGGTAAGTTTTATCCAAGAAGTGATGAAGGTATGTTTCTTGGTTATTCATTGAAAATCAAGGCATACAAATGTTTTAACTATAGAACTGACACAATAGTTGAATGTGCAAATGCAAGGATTTATGAAAAGTTTAGAACTAAGGAAAAGATGATAGATTATAATTTAGATGAAGAAGAAGATAATTTTGGAATTGTTACATAGAATGCTGAAGTTTTCTTTGAGACTAACAATGATTTGCAGAATGATGTGTTAACTATTGAGAAAAGAGGAGAGAAGAGGTTTGAACCTAGAGTTGAAATGTCAACTCCTACCTCTAATAGGAATCTGACAAAGAATCACCCTCCTGAGTAGATAATTGGAAGCAAAGACAAAGATGTGATGACAAGAAATAGAGTAAATGAGGAGACATGTTTGATATCTCAAGTTGAGCCTATGAGTGTAGATGAAGCATGTAAAGATGATCATTGGATTAAGGTAATGAAGGAAGAATTAGATTAGATTATGAAAAATCATACATGGGAGTTAGTTACTAGACCTAAAGACAAGAATGTGATAGGAACCAAATAGGTATTCTGAAAAAAGATGAATGAGCAAGGCAAAGTTATGAGGAACAAGGCTAGACTTGTATACAAGGAATATTGACAACAAGAAGGCATAGACTATGAGGATACATATGCACCTATATCCAAAATGGATGTAGTAAATGTTCTTGGCTTATGTAGCAAATAAGAAGTTCAAGGTTTAGAAGAAAAAGACATGGTATATAGACTAAAGAAATATCTATTTGGTCGAAAGCAAGCACCTAGAACCTCGTATGCAAGGTTGGACGGTTATTTGGCAAAGCTTGGATTTGCTAAAGGTGTGATAGATAGTAACTTGTATTTGAAAGAAGTTGAGAATGGTTTTCTGATTATTGTAATATTTGTTAATGACATCACTTTTTGAGGTAATAATGAAGCAAGTGATCAGTTTTCCAAAGAGATGAAGAATGAGTTTGAAATGAGCATGATAGGAGAAATGAAGTTTTTCCTAAGATTGTAGATTGTATAGAATAGTGATGGTATTTTCATTTCACAAGCTAAGTACTTGAATTATTTGTTGAAAAGGCTTGTTTTGTAAAGTTGTAAACCTCCTCGTACACCTATGATAACCAGTCACAAGTTATCCAGTAAAGATCCATGATTGGAGGTCTGCATTAGCTGACTCACACTAGACTAGATATAGATAATGTAGTTGGGATTGTAGCTAGATTTCATGTTGATCCTAAGGAGTATCATTATGAGTTAGTGAGGAGAATATTCAAATATTTGAAAGGCACATCTGACTATAGAATTTGGTATGAAAGATCAAGTGATTTCATTATATGTGCATATATTGATGTAGATTGGGCATGTAGTATGGATGACAAAAAGAGCACCAGTGGTGGAGCATTCTTTCTTGGAGTAAGATTGGTTTCTTAGTTAAGAAAGAAGCAAGATTTTGTTTCACAAAGTACTACTAAAGAAGTGCATGTTGCAAAAACAAATAACTATAATCAAGTTATGTGGATGAAGAAAGTTAGTATGTCTAAGAATCTTATATTGCATTTTAAGACTAAGCATATATCTATTAAGTATCATGTGCTGAGAGAGAAAGCAATAGAGAAGGCTATTAGATTGGAGTATGTGAGTACTAAAGACTAGATTTTAGATATCTTTATGAAGCCTTTTCCTAAAGATACATTTGAGTACTTGAGAGGTATTCTTGGGGTTATGCCTCTGCTTACTTCTAAGTGATGTAGTAAGTGCATTAGTCTAGTGGTACAAAGCACTATTGTTAGCCTCGACTAAATGCTAATGCTTCTTGTATGGGGGAGTATCTATAATGATCTAAGTCATTGAGGACTCTTGGTATTTGGTATTGAACACTATCTTTGGGCACTCGAGATGGTTAAAGACTTGGTGCAACATATTAGCAATTGGTATTTAACAATTGGTATGTTGTAACGTTGAGATTGAGAACTATGACATTTATGTCAATGGGGGAGCGTATGTATCGAAAAAATATCCTAAGTTATGGGGGAGAAGAACACCTAAGCAATAAGGGAGAGATATCTCTTTAGGGAGATTTAGAAATATTCATTAAAGAAAGTAGGAATATGCACCAGATGTATTGTAAATTGTTTAGTATGAAGTAAAAAATTGATGTCTAAGAAGGAGTATGCACCTATTGTGCACCTGTTGTGCCAAATTTTTTTTAGCATGTGAAGAACTGATGCTGGTCCTAAAATCCAAAGGATTTTAGACTTTCTTGATTAAGAGGATTTGAGAAAAAAGAGTAGTAGCAACAATAAAGTATTACTTGGTATTCTTGGAACTTAGAAATTTTTCATCTATGTTACCATCAATGCCAAAGGGGGAGATTTTTAGCATGAATGTTGATGATACTACATTGGGGAGTATTTTGAGCATTGGAGAGTATTGACATATTGCATTCATGACTGTGTTTGTCATTGATGTCAATATACCATGGTTTTTGTAAAGACTAGTTGAGTAGAAACATAGATCCTAATGGTGTGGGTAATGGTTTGATTGTCTGGTGATGTGAAGTCATCAACATGTTCTATACTACTATGTCTTGATGATGTGGTTGAGTGTGTAAAGTCTAAGTCAAAGACATACAAAAGTTATACTTGATTTACAAAGAGTAGTTCAGAGACAAAGTATTGGAAAAATAGTTCCTAATTTTTCTTCACTATCTTTAATTTGAGATACAATGAGAACATGCATACTCAGACAATGGTAGGGGACAACTAATTGATGATGTTAGTGAGTGCGCAAGCCCTACTATCACACCTATGAAGATTTGTATAGACTGTGAGCTGACATTGCTATTATAATTATAATTAATTAATTATCTTATTATAATTAATTAGGAAAGCCTTGAGGCCAAGTCAAGCAATTATTTTGAAGATATGGTATAAAGGAAAGATGTTTTCCTTGATTGTAAAGATAATTTGATTTTTTGTACAAAGTGCAAAGTGTGAAAAGAAGAAGAGTGCTTGAGGAATGCATGTAAGTGATCAAAGGGATTATTGGATGTGAGATTTGTGATCTAGTTACAAGATCAAAAGGAGAAAAAGTTTCGTTGGCAAGATAGAGAAAGATGAAGGGACAATATAATAAAATTCTATTATTCTACCAGGAATAATACAAAAATCATTTGGACAATGGGTTCATTGGTCTTTCCCTTGAAGCTATTTAGGTAGTGGGTCTAGCTATCTTCCACAACACCTAACAAGGTTGGTATAACTCCTAATAGGGTTGGAATCTCCTAAAATGGATTCAAAGTCTCTTAATAGGGACTCATATGTATTGAATGTATTCATAGACTCTTAATAGGGTCCATTCTCTACCAAGGAACATTTATATTAGTACATCATCTTGTGAGTACCATTCCCACTAGGGTTTTCCCTCTGATCAAGGGTTTCCCTAGTTAACACATTTGGTGTTATGTATATGAGTATCTTGTTGTAGTTTTAGTTTATATTTCTCATATGGTTAATTTTGTTTATAGATGTGTTAGTGAACACATTGTCCTTTCAACTAATTTACCAAGTTTCCTATATGCCCAAAATTATGAAGTATAAAAATGCTCACAATAGTTGAGAAAGTCTCATGTTATTTAAATTTGTCTCTAAATTTCTAAAGGTACAACTCCCTTATTAGATTTGCAATGAATGTAAGATTATCTTTACACTTTTACCTGAAAGTGCATAAGAATCTCTTGACTACTCTTAGGTAGTGAGGTTAATATCAATACAAATTTTTCAAAGAAATATCCATTTGAATTTACTCATACAGAAAAATTACTTCAAAGAATGAATTATATCACAAACTAACATAAATCATTCAAACATCAGGACTGAAATAAACTTACAAAATGAACAGCAATCAAGATCTTGAATCATCAAATCATCATTCACAAAGTAACAATGATTGAACACTCTAAAAACCAAGTTCCAAAGTAGAATCTGAGGCAATTTATATATGTAAATTAAATATTCCCATGCACACATCATGTGAAAGTCAAAAATCTATATATTATCCTTGATCACTACTTTAAACTATCTACTTTAATAGAGTTTTTCTACTACTATCTATCTTCTAGCTATCTATTGCTAACCTTACACCAGTTCAATGCCCCAGCATTTATAGTTTTTCCAAATTTGAAAGGCCTCCATCAAAACCCAACCATTTTGGATGATACAAGAAATAGTTACAAAATCAAAAAGTTGTTATTTAAAAAAAGAACCAAAAAGTAACTAAAGCAATGGTTCAGTTCAAGCATCTTCACCAATTTTCTCCTCCTCACCAATGGTCTGACATAAAAGCTTCCAACTTCAAAATGTGCCCATAAACTCTTGAATTGCTTGGGAGTGGGGGTTCTTTAGGCTTGAAAATTGGGATCTACATGCATCTTTCTGCCACCTATATTCCTTTACTTTCAAACTTTGACATGGCATCAAGTTCTTATTGAGACGCAACATTGATTCAACACTTGCCAATGTAGTGAAGTCATCAGCACTTGGTGATTGATTATCTTTGATTCATTCCATAGTTTTGTTGAAGCTCTTGATTAGCATCTCAAAATCCATGTTCCCTTCATCAAAACATAAGATTCTTGTTGGGTTCATGATCTTCATATCCTTTAAGAGCTCCTCATGCATCTTTCTAATCTTGCTTTCAATACCTTGTACTTCCTTGATTGTCTCCTTGTAGACTGCTTCTTTCCAGCCCATATTGTTCTTTAGAATGAAAAACATACAAGGATCCACATTTTTCATTAGATTCTCATTTAGAAACTTGAGGACTACAAACTGTTCAACTTATATTACTTGAAAAATGATTTCTTGGCACTGACCTCATTCTGTTTCCCAAACGAGAATCAAGGTCTGAATTTCTCCCAACAATGTCTCTCCCTAAGCATAAACACTAGTAAACTTAGAGATGAACTTACTACCTTCCTTTATTATGATGTCTACCTAGTTCCTCACAACATCAGCTAACAACTTTTCTCTCTGCATTTGCTTCATCAATTGTTGACTCCCTGTCGAATTGGGATCAAATGGCTGCTAAACCTAAACAATTGGTAAAGCTCCAAGGTTCATTAAGGAATCAATGTATGTAGCCATTGTCATTACCATGCCCTTTAATTCCTTCTTCTCTTTACTATCCTTTTTAGATTGCGTAAACATATGGTTAGCAAAGAATTTAAAGAAATGGTCACTGATACTTCTATTAAAGGTTCTTAGTTCAACCGAGGTAACCTTAAACCATTCATCATCAATATCCCTGGACTCCTTCTTTTGCTTGTAGTTAGCTATTTCAGCAGTGATTTTTCCTATCACTAGGTCCTTAGTGAGGTGGGCATCTATTTTCAACTTCTTTTCCTTCAAACCTCTAGCTGCATATTTAGTGACGATGTCTTTCACTGGTGTAGACAATGGTTGCAAATTTCTTTTCTTGCTGATTGTGTTAGTTAGCCAAGAAGGAATAGAAGGGTTCACAAACATCGCCTAGGCATCTCTAGTAGGAGTAAGAAACCTAAGTTGATCTATCTTGGGAAATTCAATGAATTGAACATTACCATCTACACTATTAGAGAAATTGAGGCCATCACTTGAATCTTGCCCCTGAGTAGACATTCTCTCTTTTTGAACTTTATGTTGCTTCAAGGCTTTAGACTTGGATTGACACCTTGTTCTTGGAGTCATAGTTTGCAAGTGAGGAGCCAAATTCTTTTGTTTATCTTGAACCGATATATTACCTACAATAGGAGAAAGTGGGATGTTAGATGGAAGTGATTTAGATAAAGAAATCACTTTTGCATAAGATTCATTGATGATTTTTGTGTTCTTTCTCTATAACTAGTCATCTAGGAATGTCAGTATGAACATACCTCTTAGATTGATATCATCCTCTTCATCCTTACTCCAATTGACTACTAGGGACTTCAGTTTATTAGATTCCTCCCACCTAGGTTTAAATATATCTGAGCCATCATCAACTATTCCCTCTATTTTGAACTTCAACTTGAAGTAGTCAATTTGTTGCAAGGTTAGTCTTGAGTGATCCTTCCTCAGAACTTCTCCTTTATCCCTACAATCCCACCAAAGGTCTTCCAACCATGGAGTGGTTGATGAGTAACTTCAAGGTCAAGGATTTTAGCCACATACCCTTTAATATCAATGTTCCTCTTGCTATGGTAGAAGCCAAGGTTGAACCCAAGTAAATTACTTCCAATGATGGAAGTGCTATCCATGTTATTTCAAACCAATGAGCCTAACTTAATAGGGAAGGATGCTTCCCAATCTTCTTGTGGTAGATTATCTTTTATAGCAAAGAAAAGTTGTCTACATATTTTAGCCAAAACAAAAAAATCTAAGGCATACCAAGGCAACTTCATAGGTTCATCCTCAAACTTGCCAATTCTCAAATATGTGAACTTGGGGAACTGTACAAAGTAACTCCCATATTGCTGAATTAACCTTTGAGCTTTAGGGGATAGTCTAGGGATGGGAATTCCTTTAGAGACATATATACCCTTTCCATTAGCAAGTCATGAACATTCTTGAAATCTTCCAAGACCTTATTTTTCTATAGTAGGGGACAATACTAAAAAATTGTCATTTGTACACTCCATACTCCATGGGGAAGAGGGGTAAGATCATAGGTATAGGCAATGCAGTAAGTTAAATAGGAAGCCATACAAAAATTCTCTTAGAATTCCTTTGCATGTCTGAGTTGAAACCTCATTGAACTAGCAATAATCTCTACCCAATCCATCCATTGTTCACCCTTCAAAATGATTTCTATGTACCTATACATCCTTTCTTCAAAAAGGAGTACATCAGCTGAACCTTTTACCCTATCCAATAACACCACTAGATCATGAATATGGGGCTTTAGGTGATCTTTAGTAATGACCTTGGGTAGCCTAGAACCTCTTCCATACATGGTCTCAATCCATTTCCTAGCCATGGTATTGTAGAATTGATTTGGGGTTTCTTGGTATTTGGCCTAGGCTTAAACAAGAGAGAATGTAGCAAAGGCATTCTCTGGAAAATGCAATACAGAGGCGATTGTGTCTCTTGAGATGGTGAGTATCACATTACCATTTTTACTTATAATACTCTTCCTTTTAACATCATGGTGAGCAACACAGATTTGTAGGAGTTCAAGACTCACAAAGGCTAAGGGGAAAGTGACAGCCTCAATCAACCCACTAGTTAAGACTTCCATACATCTATTCACTTCATTAGCATATTCAAGAAAATTTTCCTGTAAATTCTCCAACTTCACCCCATGCAAATTCGTATCACAAATGACTAGTTTTCTACATTCTAGGCTTGAGACATCACCGAAGAAATGCAATATTAACCTCATTCTCAACCAAACAATAAGGCTTCAAATAGATAAAGCTTGGAAAATATAGAGATTTGTAAAACAAAACAAGGATTGTTAAGTTCTCATTTGTATTTCGCTGAGAAATCAACAATTTTCTCTATCTCCCTTAACAACTCCTTCTCCACACTTTCAATTCTTTGCATGATAATTAAAAAGGAAATTGAATGAGTTTTTCTTAAAAGAAAGTGTTTACATGTGGAAGTACAGGATGATTAGTAGGCATTTATGGCACATCACCTCTTGTTAACCTTCACACATTCGAAAGCCTTGTTGCATGAATTTCTATTTAATGATTTGTTTTCTAGATGTATTGATAATGATTAACTTAATACAACATCGAATCACTTTTCTAGCTAAAGATTTTGCATTTTCTCAATAATGATGACCTCCTTCCTTGGAAACATAAATGTTGTTTTTATCATTATCCTCTGACAAGATCATTAATTGTCTTGAGGGATGATGACACACCATACTTAAAGATTTGAAATGGCTAAAAACCTCTACTGTTGAACAACTTTGAACTACTTTGAACCAAGGTTCGAAGTGGTTCAAAGTGATTCAAAAGAAAGCTCCATTGGGAAGATGCACATCACCTACCAAAAGATCGTTAGTATAAAAGCTTTGGTTGAACTACTTTGAACTACTTCAAATCTAGGTTAAAGTGGTTCAAAATGGTTCAAGGGAAGGGATCATGACTATGAACACTAGTTACTTCAACCATTCACTTTGGGAGACGATGGATACATGGGAAAAAAGTAAAGGCCTTCAATATCCGAATGGGAAAACATTTCAAGGAAAAACCTTTGGAAAATGGTGACTCTATATGCAACTAACAAGGGCTCTGACTAGGGACTATGTATGTGGAATACACAGAGAACTTAGAAAACAAGAAGCATAATAGACCTAAACTAACACAAAGGAAATGACAAGAAAAGGAAACACAACACAACAAAAAGGCTATGTACATAACATGGGACTTCTAAACTCAAAACTTGATCAACCTCAAGTCCTACCCATTATAAGTAAAGGGCAGAACCATTCTATCTAGGTACTTCAAACGAAAGGCATTTGGACCAACAACTTTTAAAATAATGAATGGGCCTTTCTAGAGAGACTCAAATTTTCCATTTACACCCTTCAGTTCCCTCCTCTTATCCTATAGAAGTACTTCATCATTTTTGAGGAAACTACATGGTCTGGCTCTCTTATCAAAAAAAAATTTCACCCTTATTTGATGCTTAGTAATATTATTGACTAGCTTTTTCCTTTCATCTTCTAGCTTATGAAGGTACATTATTCTCTTATCCAATGAATCCTTAAAGAATTGATTTTCAATAAGTGATTGTAGTTTTGTAGTAGACAATTCCAGAGGCAATGATACTTGGGCTCCAATTCCATATACCAATTTAAATGAAGCCATACCAATAGCTCTTTTCAACGTAATTTGATCTACCCACAATGCTTCATAAAGTTTTTTATGCCAATCCTAGGAATTATTAGACACCAACTTTTTAATTATGGCTGCCAAGTTTTTATTGCTAGACTCTACTTGCCAATTTCCTTGTGGAAAATAGTTTGATGAATGGGCCAGTGATATGTCATGCTCATAAAAAAATAGAGAAATTTCCTTAGATAAAAAGTAAGTGGCATTGTCTGAAACTATCTTCTAAGGTACCCCAAATCTGAAAAAAATATGCTCCATCAGGAAATCACATACCAGTTGAGAGTTAGCTTTTTTGGTTGGAACTACCTCCACCCATTTAGTGAAATAATCTGTTGCTATTAATATGTATGTATGTCCAATGCTAGATGGAGGACTTAAGGTCCAATGAAATCAATATCCCATTGTTGAAATGGCTCATCAATAGCAATAGGCCTGAGAGGTAGTGCTGCTAATTGAGGGTGTCCAATAAAAAGCTAGTATTTCTCATAGTTCCTCACAAATTTATAAGCATCTTTAAACATGCTTGGCCAATAGAAACAATTCTTGAGAATTTTGAAGGTAGTAAATATGGATGATAAGTGCCCTCCACAAGCCTCTGAATGATATGCTTTTAGCAATTTTTCTTGCTGCTCAACATCTACACACCTTAAGAAGGTTCCATCAATTCCTGTTTTATATAGAACACCATTTGAAATTACATACTTCACAACTTTTAATCTGAGGTTTCACCTTTCCTTATGGCTCATGTTTGGTGGACACTTGTCGTATGTTAGAAAATATGCAATATCTGAGAACTAAGGATTTGTAAGGCTGACCAATAAGATAGCAGGGGTTTTATTAGGTTCATGAAGGGACACATCTTTGTTCTTAGCCATCATTTTACACAAACCACACCATCTCACTAAAGAAGTAGGTTTAATAGTTAAGTCATATTCTTAAACTTTAGCTACCCACACTGCTCTTTCATTCATTCCTACTTCCTATTGAGTTAATATACTTTTGACTGTTATTTTAGGCACATCCACAACATAATGGGAATGGAGAGTATAATATCTGAATTGTTTCATTTCCTTCACTACACTAAATGCATGTTTTTCTATTGGAGTATAGTTTAACTCATGTTTCTTTAATGGAACACTCATAAAGGTGATTAGAGCCTCATTTCCTTCATCATCCTACTGAGTTAAAATACTGGATAGAGAGTGTTCAGAAGCATAGCAATAGATAATGAAATCCTTTTCAAAATTTGGGCTTACCAGCATTGGGGCATTTGCAATGGCTATTTTAATATCTTTGAAAGCCTTTTTACCTTGTTCTTGCCACCTAAAAGGATGTTTTTCACTCATCATATCCAGAATGTATCTCACCTTTTTAGAGAATTCAGGGACAAAGCTCCTCAAGAAATTGATTTGAATAAAGAAGGATTTCAAATCACTTCTATTGGTGGGTAGAGTTAGCTTCTATATCACTTTCACCCTCTTTGGATCAATTTTTATACCATCTTTAGAGATGATGTGCCCAAGCGATTTTCCCCTTTCCACAAAGAACACAAACTTTTTAGGATTCAAGGATATTCTATGTTGTATGCATCTACTTAGAACCTTTTCTAAGTCCCTCAAGTGATTTTTTCTTCTTTTACAATAGACAATCACATCATCAAGGTATATCACAATTATCTTATCTCACAGATCCTTGAAAGATGAGTTCATAGCCCATTGAAAGGTTGCTCTAGTGTTAATCAAACCAAATGACATTTGGTTATAAGTGAAGGTGCCCCAAGGAGTGATAAAGGCAATTTTGTGCTGATCTTTTGATGTGACACTGATTTGATTGTATCTTGAATAACCATTAAGCATAGACATTACTTTAGTTCCACTACTGTCTACAAGATGTGATCCATAGTGGGAAGCACATAGTTATCTTTAAGACTTGCTTAGTTTAAATTCCTAAAATCAACGCAAATCCTTATTTCCCTATTCTTCTTCCTCATAGGAACAATGTTGTCCACCCATGTTGAATGGTGTATGGGATATATTATACGGGCTATCAACATCTTCTCCACCTCCCTAAAAATGGCCTCAAAAACCATAGGATTGTAATTCCTTAGCTTTTGTCTAAAAGGAGTTGCCTCCAGTTTTAGTGTTATGTGATATACAAATTTGCCATTCTTGAAATTCTACAGATCCTTATAGCCCCATGCAAATACATCTTGATATTGAATGAAAAGTTTAGACAATTTCTCCTTTTCCCTTGTGGAGCAAGTATTTCTTATAGAGATCAATTTGGGGTTTTCCTTGGTTCTGATGTTGATTTTGTCATGCTATTCCGTCTTTTTTTTAGAATCAACATCTCTCATCATGACACTATCATATTTTCTACCAAAAAAATGCTCCAAAGAAACCAACCCCTTAGGAATCTGATTTCCTTTAAGTTGAATAATCTCCCTAGATTTAGTTGATTCTTCTCCAATCGATTTACCATCATATTCAGATCCCTCGAAGAAGGTTTCAAAAAAGTTTCCAACACATTCTATGAATTCTTTCAATTGTGCATCATCATTAAAGACCTACCAATGATTAACATAGTCTAGAACCCTAGGTCTATAGATCATCTCAATCCTATAAGTATCACTTTTGAATTTTGGATGAGGCAATAATAATGATGTTGAAACAACTAAAGAATCAGCCTTGGTGTTTTGGGAGTGAGGAATGAACTCAATAGAAAATGCTTTGAAGGACTCAATTTCATCCCAAACTAAATTTCTATAATGCTTTAGCATATCATTTTTAACAAAAAATCTCTTTCTTACCTATTTTACAATAAGCTCAGCATCACCTCTTACTCTCAACTACTTCACTCCTTTCAGCTTGGCTTCTTGCAACCCTAGAAGCAATGCCTCATACTCAGCAGTATTATTAGTATTATGGAAATCCAATTTGAAGGAAAAAGGGTAAACTTCTTCTAAGGGTGAAATAAGAATAACACTAGCACCTAAACCTGAATTTGAACAACTTTCATCGAATTCAAGAGTCCAGAGGGCTTCTCCATAGCTTATTACTTCATCCTTTTTACTTTTCTCTTAAGGTAATATTACATAATTCCCAAATTGACATTCGTCAAACAATATTTGTGCCTTGGGGTTATCTGAAGGAACCACTATATACTTGTTCTTTGGTTTAGGTTCCAACTTTATTTGCTTCTTTCCCACTGGGATGTATGCTTCAGACCAGTCCAATTTGATCTCTCTGCCCATATCTTTACAAAAAGTCCTACTAAGTAGCATTCCATAACTAGCTAGTATGTCAGCCATAAGAATCATGAGCTTTACTCTTTTCTCAGGGAAAGCATAGAGAACATCCTGCACATCCTTCACTTGACCAACTAAAGGCACTTGTTTTCCATCCATAAAATAGCAACACTGAGAGTTGTAGTAAGTTCCAGGCTAAGGGCTTGTGCAATGAATTTAGGCATGATGTTATTTGATGACCCAAAATCAATAGTGAAATTACTAAGTTTCTGGTCATTCACCAACAATGGAATATAGAATGGATTAGGCTTCTTCTCTTCTACCTTCTTTTCAAAAGAATTAGCAACTGCTTCACCATAGGGAACATCTACTCTGCCTCTTTCAGAAACAAAAATAGGTTCATTCCAAGCCTTAGAAATTTCAAATGCACCACTTGCAAATTGTGCATTATTAGAAGAACTTCCTCTCACATGTTGAATCAGTTTATCCAATTCTTTAGGATTAAGTTTTAAGTATTCAGCTGGAGATTCAACAATATCAAAAGCTGAAGTACTAGCCATTGTTTCTATTTTGGACAAGATCCTTGGTTCAACAATTTTTTCTGAATTAGTGTGTATATGTTCTTTACCTTTTGAAGTGGGCGCATTTGAACTAGTTCTCGAGTAATGTTTTTGACTTCTCTATCCTCTAGTCATCACTGTGCAAGTAGGGTCTTGGAGAGTTGTGAACACAATACAACCTCTTTCTGAATCAAATTCATATTCAAGAAAATAAGCACCCAAATTTTCATTTTCCACATTTTGACTTTTAGGTGTTTTCTTTGTTGTGAGGGCATTTTTTACTAGTTGAATACAATTGAGCCATTCAAGACAATCCCATTCATCATGATTAGAAGTCATATGGAATGAACACATTGCCTCCTTGGGAGCTTCTTCAATTTGCAATCTCAATGGAGTAGGGGTTAATGTGGGGTTCTTACCAAAGGTTTGGGATTGTTGCCATCTATGAATATCTTGGTAAGGAGTTTGGTAAGAGCCATGGATTTTTTTTTGTTGCCTCTTCATCATTTCTACATCATTCATTAGTTTTTGTAAAATAGGATCAATTGAATTTTAAGATGAAGGTGTTCCAAAAGTTTGAACCTCTTGCTTCCATTTACCTGCATTAATAAATGCATCCTCTAATTGAATAGCTAGTCCCTAGGAAACAACCAAATCAACACATGAATCTTTTATAGGATGAAAAATTATGTCTGGATGAATGACATTAATAAAGAATGATTTTTGGTTCTCTGCATTAGGTCTAGATGCAATAGGGATTCTTTGAATGAGCCTATTAAGCTTAGCTACAAATTCCCTCATAGGTTCATGCATCTCTTTCTTCATCTAACTAAGTTGGAAAAATAGAGAACTTTCATTTTTGGGAGTCTTGAATCTATCTTCAAAAGCATTTTATATATCCTCTCAATTGGTGATAGAATGATGAGGTAGATGATTAAACCAATCTATGGCAGCATCAGTTAATGTCTGCACAAACAATCTTACAACAACTTCTTATGTGGGGACACTTATTACAACACAGGCTAAATGAAAGGCATTTAAGTGGTCCTCTGTTGAAACCTTGCCATCTCCACTAAATTTGGGAAAAAAACTAGTGGCTCTTTTGGGTGATGGCACAGGGTTTACACCTAAGTTCAATGGCCCTATGTTTTGTCTTCATGGTTCATTTATGACCATGTTTGGTGGTACAACCTGCAAAGGTTGGATGTTTATAATAGAAAGGATGAGAGTATTGAATGGAAGCAAAGATTGTATTAAAGGTGAAAGAGGAGATTTTTCAGGTGGTGAACTGGGCCTACTTTGAGATTTGATACTCTTCTTCCTAGGGTCATTAAAATCTAGTAAGAACTTTAGATTTCTCAATGGCTCAAAGTTTTCATCAAGAATCTCCTTTTCTCTTTCACCTCTTATGTATCTACAGGTAGCTAGCTCTAAATCCTAGCTCTAGGTTCAAGGTCTTGCGGGGACTTGAGCAAGTCTATTTACAACTACCACTTCTTGAACTTCTAGTACCCCTCTCAACAACTCATCCCTTCTTCTTCTCTTTCTAAAATAATCAATACTTGTTGATATTGCTGGTTACTTCTACGCAATGCCCAAGCAATTGATACCAAGTCTGAGATTATGTCTTCTTAAGTATCTTCGAATCAAATTTTAGGTTGTAGTACAAAAAAGACCTTGTTATTTGGAAGAACCATTTTTATATATTGCTTTTCCAAAACCAAGGTTCTTTCTCAAAGAGACTCTCCCCAACAAAGTCACCAAAAATTTGTTAGTGAACAAATTGTCCTTTCAACTAATTTACCAAGTTTCCTCTATGCCCAAAATTATGAAAGTACAAAAATGCTCACAACAGTTGAGAAAGTCTCATGTTATTTAACTTTCTCTCTAAATTTATAAAGGTACAACTCCCTTATTAGATTTGTAATGAATTTAAGATTATCTTTACACTTTTACTTGAAAATGCATAAGGATCTTTGGACTACTCTTAGGTAGTGAGGCTAATATCAATACAACTTTTTCAAAGAAGCATCCATTCAAATTTACTCATACAAAAAAATTACTTCAAAGAATGAATTATATCACAAATTGACATAAATCATTCAAACATTAGGACTGAAATAAATTTACAAAATGAATAGAAAGCAAGATCTCAAATCATCAAATCATCATTCACAAAGTAACAATGATTGAACACTCTGAACACCAAGTTCTAAAGTAGAATCTGAGGTGATTTATATATGTAAATTAAACCTTTCCATGCACACAGTCATTTGAAAGCCAAAAATCCATATATTATCCTTGATCACTACTTTAAACTATCTACTTTAACA
This sequence comes from Cupressus sempervirens, assembly GCA_028749045.1. Lineage (NCBI taxonomy): Eukaryota > Viridiplantae > Streptophyta > Pinopsida > Cupressales > Cupressaceae > Cupressus > Cupressus sempervirens. Next base: position 3,708,602 of record CM053787.1, read on the forward strand.
TAGTTTTCTAATACTATCTATCTTCTAGCTATCTATTGCTAACCTTAAACCAGTTCAATGCCCCAACATTTATAGTTTTTCCAAATCCAAAAGGCCTCCATCAAAACCAAACCATTTTAGATGATACAAGAAATAGTTACAAAATGAAAAAGTAGTTATTTAAAATAAGTGCCAAAAAGTAACTAAAGGAACAGTTCAATTTAGGCATCTTCGCCAATTTTCTCCTCCTCACCAATGGTCTAATGTACTAGCTTCCATCTTCAGAACATGCCTATAAACTCTTGCATCACTTGGGAGTGGCGATTCTTTAGGCTTAGCAACTGAACTCTACATGCATCTTTCTACCACTTGTATTCCTTTACTTTCAAACTTTGATGTGGCATCAAGTTCTTATTGATACACAACATTGATTCAATACTTGCCAACTTTGTGAAGTCATCGACACTTAGTGATTCACTATCTCTAATTTGTTCATAGAGGTACTTGGTGATGCACTTGGCATTCTCTGGTAAATGCAATAAAGAGGCAATTGTGTCTCTTGAGATGGTGAGTATCACATTACCATTTTTACTTATAATACTCTTCCTTTTAACATCATAGTGATCAACATAGATTTGTAGGAGTTCATGACTCATAAAGGCTGAGGGGAAAGTGGCAGCCTCAATCAACCCACTAGTTAAGACTTCCATACATCCATTCACTTCATTAGCATATTCAAGAAAATTTTCCTATAAATTCTCCAACTTCACCCCATGCAAATTCATATCACAAATGATTGGTTTTCTACATTCTAGGCTTGAGACATTACTAAAGAAATGCAATACTAACCTCATTCTCAACCAAACAACAAGGCTTCGAACAAATAAAGCTTGCAAAATATAGAGATTTGTAGAACAAAACAAAGATTGTTAAGTTCTGACCTATATTCTGCTGAGAAATCAACAATTTTCTCTATTTCCCTTAATAGCTCCTTCTCCACAATTTCAATTCTTTGCATGATAATTACAAAGGAAACTGAACAAGTTTTTCTTAAAAGAAAGTGTTTATGTGTGGAAGTACAAGATGATTATTAGGCATTTATGACACATCACCTCTTATCAACCTTCACACATTTGAAATCCTTGTTGCATGAATTTATATTTAATGATTTCTTTTCCAGATGTATTGATAATGATTAACTTAATACAACATCAAATCACTTTTCTATCTGAAGATTTGACACTTTCTCAATATTGATGACCTCCTTCCTTGGAAATAGAAATGTCCTTTTTATCATTATCTTTTGACAAGATCATTAATTGTCTTGTGGGATGACAATGTTCCATACTTTAGGATTTGAAATGGCCAAATACCTCTGCCATTGGACAACTTTGAACTACTTTGAATTGAGGTTTGAAGTGGTTCAAAGTGATTCAAAAGAAAGCTCCATCGGGAAGATGTACATCACCTACCAAAAGATCATTAGTATAAAAGCTTTGGTTGAACTACTTTGAACAACTTTGAACCAAGGTTCGAAGTGGTTCAAAGTGGTTCAAGGGAAGGGACTATGATTGTGGGCACTAGTTACTTCAACCATTCACTTCAAGAGATAATGGATACATGGGTGACAAGTAAAAGACTTCAATAACTGAATGGGAAAGAATTTGAAGGAAAAAACTTTGAAAAATGGCAACTCTATATGTGACTAATAGGATGATAATTGTGATAATAGTTGGATAATTGATTCAACCCCCACCCCTCATAGTTATATCAGTGGACTATATATTCTAACAAAATCTACACTCTATCTCAAACTTGTCTCTACTACTTCCAATCTTTGAAGAAGAGTCTCTCTTCTAAATTTTTTTGAACATGGTATAACTTGTTCAATGATTTGTGCAATATGCTTATATGTCCAGGGTGAACCCACAATAGTGGGTTACACTTTTTTGCCTAAACTGACGCTAAACTCTAAATTTTTAAGAAAATGTTCACTTTCAAATGTAAAATCCCATTTAATAGTTAGGAATTTGAAGATGAAGCAAACTAGAGTCTTTTAGGATTTTGTGTCTAGATTCTAAATCTATTTTTTAATTTTTTTAAAAAATTGATTTTATTGAATTATTTTTTCTCCTACGAAAATTGGTATGATATCAAAAACCTAATTTTTAATGAGTGACACTATTTTTGACACACAACCATTTTTTCTACAACAGATATCAATGTGATTCTTTCGAATTTAGTTTGTTAACATCCATACCTAAATCGTAGAGTTGGTCTTATATATTTATCATTAGTATTTCATATATTATTGTAGTTTAAAGTTGGCATAACACTAATTTAGACATACGTGGCTTTTGACACATGTAACTTATTATATATTTACCCAATTTTTAAAAAGAAAAATTCGATTGAAAGGTGACTCAAATACGGAGACTGTACTTATTTTTCAAACTTTTTATTTTTATATTTACTATTTTTTCCATGAGCGTCAAATATCTCAGTTTATTTTTTATAATAAACCTATATTTAATTCATGTTAAAAAATATATACCTAAAAAATTTGAAAAGCACCAAATTCATAGTCATTAGAAATATAGTTCAAAGTACTTCAATCATGTACAATTTCAGGTCTTCAGTGATCCATTTGAACCTGGTAATTCAACTCCGAAGAGAGGAAATCATTGAAAAAACTTGAAACTATTCATGTGGTCTTCTATCTAGCTAGTTTCGGTAGAAACTTAGTTTCTATCAAAACTATTTTGCAAACTTTCGATAGAAACTAAATTTCTTAGTTTCTATCAAAACTATTTGTGGTTTACAATGATGGCTAGCAAACCGCTTTCCTAGTTTCGATCAAAACCAAGAAAGCGAGATAACCCTTCACATTCTTAGTAATCAACCAATATCCTGGACCCATGCATAGAAAATTTATCTTTATCTTCTCTTTCTAATTTTCATATGTTGATCTTAGATTTATTTAGACAAGTGAGTATCTATACACTTAAGTCACTTACTTAGTTCATGCCGAACAAGTAGTACATGCCAAGCACAACATGTATAAGATATAGCATGCCATGTTCATAGTGAGTGCTAAGTCATTCATGTGCCAAGTCACTCAAGTACTGAGTAGACAATATATACCAAGTGATACATAAGCCAAGTAAGTAGTGCATGCCAAGTCATTTAGATGCCAATTCATAGTATAGAAATCAACATATTCTAAGCATTAGAGACTACAAATGCTGAGTAACATAGTTTTTGTCATAGTTGTTTGTAATGGCACAAACTACTATGTAAACCATTTTTGAGCCAACTTACAAACTAAATTATGATATTTTGATGATAAGGAAAAATCTTAAGTTGGAATCCATATGCATTACATGCATCCAATTAGGTAAAGGAAATGTTTAAGTGGAAAAATGGATGAATCATAGCTATTGATTCATACCTAACCCTAAGTCACTGAGGTCTTCTTAAGGAGGAAAAACCCTAAAACTTCATGTGTGTGGAAGGAGTGGAGTGAGAAGTTTGCATTTGCAAATAAAGCATTCATAATGACTAAGGAATTGTGAATTAAAATTGCATTGTAGAATCAGTTAAAGGGGAATAGAGCAAGGAAATGGTACACAACAGAGAGACATCTGATCAAGAAGGATCAAGAATACATTAGTTTGGAGGTGATTTGTCATCAAGCAACAAAGTGCTAACCATAGGATCAATGTTGAGTCATTCTAATAGGTGAATTAGTTAAATCTCTTAACAGAGTAGTCCAAATAGGCTATATTGAAATTATCTAACAAGGTGCTTACTTTATTGTGAGTTAAAGTCCTTTAACAAGGCAAACCTTTCACAAGGTAGATCATGTCTCATGATCAAACATTGTAACCTTCATTGGACACACTTTATTTCTGTAGTAGTGAGAATTTATGGGTGTCATCCCTACCCTAGTTTTACCTACTCATTAGAAGGTTTCTAGGTAATCATATCTGGTGTCATATGTGTGTGAATGTTTACTTGTTTATATGATTTAGATGTACATGCTTTACATGGTATTTTAGTTTACTTATTGAATGTATGAGATGGATATGTGGTGAAAGTTTTATAGGTCAATGTTAAAACTACTAATTCACCCCCTCCCCCTCTTAGAACTTTACCTTTCCTCTTGTAATTATAACAATTGGTATTAGAACTAACTTCTTTGAAAGAGTAAGCTTTAAAGATTTGAGGAAAGATCTTGGAAATGGAAGTCTATAAATTGGGAAAGATCATTAAAGAATTAGGGAATTGAAACACAACTCATTCTACATCAACTGAATGAAGCAAGAGAAGAATTAAAGAAATCTTTAAAGAGAAGGAAGGAAATTGCTATTGAGGAGAATGGAACACAATAATGAGAGATAGACACTACTAAGCTATTTGCTAATGGAAAATCCAATGAATTTGATGCAACATTTATAAATCTAATGGAAAAGAACAACAACCAAATTAAAGATATCAGAAATCTCAAGCTAGAGCAAGAATAACAAGTCATACTATTATGTGAGGTGACCAAATAGAAAAAAGAAAGCTATGGAAGATAAAGCCATGATTGAAGAAGACAAAAGAGTTTTAAATAATAGACTGGAAGAGAAATCATTAGAGATAACTAAGATTTTTAAGATGCAATTGGATAATTTGAGTCAAATTATGAATGTGAACTATGAAATGAATGTCAAGGACATCAAGATAACAACATTGAAGTTATAGAATGAGAAATTGAATAGTGACCTAAAAAGGGAAAAGGAAATTTCTAAAAGTTTTAATAAACCTAATGAAGCCATAAAATACTTTGAGCAATTATTGAGATCCCCTAGATCCAATAATGGTATAGCTGGACTGGGATACACAAGTACTAAAGGAGAGTCATCCAAAAGTACTAAAGAAAGGAGCAATCAAGGTAATAATTCCAAACCTACTTGTCATAATTGTGGTAAGAAAGGACATACTACTAATATTTTCAGAAACAAGACTATAAATCAAAATGTTAAGAATGAGAGCATGGTTCACTACCATAAGTACAACAAACAAGGTCATTAGGCACATGAAGGCATAACCAAGACCATGCACACTCAAAGATTTGAAGGATATTGTGATAATTGTAAGAAGTATGGACATAGAGGTTTTGAATGCAAATCCAAACCCATGTGGTCATTATATAGGAAAACAAAGGTAAAGAACAATGGCAACTCTTACAACTAGTATTATAATACAAGGTATAGTTTTCACTATTGTCAAGAGTATGGAGATGTTCCTGAGAATTGTATTAGTACACACTTCAAAAGTGACTACAAAAGGTGGTTGAGTCAAACCAAATGTTTTAGTTGTTTAAAGATTGGTCACATCAATCTATATTGTCCAACAAGATCAAAGGCGCCAAGTTGTGAGTTCAATAAAGGAAAAGGCAAGGCATATGTTGAAAATTTTAGAAATGATATGAACAAGACATGGAAGAAAAAGGAAGATTGTAGCACATCACCCAATGGGTTAGGTGATCACACCTCATCAAACTAAGTAATCAAGAGGTATGTGGGACTGATATTCAAAATGTTATATCATACATCAATTCCAAAGAATTTAGCTCTAAAAATATTACATAAGCATGAATAAAGATGCAAGATGTTATTAAGAATCATTTTTTTAAAAAAAATTTTTCATGCTACTGTCGAGCATGAAAAGTTTCCTATGATTCCTGAGTGAAATGCTAGATGATGCTAAGCTAACAGACTAGCTAGTTGTTATCGAGCTCATAATGGTTGCCAAATCAATGAAAAGAGTAGTGGATGCCAAGTGAGCCTGAAATTAGTTGATGCCAAGCTTATAACTATGTAAAAACTCAACATTAACTATAGTGTTTCAAAAGGGTATTTGATTGATTTTAGCTCATTTTTACATCATTTGAAATTGAGAAAGAGAAAGAAGAGCTAGAGGTGATCCAGAAATTCCATCTGAAGCATTTACAAAAGATTTGAACAATAATTTGACACCATTTCATCAAATTTTGCAAGGTATTTAATGTGTGTCGAGCCATGCTATTTCTTATTCTGTAAACCTTAGTTTTGTAAAATGGCATCTAGTTCAAAGGGTGTATAGGGTAAGGAGGTTTTGAATCATGGTTAGTAACAAAATTAAATAGCCTATTTCCAAAGCCATACGAAACATTGCATACAAACAAGATCCCTCAGGTGTGTTATCTATGATACCATCAAAAGTCCTAATGATTCAGAATGTCATAAAGTGTTACAACTATAATATTGGTCATATTGGAGATATGGAAATCAAAGAAGCATATGGTAAATTATGTGAAAATAAAGTGTTAAGGGAAGAATTGAAGATTGTAGAAAAGAAAGGGTTAACTCATGCCCTAATATTCCCTAATGTTTTCTAAAGTAAATGGATCAGGATTGTATTGAGTAGGATTCATGATAGTTCACTATGGTTAGATGATGGGCCTATAAAAATCACCAAAAGAATAATCTACAGTGTAATAGGGTATCAAACCCTAGATTGGCCAAAGACTATTAAGAGCAAGTCAAAAGAGGTTATTGAGAAGAACACAAGGGCTATGTAGAATAAGAGGGGAATGCCAATTAACATCATCATAGATCCTCTGATAGATTTTGCAGCACATGTAATTACACACAAGTTTTACCAATCAAGTAGATTGAATAGTGTGCCTTGTATTGCAGTAGATGTGGGTTATAAGATTGTGAAGAAGGATCATACATATGATCTTGCCAATCTATAATTACAACAATTGATTAAAAACTTAGGAGCAATAAGGAGATCAAAGAATTCTTAGTGCAAATTTGGATCCATTTTGATATGCATCTTCTTTTATGTTCAAAACACATTTCCTACATTTTCCATTATGGCATGGAGGACAAATAGGTCTATGGAAGTTCAAATAGGAGAATTCATTGAATAGCTAGGTGAAAATTTTGAGTCAGTAATAACTAGTTATTTTGAAGGCTTCAAGCAATCTATGAAGAAAAGATTGAGGATTTTAGTATCATTAGTGGAAAAACATTATGATGATAGTTAATGCTAATTATACATTTTTTCAAGCAGCAACTCCAAGAGTAAGATGGATAAGGCCATTAGGATATGAAATTAATGTAGATGAGGCCTCTATAGCAATAGCAACATTACTTTAAAAAAAAGAAGACAAAGATGCCAAAGCATTTGGTAATTATGAGATGGCCAAATCTAAGATTACCATGAAATTAAAGATTGCCTCTATCATCAAGAAGAAGGAGAAGTTGGTAAAGAAATTGAAAGCTAAATTTGGTGAAGGTTTTGAGTAGGAAGAGGATAAAGAGGAAGAAGATGAAGAGGAAGATGACTCTCAGAGACAAGCACCACTTGTATTAAAAAAAGGACAAGGTGAAGATCAACAAGAGAAAGAAATAGAAATTGTAGAAGGTGCTGAGGGATAAGAAGTTGAAGAGAAAGGCTAAAGCACAAGCAATGAAAAGATCCAATAAGATTGTAAAAACAAGCTAGCATAAACCTATAGAGAAGGAAGGAGCACAGAAAATATCAAGGAGAAAGTACATTGCTCAAGCTGAATCTAATGAAGAAAGAATAGAATCTGATGACAAAAACCAATTCAAAGTGTGAGTCACAATCCATCTTCGGATTTAGACAACCTATGTGAGAATGTTAAAAATAATCCAGATTTATTAGGATTTTCTCACATTGATTTTGTTAACCTTGAAAAAGTTGAAAAGAATCAAGTGGAGGAGGCAATATGTAACATGATGATAAATTTTAAGAAAGCCCCTCTAGAGATTGCCAATTCTATGCCTAAAATTCCATATGAAAGAGTTGACCAAAAAATACATTGTTTGAATGCATGAAGGAAAATTAGGGAGATATCACTTGCTCAAATTATGCCTAAACTTAGCAAGGCACATATAGCCAAATCCATAAAGAAATATGTTATTAGATTTGTTCTTAAATATAGAGCCTTTAGTATATTGCAAAACAATATTGAAGATGTTGTAAAGAAGATCACACAAATATGGAAAGTTACATATGGAATAACTACAATGAAAGAAGGAAAGAAAGACCCTATTAAGGTTAAGGATGAAGAAGAAGATGACAAAAATGAAGGCATAGTTGAGGGAGGTGCAAAAATGAATATAGATGACCAGGCAATAGTTGAGGTAGAGCAGTAACAAGAATAGAGTGTACAAGATACACAATTTCCAAATGTATTCCCTCAAAAAATAACAAGAATAATTACTAAAATTATCATAGTAAAGGATGTTTCTAATCTCACTATTCAAAACATCAATCCCCTAACAAAGGAAGATCTGAGAAAGATACTTGATCAAACTACACTGTAGGCTAAATTATATGACAACCCTATATTAGTAAGTGTAGATGAAATTCAAAAATTAGTGACTGACACTACAAGGAAAGAGGTGAATACACAAGAACCACCTACCATCATCCCTCAAGTCACTAGTGTACAACCTTTAGATAAAGTACTAGAAGCTACACTAGAAAAGGTTGTTATAGTTAGAGAGAATAAAGTGAAAACTTGAGCCAATACTGAAACATAGAGTCAAATAGGTTAGATAGATTTATCTACACCTCCAACACAAGTTCAAGATGCAATTCAAGGCATTATGGAAGAAAAGGACAATCCTGAAGAGACCGAGTTAACACCAAAGCTGAAGGAGCAAGCAACAATCCAAGCCCTGGTATCTTTACCAAAATCTAACACTCCTTCTAGTCACACTCTACAAAATTTGAGTACAGATGTAAAATCTATGCAATTCTCAGTGCCAAGTTCAAGTTCATCAAAGGTAGAAGAGGTAATACAATACAAAGATGTAAGCCTAGATGAGTAAATTGTTTTTCCAAACTATGATTATGCCATAATAACAATAGAGTAGATGGGCATACTACAAGAGGCCCTGGCTAGAAAGAAACATCAAGAACTACTCAAAAGGGAGCATAGGAAAAAACAAGCTTTGCATGATATTAAAGACATCTTCCTAGATGCATTTAGTTTTCCTACTCTAGATGAAACCAAGCCACTCATTGAACAATTTAGAAATATAGTGAAAAAGATATGTGATGCATACTTTAACACTAATAAAAAATTATTAGAATGGTCTAAAAAGAAATTCCAAAGTGAAGTGAATGAGAAAATATCTAGTGATATAGCACTGACACAAGTTGCATTGGAAACTAAGGTAGAAAGTGTGAAGAAGGTACTTGAGAACATTTTCTCACTATACACCAAACTATGAAATCCCACACTCTTCACACAAGAGACAAGGAGTCACATTTTGAGTTTGGAAAGTCAAATTACTTCATTAGGTGCAAAATTTTCTATGACTCTAGCTCAAAGTGAAAAATATTCAGGACTTTATTGCAAACCTAGAGTCAATTAGTAGAATTATCTATAGATGAAGCCAATATAAGATCTAAACTGATTAGCATCCAAACAAAATGGACTCCTCACATGGATATTTTGCACAAGAAGTTAGGCTATGAAGAAAATCTTATGAAGAAAGACACCAATCTTTCTACATTAGATGACCTAGTTCACCTTGCTATCGAGCTGGCCATCCAAATTAAGTCTTTGGATGTAGCTTGTGAAAATTGGGATGCAACTCTTAAAATTATTCTCGAGATCCATAAATATTTCTTGAAAAAACACACTAATAGTGTATATCCCATTGACATTAGTTTCAAAAAGGGAGAAAAATAGAGCTAATCAAAAGGGGAGAAAGTTAGTTTAAAAAAAAGGGGAGAAAGAGTGCTAAGCTAAGACAGAGTAAGAGCATGGGGGAGCAAGCAAAGAATGGGGGAGAAAGCAAAGAACAATATAGAATATCTACTCAGTAGGAGTAACACTTTGAGTATAGAATCAGATCAAACAACTTAGGGGTAGTTATAAGATTTTAAGGTAAAAGTTGTTGCAAGATTTAAAATATTTAAAATTTTGTATATAAGCCACATAAGAGATATGTTATGCTCATAAGAATAAGGATATCAATGCATGACCAAAAGTTTTTGACACTCATGTCAAAGGGGGAGATTGTTGATCTCAGATTGGTTTTGACATGTGAGTGTCTATACACTTAATTCACTTAGTTCATGCCAAACAAGTGGTACATGCCAAGAAAAACATGTATAAGATAGAGCATGCCGAGTTCATAATGAGTACCAAGTCACTCATGTGTCAAGTTACTCAAATGCCAAGTAGATAGTGTATGCTGAGTGATATAGAAGCTAGGTACAAAGTGCATTCTGAGTCATTGAAATGCAGTGTCATAGTATAGAAATCAACATATGTTGAGCATCAGAGACTACAGATGCCGAGTAACACAATTTTATCATAGTTTTTTGTAATGACAAAAACTACTATGTAAACCATTTTTTAGCTGACTTATAGATTGAATTACACTATTTTGATGATAAGGAAAAATATTAAGTTGGAATCCCTATGCATTACATGCATCCAATTAGGAAAAGGGAAGGTTTAAGCCACACAATGGATGAATCACAATCATTGATTCATTCACAAAATGGATGAATCACAACCATTGATTCATACCTAACCCTAAGTCACTGATGTCTTCTTAAGGAGGAAAAACCTTTAAAATGTGTGTGTGGAAGGAGTGAAGTGAGAATTTTGCACATGCAAATAGAGAATTCATGATGACTAAGGAATTTTGAATTGAAATTACATGGTAGAATTAGTTGAAGGAGAATAGAGGAAGGAAATAGTGCAACAAAGATACATCTAATAAAGAATGATCAAGAATAAATTAGTTTAGAGGTGATCTATCATCAAAAAACAAAGTGTTAACCATAAGATCAATGTTAAGTCATTCTAATAGGAAAATTAGTTAAATCTCTTAACCAAGCAGTCCTAATAGGCTATATTGAAATCCTCTAACAAGGTGATTACTTTATTATGAGTTAAAGTCCTTCAACAAGGCACACTTTAATATGATGTTGAAATCCTTTAATAGGGTGAGACCTTATATTCTTTGTAAGCCTTTAACAAGGTAGACCTTTCATAGGGTAGATCATGTCTCATGATCAAACATTGTAACCTTCAATGGATACACTTTATTACTATAGTAGTGAAGATTTGTGGGTATCATCCCCACCCTAGATTTACCTTCTCATTGGAGGCTGTTGTCACCTAGGTTTGCATCCTTGTTCAAAGTCTTACCTAAGGACAACCTCATGAAACATGGAAACAACCTCCAAGTTGTGGGACTTGAACTATGAGGTTGAGTCTCCGGAGAAGGCCAGCTTCCTTTACTATCAGGGTGCAGCTAACTACTCTTGGAGAGGAAAAGGGAGAAAAAATGCATGAAAAAAAAATCTACCTATTCTAACCTAAGGGAGTGATGCACAAAAATAGAGTGTTCAACCAATCTCTACCCATACATGCACTATTGAACCATCATGACACCAAAGGATATACACATTCAGACTTGTTTTAATCTAGCAACCACATGCAGATCAAAAAACTCAAATGAATGACACAAGCAAAGAGGAGATTCACTTATATATCATTCATAGGCCAAAAGAGATATAGTCATGCAGATTGCAGATCTCTAAAAAACACCAATGAGAGGTAAATGGTTCTTGCACTTTCAAATTAATGGCTAAAAGAGATAAGGCATAATTTCATACTATTCAAAGGCAAAGAGAATTTACCATGAAATTGCAGAGCAATATCAAAGAAGTCAGAGAAGAAATGACCTTCACAAAATCTATAAAAATTTCCTTTATAGCTCAGGCATAACTGAGATGTCTTCTAACTGAAGTTACTCTACAACCACTATATTGAAGTCCTGCAGAGAATAATCATGGAGAAGATCTAGTCTAGGTACAGATCCAGATGCAATGAAACCTGATATTTCATGGAAACAAGGCCCTGACAGAAATGGCACCATTAATCATTCTAGCCAAGTAGATGCATCAGATCAGAGGTGGTGGAGTGTTCTCCTAAGATTAGTATTCATTCAAAGGTGGTTGACATTCATCACAAGGATCAAATCGCATGAGAAACTTGATCTCCTTCACTTCTGGCTTGTGAATCAGCAAGGTTAGCAAGTCTATAGAATATTGCAACCAAAATGGGCCATGTGGACCAATTGTTTTATTTCATTTTGCCACTTGCAGGATCTCCACATGGTTTGACCAACTTAAACTGAGCCACCTTGCAACTCCCTGACTATGACGGCCCCACAATTGCTTGCCTCTAACTATTAATACCTTAGTCGGGCCTGCTGGGACACATGTCATTGAATCGCTATCTTGCTATACATAAACAGTGAGTACCTTGCCATAGCAAGATAGTGATGGCCATTGATTTTGCTTTGATCCTTTCCTTCATTATTGGTGTTTTGAACTGGACCCCACAAAATTGTGTGGATGCATGGCATTGAGTCACTATCTCGCTATACATATCCTTCAAGCAACTTTTTATGGTGAGTTAGTGATGATCATCAATCTGAGACCAAATCAAAGATGGAGAAACTACACAGAGTACCCTGAATAAGTGGTGGGTCCCATATTCGCTATGTCACTATAGTTAAAGGTCGATCATTTCCTCATAGTGACATAATGAGAAATATCAATCTGCCACCATCTAACAGCCCTAAAGGTACACCCAATCTATTAGTGCATTGACCAATAGGAACATGGCCCACCTTGGCATCACTTAGTGGCTTATGGAACAAGCCTGGCCCCACAAGAATACGTGGTAGCAAAGTGCTTGCCCGCAATATTTAAAATCTTTGCATCTTGATAATGCGAGGAAGCCTTAGCCATAGATCTATTTGCATCGGATGGTGAAAATTCTTCATGCATCACCCTATGAGAAGGGTGGGCCCATGATATCATTCCTTCCATGTGTCACAAGGAGGCATGCCTACATTTTTTAAAACCCTCACAACTTCATATTGTGGGTGTGCGGTGATTGTTGATCCCGAAGATCCAATGATTGATCAAAACTTGCATCTTTGCAGCCTGCTGAGGGAAACAAGACCCACCATCCACGTGGTGAATGCTCACTATGTCACCATAGGTAACTACCCTACAACTCCATGCAATGACATAGTGATATCCGTAGATCTTGGGGAATCTGATGCCAGGAAAGTTACAAGCCAGTGGCAATGGACTTTAGGAAATATGAAATAATATAAGGTTTGGTCATTTAATTTTTAATATTTCCTAAGCATTTAAATAATATTAAATCTAGGAACTAGCTGTTGGGTGGGCTAAAATTTTGAATTCAAACTTGGCGGGGGGCAAAATAAGATAACATTCTGGCAACTCAGAGGGGATGCGAGCTTGCTATGCATAAAACTAGTGACCTAAAACATCCATTGGGCTATAGGTCATGAAAGATGTGGGTCAGTGAGCTGTGAAACCCTAACCCTACCTTTGCATTGGAAAATAATAAAAATCTCTGTCTCTCCAACTAGAACTTAAAGCAAAACTTTCTACAACCTTCAGAACTTGGAAACTGGCTATCTCATAGAGAGAAACTTATGCTCGTGCGCTTCTTGGAAAGCAAGAAACTATAGAAATAGAATTACACTAATATATACATGAGACCTTCCTCCTTCAAAAACATAGTTTGAGATAGATCCCATTGACTAGGATGCGTAGAATTTCACCACCAGGCTTGCTCAATTGAAAAGCATTGGCCTACTTGCAATTGACAATCAGATAGGGACCACTCCATAGTGCATCAAATTTTGAGTGCCTCCCTAGTTTTTCCCTATCTGCATTCCATTTCAAGACCAAGTCACCCTCTCTAAAGGTTCTGAACTTATCCTTTCTATCAAAGCTTCTTTTCACTTGCTGTTGATGTGCTTCTAGGGTCTGCATGGCCTGGCTTCTTTTCTCTTCCAGATCCATCAACTTTTCCATTCTCATCATCATGGCATCATCTTCAATTAGCTTCAGTTGATGAGCTAGTTTCAGGGATGGGAACTCCAATGAAATTGAAAGCCTTGCCTCTCTACCACATACTAACATGAATGGTGAATTCCCTAATGATCTCTTAGGTGTTATCCAGTCAGCCTATAGAGCTATTCTCAATTTTTTATGCCAACACCTTTGGTTTTCTTCTATTGTCCTCTTTATGATCCTGATTAGATTCTTGTTGGATGACTCAGCCAGACCATTACCTTGAGGATAGTAGTTCGAGGATGTACTCAAGTAGATATTATGGTCAACTGCCCATGCACAAATCTGAGCTCCTAAAAAAGATTTTGCATTATCTAAAATAATGGTTGAAGGGGCACCAAACCTGGTCACAATTCCATCAAGGAACTCAACAACTGAAGATTTTGTGGCATCCTTCAATGCAACTACCTCTATCCATCTGTTGAAGTAATATGTAGTAGCTAAGATCCATTTATGACCAAAACTGAAAGGAGGGTTGATAGGGCCTATGAAATCCAATCCCCATTGAGAAAAGGGTTGGTCCACCTGAATGGGATGAAGAGAAAGAGCTACAAGCTTTTGCTTACTAGAGAAGGCACATTTCTCACACTTCCTTACATACTTATGACAATCATGAAATAAGGATGGCCAATAGTAAACCACCCTCATGATCTTCGTTATAGTTGTCCTTTTCAAAAAGTGATCACCATTAGGACCATCATGAAGCTCTTTGATCATTCTTTTAGCTTGGTCTATGTCAATGCATCTTAATAGGGCTCCATTAAAATCTTTCCTGAAAAGGATACTATCAACCATAACATAAGGAATTGAATACAATCTATACTGTCTCCTTTTAACTCTATCTAATCCTTAGGGGTGTCCATTGCCTAATAAGAAGTTCTTCATACCATCCATCCAATTCCTTGGGTCATCATTTCTTGCCTCTTGTTGCTTTATTAGTATCATAGCAACTTCCTCATATGATTTCTAAGATGATAACATCTATTTACACAATCATTTCCCTCTTACTAGCTTGGTAATCTAGATGTCAACATCATATTCCATCACTTTTGTAATCCAACCAGCTCTTTTTTCACTAATATCTTTGCTCAAAAGGAAATCCTTCATGCTGGCATGAGGTATTAATAAATGAATCTTATTGTGAGATAGGAGGTGTCTAAATTTCTTCAAGCTCTGATGACTGCAAGGGCTTGCTTCTCTACAAAATTTTACTTGTCTTCATACTCTTTAAGCCCTTCACTAAAGAAGGCTATGGGCTGCTCCTCATTTTTATCATTTGTTTGAGTCAAGACAACAGAAATACTTGACTCACCACCTAGGGTATAAAGAATGAAATCCTTCTCAAAGTTTGGATTAATCACAGTAGGGGCTAAGGCTATGGCTGCCTTGATCTCTTCAAAACTTTCCCTCCCTTCCCTGGTCCATGCAAAGACCATACTTTTCTTGAGCCTAGCTATAAGGGGTTTCACCATGGTAGCAAGATTAGGGATAAATCTTCTCACAAAATTTATCCTACCAAGGAAACTTTGCAGCCCTTTCTTGTGTTTAGGATGAGGAAGAGCAAGTATTGCTTTTGTTCTCTCTGGATCAATGGTTAAGCCATCTTTAGATACAATGTGTCCTAATAATTTTCCTTGATTGGTAGCAAAGACACACTTGCTTGGGTTAAGAGATACCCCAAACTCTCTACATCTTAAGAATACCTACCTGAGATGATCAAAATGATCTTCTACATTCTTTGAATATATTGTGATATCATCAAGGTAAATTAACACAAACCTCTCAATCATATTCTTGAAAGCCATTTCCATTTCCTTCTAAAATGTAGCACCTGCATTAGTTAGTCTAGATGGCATTTTACAATAAGCATAGGTACCCCACTTGGTAGTGAATGTAGTCTTGTATCTATTAGACTCCTTGACTAGCACTTGATTATAACTAGAGAACCCATCAAGAAATGAAAACCTCTCTGAACCACTGACCTTGGACAAAATCTACTCCATGAAAAGAAGAGGATGGTGATCTTTAAGGGAATCTTGGTTAAGGTCCCTAAAGTCCACACACAATCTAATTTCTCCATTCGTCTTTCTAATGGGGACAAGGTTTGCTACCCATTATGAGTGCTTGATAGGGAAAATTATGTTGGCCTCAATCAATTTGGATAGCTCCTTTCTCATTAAGGGTTCAATTTTAGGATTCACTAGCCTCTATTTTTGTCTTACTGGTTTGACATTGTCAATTAAATCTATGGTATGCTGAAACAACCTTGGGTAAAAACCTTTAAATCATCATACATCCAAGAAAATACATCATTAAATTATTGACATAGATGAATAAAACTTTCTTGTTCAATTTTAGAACATACCTTCCCCAAGTTTAAGGACTTTCCATCAGCAACCATGATTGGGGTGTCGTCATCTTTCTCAGCAACTCGGTTCATGACTCTACCTCTTGCTTGGTCATTAGGATTAAAAACACTATCTAAAGTAATAAAACATTTAGGAAATTTTTTGGAGCTGAGATTAATGATTTGGTCCCCATACTGATCCTATAATCTTGACTGGTTTCTCTTTGAAAACTCTACTTCATTCTGCAAGAAGCTCACAATTTGTTCATCAAATTCAAACAATTGCCAATGTATGTTATTGTTAGGGATGGCATGCCTTACTACCACTCTAATTTGTTGCTCTTTCTTCTCCTAAAGATTCCCTAGCACATCATAAGATGCACCTATTGCTACAAGTCTATCGGCATGTCTATTTTCTTTTTTAGGGATGCTTTGAATATTGAATGCATTAAAACCTTCAAGAAAATCCCATACCCTAGGTTTATAAGACTTGAGCAAACCATTCTTGGTGATATTTTGATTTCTCACTTGATTAACCACCAACTTACTATCTCCATATACACTTAAGATTTGGATTCCTCTTCTTTGAGCAAGTAGGAGACCTTGAATCAAGGATTCATATTCAGCTAAATTATTAGTGCAACTAAATTGGAGCTTGAATGAGAAGTAATACCTTACTTGTGCAGGAGAAATCAACATCACACTAGCCCCTAACCCATTTTTATTTCTTGATCAATCAAAGTACATACTCCATATCTTATTCATATCTACTTTAGTCTCCACAAAATTGGGAACCAAAGCATCCTTTTCTAATATACAATATGTACTGAGGCCTATCTCAAGGGTTTCTTACATAGGATCAAACTAATATGCATTAGCCCATTCATCTAAGAGAAAATCAGGTATCCATGGTGGGGAAGTGGTAGGCTCATTCACTATGTCATTATCATCCATTTCTAAGATAGTGCAATTCATGTTGATGAGATTAGGGGTGTAGGGTACAATATGATGGAGGGCTAGAGGTTCTACTCTGATCAAAGCTTTGGCTCCATATATTTTTCTAAAAAAAATATATGACCAATTAAAAGATATGTAACAACCTATTTGGGCAGTGAAGTCTCTTGACAGACAGATGGAAAAATATGGCTTCACTTCAACAATGGATATATCTTGAGTTATAGTACAACCAGGGTAGGCATATAGGGCCATTTCCATATTCCTAAGGATCCCTATAGTCTTGACATTACTACCATCCAACTGTAACACATCCCTAACAATGGGTTCATATTTCATTCCCAAAGCATCAAAAACACACCTAGGCATTGCTGAACTACTGGCCCCTGAATCAATCATGCAATTCTGGACTAGTTTATCCCTTATAATCAAACAAATATAGAATGGAGGAGGTCTAACCTTCTTACTTGTTTATATCTCCTTTGATGGTTGTATTAGGCTTGTGGCACTTTCCATACTAGGCATCTGATCCTTTTGTTCAATACATTCTAATGCCTACTGCAACAACCTCTTTTGCATGGGTATGGTAGCAACAACATCCAACATGGAAATATTAACATTTTTTTTCTTCATTTGTTCTACCACACTGAATGGTATAGTTGGTGCTTTGGTAGAAGCTTTGGGAGCTTCACTTGTAGGAGGTTGAGGTGGAACGACCTAAGGATCATTTACATCTCTTCCACCATTATTTTGCCTCTGCTATTGAGAAGTATTTGATTGATCATGAGGTATTGCATTTGAAGTTGAGGCCTGATTGGGAGGAGGAGGGGTAGCATCTTCAATAGCTCTTCTTTTGCTCCTAGTGTTGTGAGAAATGGAATCCTAGTTTATATTACAATGCTCCTCCACCTAATGATTCATAAAGGAGCAATCACCATGTCCTTGCATATATGAGGCATCTTTAAATTGGTCCTCCTTGTATGATTGTCCTACTGTAGGCCCTTGGATGGTGAAAGCCAAATAAGATTTAGCCTTCTGACACATGCAATGAGCATAGGAGTAGTTACAGGGGGGCTAAAATCCTTGATCATGGGCCATGTTGTTTTGAGGGACTATGGCCCTACTTTGATTTACATTTGAGTTTGAAGCATGGCTATTCTGCCTATTAATTATGGTTTGGAGGCCTACCACTATTTGCAGCTTGATATTGCAACTGATGACCTTTACTAGCTTGAGCTTGCCTTTCTAAAGTCGCCACCTTGTTGGTCATTTTTTGCATCACCGAGAAGCTATCCTCCAACTTCTTTTCTTGGCCTTGCAATCTCTTATCTAGGTTTTGCATCATAGATTGCATCATCTCTTTGATTTCATCTATCCCATTTGAAGACATAGGAGCTTGAGGGACTAGAGCAAGGGATTGTGGTGTGGAAGTTGTGGGAAGAGCAGCCATTGTTGGTTGGTGGTTTGGGACATCAAGGACGAAGGGCATAGGAGGCCTTGGAGCTAACTTCCCTCCTTGTATCAATATATTTTCTGCCCTTATTGATGTGTCATAAGCATTAGGTAAGGTATCCCCTCCCATAGTTTGGATTGTAGTGGCAATGTCACTATTAAAGGCTCTAAGGTAATGCAAGAAGGAATTACCAGGTGTAGGCTTCACTGAAATAGGTATTCTATCCTATGTTTTTTGAAATCTATAGTTGAAATCAGTCATACATTCATGGGGGGCTCTTTTTATAGTAGTCAACTACTCCAAAAGTGATAGATGATCACTTTTTTCCTCAAAGTGTTTGCATAGTCCTACTCCTAGACCATCCCAATCTATTATAGAACCATGAGCCAAACCTCTATACCATTGTAGTGCTTTTCCTTTCAAGGATGAGGCTAGAAGCCTAACTACAACACCATCCTCTGTAATACCATGGATATTAAAAACATTTGCAACCTCTTCAATGTGTTCTGAGGGAGAGATAGAAGTTTCACCAGTAAATTCTAGTATACCTTTGAGTGTAGCTATTGGTATGTCATGTCTTTGGGCCAATAAAAGGGGACTCCCACCATTAAAAGTGGCAAAAGTATGAGCTCTATGCAATGCCATATAGACAAGTGACCTATTGATATGTACTGATGGCAATCTAGGTTGAGATCTAATAGCCAGAGGAGTAGAAATAGATGTTGTAGGTGTATTTGTTATTATTGCACTCCTAACTGGTGATAAATATACTCTAGTCTTCCTTCTTCTAGGGTTTGAAAATGAAATCTCTTGGTACTGAAACTTACCTCTAGAAGATGCCCTTGTTTCGGCTTTGGGCATGAATTATTACAACTTTGGTCTAGAACCAGATGTATTTGAAGCTCAGAGTCACCGAGTTCCTTGAAGAATGAACCCTTTGAAGGCCTGAATACTAAAGCCAAAACTCTCTCCTCAATAATAATCTTGAAATATTTCTTCTTGACACTAGTAGAGTTGAGATCTTCTAATATATGTCCCACTGAGCATGCCAAAAACTGTTGTAACAGAGGTTTGCACCTTTGTCCAAAATATTACCTAAGGACAACCTCATGAAACATGGAAACAACCTCTAAGCTATGGGACTTGAACTAGGAGGTTGAGTCTCCAGAGAAGGCTAGCTTTCTTTACTATTAGGGTGCACCTAACTACTCTTGGAGAGGAAAAGGGAGAAGGAATGCATGAAAAGAAAATCTACCTATTCTAACCTAAGGGGGTGATGCACCAAAATAGAGTGTTTAACCAATCTCCGCCCATACATGCACTATTGAACCATTATGACACCAAAGGATATACACATTCAGACTTGTTTTAATCTAGCAACCACACGTAGATCAGAAAACCCAAATGAAAGACACAAGGAAAGAGGAGATTCACTTATATATCATTCACAGGCCAAAAGAGATACAGTTGTGTAGATTGCATATCTCTAGTAAATACCAATGAGAGGAAAATGGTTCTTGCACTTTCACATTAATGGCTGAAGGAGATAAGGAAAAATGTCATAGAGTTTAGAGGCAAAGGGAATTTACACATGAAATTGCAGATCAATATCAGAGAAGTCAAAGAAGAGTTGACCTTCACAAAATCTATAAAAATTTCCTTTATAGCTCAAACATAATTGAGATGTCTTCTACCTAAAGTTACTCTACAACCATTGTATTGAAGTCCTACAGAGAATAATCATGGAGAAAATCTAGTCTGGGTACAGATCCAGATGCAATGAAACTTGATATTTCATGGAAACAAGGCCCTGATAGAAATGACACCATTAATCATTCTAGCCAAGTAGATGGATCAAATCAAAGGTGGTGGAGTGTTCTCCTAAGATTAGCATTCATTTTAAGGTGGCTGGCATTCATCACAAGGATTAGATTGTGTGGGAAACTTGATCTCCTTCGCTTTTGGCTTGTGAATCAGCAAGGTTAACAAGTCAATAGAATACTGCAATCAGAATGGGCCACGTGGACCAATTGTTTTATTTCATTTTGCCACCCACAGGATCTCTACATGGTTTGACCAACTTAAACTGAGCCACCTTGCAACTCCCTAATTGCAATGGCCCCCCAACTGCCTACCTCTAACTATTAATACCTCAGCCGGGCCCGCTAGGACATGTGTCACTGAATCTCTATCTCCCTATACATAAACAATGAGCAACTTGCCATAGCGAGATAGCGATGGTCATTGATTTTGCTTTGATCCTTTCCTTCACTTTTGGTATTTTGAACTGGACCACACAAAATTTTGAGGACGCGTGACATTGAGTCACTATCTCACTATACATATCCTCTGAGCAACTTTTCATGGTGAGATAGCGACGATCATCGATTTGAGACCAAATCAAAGATGGAGAAACTACACAGAGTACCCTAAATAAGTGGTGGGTCCCATATTTGCTATGTCGCTATAGTTAAAGGTCGATCATTTCCTCATAGTGAGATAATGAGAAATGTTGATTTGCCACCATTTGACGGCCCTAAAGATACACCCAATTGTCAGTGCACTGACCAATAGGAACATGGCCCACCTTGGCATCACTCGATAGCTTATGGAACAAGCCTGGCCCTACAAGAACATGTGGCAGCAAAGCACTTGCCTGCAATACTTAAAATCTTTACATCTTGATAATGCAGGGAAGCTTCAACCATAGATCTGGATTAGATGATGAAAATTCTTCACACATCACCCTGTGAGAAGGGTGGGCCCGTGACATCATTCCTTCCATGTGTCACAAGGAGGCATGCCTACATTTTTTAAAACCCTCGCAACTTCATATTGCAGGCGTGCAATGATCGTCGATCCCAGAGATCTAATGGTTGATCAAAACTCACATCTTTGCAGCCCACTAAGGGAAATAGGACCCACCATCCATGTGGTGAATGCTCACTATGTCACTGTAGGTAACTACCCTGCAACTCCACGCAGCGACGTAGCGATATCTGTAGATCTTGGGGAATCTAATGGCAAGAAAGTTACAAGCCGATGGCAATGGACTTTAGGAAATATGAAATAATATAAGGTTTAGTCGTTTACTTTTTAATATTTCTCAGGCATTTAAATAATATTAAATCTGGGAACTAGTCGTTGGGCGGGCTAAACTTTTGAATTCAAACTTGGCGGGGGGCAAAATAAGATAACAGAGGCTTTTTGGATAATCATATTTGGTGTCATATATGTGTGAATGTTTACTTTATTACATTATTTAGATATACATGTTGTACATGGTATTTTAGTTTACTTATTGAATGTATGAGATGGATGTGTGGTGAAAGTTTTATGGGTCAAAGTTTAAACTATTGATTCAGCCCCCCCCCCTCTCAGAAGTTTTCCTTTCCTATGTTAATTATAACATCATAGTTGGTTCCATCAAACTTCAAATTATCCTTTATTAAATCATTCACCATAGATCTCCCTAAGTTGTTAAGCTTTCCTTTCAAGGACCTAATGCTCTGATACCAATTATTAGAAAGTAAATTCCATGAAGATAACTGGGGGGGGGGGGGGGTTGTGAATCAATTATATAATCAAAACAACTTTTATAATCCTTATTAAATATGAAACATGTAACTAAAAACTACAATAACCATAAGAAGAGAACCATACACAATAGCACTAGATTTGTTAAATAAAGAAACTATTGATCAGAGGGAAAAACCAAGTGGGACCCATAAAATGAAGTACTAATATATAAATTCATTTCAAAAGGATGGACTCTATTAGGAGCCAATGAAATACATTCAATACATATTAGTCATTTTTAGGAGACTTTGAATCCCTGTGAGAAGATTCCAACCTTGTTAGGAGTTGTGGAAGGTAGAAGGAACAAATGTCCAAACAACTTCAGGGGCAAGATCACTGAACTCATTATCTAATTGGGCTTTGTATTATTCCTTTCAGAACACTATCATGCCTCATGATCAAACATTATAACCTTCATTAGATACACTTTATTACTGTAGTAGTGAAGATTTGGGGGTGTCATCTCCACCCCAGTTCTACCTTCTCATTTGAGGGTTTTTGGGTAATCATATCTAGTGTCATATATGTGTGAATGTCTACTTATTTACATGATTTAGATGTACATACTTTACATGGTATTTTAGTTTACTTATTCAATGTATGAGATGGATGCATGGTGGAAGTTTTATGGGTCAAAGTTTAAACTACTAATTCAATCTCCCCCACCTCTCAAAAGTTTGCCTTTCCTATTGCAATTCCAACATCATAGTTGGTTCCATCAAACTTCAAACTATCCTTTATGAAATGATTTACCATAGATGTCCTTAAGTTGTTAAGATTTTCTTTCAAGGACCTAATGCTCTGATACCAATTCTTAGAAATTAAAGGTGGGTGGGGGGGGGGGGGTGTGAATTGGTTATATAATCAAAACAACTTTTCTCATCCTTATTAAATATGAAACATGTAACTAGAAAGAACAATAACCATAAGAAGAGAACCATACACAATAGCACTATATTTTTTTAAATGGGAAACCATTGATTAGAGAGAAAACCAAGTGGGAATGATACCCAAAAAATGAAGTACTAATATATAAATTCCTTGCAAAAGAATGAAATACATTCAGTACATATTAGTCATTGTTAGGAGACTTTAAATCCTTGTGAGAATATTCCAACCCTATTAGGAGTTATGGAAGGTAGAAGGACCCAATGTCCAAATAACTTTAGGGGCAAGACCACTAAACTCATTGTCCAACTAGTGTTTGTATTATTCCTTTCAGAACACTAGCATATGATCAGTTGTCCACTAGTACTCTCTACCAAATATAATCATTGCACTCATTCACTATAACTTTGCTGCACCAAATACTTCTAAAATCTAAATTCCAAATCTGCAAACTAGCATCATATCCCTTAAATCACTTACTCACATATAATGTTCACTAACAATTTTCTCTCTATTTCAAAAAAATCTCATACTTCATTACACATTATCAAAAGGAAAATATTTTTCCTTTATACCAAGTTCTCAAAATACTTTATTTAGTCACCCTTGAGGGTTTCTCAATTTACAATTACAATAGGACCTCATTAAGATAAAATAATACACATTACATTACATCTTTCATAATTACATAACACTATCAGCTCATAGTCTTCACATATCTTCATAGTGTGACCTCAAAC
This sequence comes from Cupressus sempervirens, assembly GCA_028749045.1. NCBI lineage: Eukaryota > Viridiplantae > Streptophyta > Pinopsida > Cupressales > Cupressaceae > Cupressus > Cupressus sempervirens. The sequence goes on from CM053787.1 coordinate 3,732,549, forward strand.
TTTGTGCTCTCACTAATTCCATCATCATGATGTCTTCTATCTTTCTACAACTTTTCATAACCACATTCTATCCTTGTTAGGATATATAACTCAATTACTAGAAACTACTTTTCAAGAACTTTGTCTATATATTATCTTCATTAAATCTTGAATAATAGTTACCAATCTTTGACTTTCTACATGTGCTCTTAACCATAGCATCAAGATACTCTATAGAAAATTTATTAACTACATTTGACCTCATCTTTAATCCTTGAATCATAGGGTATCAATCTCTATATGCTACTCTATTAGTCTTAAGTATGTTGACATCAATTAAAAACACTGCCATGAATGCAACATATGATCACACAAACATTCTCCCAAATGCTAGAATAATCCACCATAGTAATTTCATCATCATTTATGCTAATAATATTTGGGTCATGCATACCTTTTACCCTATTTGGGATTTGATCAATTACCTCCATGCCAATCTATGAATGGGTTCCTATTATCCTTAGCCCAAGGAGTTTGAGATGTTGGCTAGGAGAAAATATTAGTGTGTGTGGCATATCTTTTTGTTAAATAGTATGGGGATCATATGACTTGTAGTTTTTATTACCTTTATTTCAAGACTACCAGTTGTCCACTACAAGGCTAGGTCATGATGTAGGATCATCTTGGGTTCATTGGTAGTCTTGCATCAACAATTTTTTTTTAAAAAATTGCTTTGTTTTATTTCTAGTTGTGATCATATGAATAGTCTCATTTTTAAAATTTTTTTTTGCATCTATGAATCAACCTTTCATTGATTATAGTTCTTAATAATTCATTGATGTTGCATTCTCAACTATTCTTTCTCACAATGTGTTCTTCGATGGCACCTCATGTAGCATGTGAGAATTTTCTTATGCAAATTTCTTTCATGTAATATGTGATCTTTTGTGGCCTTTTATGTGGGTTGTTGGATCTCATGTGGACTTATCTCTAAACTCACATATCTTGTTATGGTTAATTATGTGGTCACTCATTTCTCCTTGAGGGATTGTTAGAAATAGGAATTACTAAGAAGGGGGGGGTAGGGTGAATAAGTAATTTACAAACTTTAGTTGCCAACCAAAAATTATTTGTTACTTTAAACTATACATAACAAAGTAATAAATTAATGCTAAATAGTAATAGTAACCATGCCCAAAGAGAACTCATAACACCATATTTTGTTAACTAGGGAGCCCTAGACAAAGGAAACCCCGATGGGGATGATACCCACTAGATAATATATTGATATATAAGTTCCTTGTTAGAGGATGGACCTTGTTAGGAGTCTATGAGATAATTCAATATAGAGAATCCCTATTAGGAGACTTTGAATCCATGTTAGGAGATTCCAACCCTATTAGGAGTTGTAGTACACTAGATGCAAGATGAGCCCACTACCCAAACATGCACTTCCAATTACAAGAAGAGCTCACTACCCAAAAAAGTAATTAGACTTATAGAATATAGATTCTTTCTTAATGTGATCTAAGATCACAAAATAGCTTCAAAAACTCCACATATATCCCTTTCATAGTAAGTTTGCATAGAGCAACACTCACACAACTTACATCACAATTCCACTTCTCATCGTAAGATGTCCTTTGCATAAATACTATGCCTTTACACAAATTTCTGCTAGGTCATCTAACACCACAATATACTCTTCCAACTTAGAGTAAACATCTAGGATTTTGGCCCTAATTGGACAAGTAATTATTTTGTAAATAAAATAATTCCTTTCCTTTAATTTTGTTGTCTTATTACATTGGTAAAACACAAATATATCTTTTCTATATAGTCTACGCTAACTTTTGAGGTTATATATGTCATTATCAACATGTATACTATCTCCATATAACTTTTCTAGTAATAATATGACATCAACAACAAGTTACAAACAAAACAATAGATTGTTATTTACCAAATTTGTACTTAGACAATTTTTTGAGTACCAAATGCTAAGTATCTTTATTTCTAAGATTTTCTCTAAGCATGTACATCATATGTTTCCATGAATGAAAAAAAATACATATCCTCATTAGCTAATTGTCAACAATCTCCCCCTTTGACATTGATGGAAACAAAATAGGGAAAATTGGCTAAGTATCAGAAACTAAAAATAAATAACATATTAACATTACATCTATTACAATTTGTCCATCTTACATAGGCTTCCCCTTACAATATGATTTCATACTTTTCTCTTTATGTAATTTATAATTTTCTTATGCACTTCTCCCCCTTTGACATTAATGAAAAATGTTAAAATGTCAAAAACAATCCAAAACCTATCCATCTGTTGTCAAAATTTATGTAAACATTTTCCTTAAACTGATAGTATCTTCATGCAATCATCAAAATTTTATTTTAGATTGTCCATACGTTTAGTCCATGTATCTTTGGAAGATTTAGTATAGGTGAGAATTGCACATAAGGCATATGATACAATCTAAATTGTATTAAGGTCAGAGTATAAAAAGTTAGAAAAGTGTCCTTAGCCTTGATACATTCCTCCAACTATTTCTCAACAAAAGATATTTTCAAAGTAATAGACTCTATAAAATCTGATACTCTCTTCAAAATTTGTTCCTTCTAAAGTTCCAATTTCTTGATATCACTCTAAATACTGGTCACTTGTATTTCAAAATCATCATTTTTACTAGTAGGATGTTGTAATTGGCTAGATAGAGCTTCTAGCTCACTCATATTTCCTTCAATTTGACTTTCAATATCCATAGTCAATTTATAAGATAGGGTACAATTAATGTATAGTATCTTTCCATCCTATTGACACTTCCAAAGTTCCTTGATACAAGTATCAAGACTTATCAAATTATTCTTAATATTTTGACAAATGGTGCTAAATAAGCTAGTGTCATGTGAGATCTGTGCCTTTGATTTTGCAACATTTGATAAATTTGTGAATTCTTCATCAAAAGAATTTAGCATACTTGTGCCCTCTATTATGGATCTATCTCTATGTGTTGTACTACCAAAGTACTATGTAATCTATCAGTAATCTCCATCAAGGTTCTCTATAGGCTTTTTACTATCTTCTTCTTCTGAATAAGTTTCAACAAAGACAAGATCAAGTCAGTTTGATCATCATCATCAGTTTCTAGGCTAACAAGCAAAAGTGGAGTAGATGAATTAGAAGTTTTAGTGTCATCTTCCCTTTGCTTCTTTTTAGTTGTCTCTTTAATTCTTCTTTCTTCTTCCTCTTTCTTTTCTCTTTCCTTTTTTTTTTTTTTTCTCTCTTCTCTTCCTCTAATATTTTCTTCTCACCCTCTATTTTCCTTTTCATTTCATCTTTAGCTACTCTTTTCTTTTCTTCCTTTGCTTTCCATTTGATCTCATCTTCAAGCAATTTCTTCTTGGTCTCTTCTATTTTCCTTTTCTCTTCTTCTAGTAACCTCTTTTCCTCTTTAATTTGTCTCTGTTATTAGCCAATATCCTTGGCATGAGGTTCATTCTATTTAGAACCTTCAAATAGATTTGTATCAACAATGTTAATGGTAAAATTGGTTTGATCTATCTGTATTGTATCACTTCTCACTAACACTTTCATAGTTCTAGGTGCTGGTGAAGATTTTGCTTTGCACTTTGTCAACATCTAATTTATGGTTGCCATAGTTTCACTTCTTATCTTATCTTTCTCACCCACCATAAACATAAATGGTCTTATTTTGTTTCTAAAGTAGGTTGCTAGATTGTTTAACAATCTCTTGAATTCTTCTTTGTCATCAGTTAGTGCTTTATGTCCTCTTCTCTAGCTAGTGCTTTCTTCTTAATAAGTCTATCATAGAATTTCTAGATTACTATGCATTCAATATCCTTTATTTTTAGATTATTGGCTATAATGTATCTCATAGTAGAGATATCAATATGATCTTTCTCAAGATTGTTATAAAAATCATAAAATTTGTTCATTTGAACAAAGTTGCCTTCATTAGCAATAGCTGAATTTATCTTCTCTATCTTTGGCTTCCAAGGTTACCGAGCTTTACCTATTGACTACTAAGTTGTTACCTTCTCTATCTATTTGACTTCTTGTTCTTGTTCTTTTTCTTTGATAGACTCAACAATTGTCAATAATGTCTTTTGTCTCTTTCCTTGTCCAGTGGTTTGTTGCTTGGCCCTTTTAGTCTTTGTGGTCACAACTTGCACTAATCTCTTAGATTTTCTCTTCAGTTCACTTGGTTGAACATTTGATGCTACTACATAAGGAATTATCTTTTTTGAAGATATCTCTAATAGTAGAAACTGACAAAGGTTGCACATTCAGTATACCTTACTTCATAGTTTGCCTAACTACTTGTGACTCGCTCTCAGTCATATTGAACTCTGATAAAGCTTTCTTCATTATAGTTTCTATCTTCTTGTGAGATTCCTTCTCCAAGGATGCTTGATGGGTTGATTGGGTAATCTCATTGTAAGTACCAAATCTATATTTAGCTTGGTCCTTCTCTGATTTCAAAAATAAATCAATGTATCCAACTACTATTTAATCACTCAATTCATAACCTAAGGGATCAAGAAATTCTTCTCGAGGCTCTACTACTTGAATATAAGTAAAATATATATCAACCATAACACAAATATATTCCTTAAATCTATATACAATTGCAAGTGCAATTTTGAATCTCTATCTCATTTCATTTCATTATCAAGTTCATACTATCCAATATCTTATTTGTTGGATGTCTTCTAGAAACATCTGTAATCTTCTTCATTTTACATCTATTAGTTCTCATAATCTTTGTGATTGAAAAATATGGAAATATTTTAAGCACATGAAAGAATATGTGATTAATCAGTGACTAAAATCTAAACACACCATTCTTAGTCCTCTTGATCTTTTCTAGTTTTTCAAGAAGTTGCATTCTTAGAATTTCACTATGATTAACTTGTTCCTTCTCAATACATATCCTGTAGATTGCATAGCTGAATTTGGCTGACAATTCATCGATCTTTGAACTTTAACATATAGAGTAGGAAATGATTCTACTTAGCAATCTTACATAGTCTTTCTTAATGGTGCTAACCACCATGATCTTTCCATTATATACATCCTTCGTATAGCTCTCAACTTTTTTCTTAACCATTTTCTCACCTATAGGTACATTGCCTTGTTTACAAAGAATAGTTACCTCATGAATAAGGTCGGCTAAGATATCAACTACACTATCTTCCATCCATAGTTTCCCATCATGTATTCTACTTGGTATAATCTGTGTCTAATTCTTAGTAAAAATGATATTTGAATAGGTCTAGTTCCTTCAAATGCTCAAATCTAGGTTTCGTAGTCATATTGTGATTGAAAACTAATTCCAAATTCTTTTTCATATATTTACTCCCAATAGATTCAAACTTGTTGGTAAGATAACTTCCTACATCTTCCAAATAAACTACATTGTTTGACGTAATGGATAATCTTGAATTAGGGTTTCCTTCAATAGGTTTCATAAAAAATCTTTAATTTTGGTCTCTCCTTATTCTCAACATTGTGAACTACTGACACATCTCTGATTCTATCAAATATAAACTTTTATAAAATAAATTCTATGGAAAATGATAAAATACATTTTTTGAAAATAGGGTTTTCTTTGAAATCACCTTGTTAAGTCACTTCTGAGTGCTCTCTATATTGGATATATTCCCAATGAAGTAGTAATCAAGTCTATACTCCATTTTATTCCTTCAACTTAAACTTGCATTAATTGCGTATTGTGCAAACATGAAAAACTTGTCAATTGTGTTTTGAAATGAAATAACTACTCAAGATGTTTCATATAATTTTTAGATGCTACTCAAGGTTTGTCATAGATTCCTTTCATCATGAGAAATCTCCACAAAACTTTTCTCCATGAAATTCTTAGCAAAAACATAATTTTCATCTTTTGGTATAGATTTAACTTTCTTTGTAATAGAAATAACTCTTAATTCCTTCACAACTAGTTGAGATAAGCTCCAAAATACAAGTGAGCTTAGATACTATCCAAACTTATCTTCATACACCTTTTCCCAACTTCACTACCCATACCTCAATATCTGAGTGAAGTTACAAATTCTAGTGATGTGAACAAGCTTAATTCAACTTAGTCAAATCAAATTTGATAATTGACTTTGATCTTCTTGTCTCATCATCTTCTAGCTTTTCTTTAGAGATGTCTAATCCTTCTACAAATGCCTCACTGAGTTCTTCTTGAAGTTCAATGACTACATTCCTTTTTTCTTCATTGTCTTTGTTAGTTTTGGAGTTCCTCTCACGGTTCCTTCTGTTATTTTTGATGTTACTTCCATTATTCCTTCTATTTTAAAGGTTTATTCCATGTTCCTTCTACCTCTAAATCTTCTAGGTACTTTTTTGTATGTCCAAAGTTGTTGCAAAACTAATATACTGGAGTTTTACTTCTAAGATTTTGCTAATCATTAGGTGCATGACAATTCTGATCTATGTGTCCAAAGTATTTACACTTATAACACATGATCTATCTTCTTTTCTCATAAGGTCATCCTTCTCTCAATGTCCTTTCATTAGATCTTCTTCTATCTGTAGGGTTAGTATTTCTAGATATTCTACTATTCCTTCTATCATTATCATGCTTAGGTTTCCTACAATCAATTTCTTTATGACCCATACCATGAAAATTATGACGATAAAAATCTTTAACATGATTAAATGACTTATTTTGTACAATCTCTTTTCATATGACCTATTTCATTACATGAAAAAAAATTACCTCTAAATTCATACCTAGTTTCCATAGGAGATTCCACTTGTTTTGGTTCATCCAATAGCTCAACTTCCTTGTCTTGTTCAACTTCTTAGGTTTATCAAAAGATTGACTAGATTCAATTTTATCATTAGATTTATCTTTTTCTTTCAAATTTGATCTAATCTCAAGTTTCTTTATAGACATGTTAAATAGATAACCAAGACCAGTCTTATCATAAGTAGGTCTTTGTATTGACATTGAATCATCAAGTTATTCTCTACTCGAATAAAGCTTCTCAAGTTGTTTCTTGCACTAAGTAAATTCACCTTTTACAATAGTATTATATTTATGAAGTTCTTCATGATCATCTTTCAATGTTCCAATCTTAGATGTCTTCTTTACTAGACTTGCTCTAAGATATGCATTCTCAGTCTTCAAATCAATTTCAACTTTGCTAGGATCATTCCTCAAAGTTAACTTCAGATTTGTAATCTTCAATTCATGCTTCAAGGTCTTGTACTTTGTCTTCAACTTTGAATAATCATCATCATTAGTTTCAGATTCAATAGATTTAGGCTTGGATTTGAGATGTTCAATCTTTTCCTTCAATTGTCCAATGTATACTTTAGAGTCTTCATATATATCCTTCAACTTATCTCTTTCTTTAGTAAGGAAATCAATTTTTTCAAGTGCCACTTCAAGGTTTTTAATCAAATGTTCCATATCCATAGGGATCTTACTCAAGCTATTAAGCCTCTTTTGAGTAATTATGTGCTAATACCAATTGTTAGAAATATGAATTATTGAGGGTGGGGGTGAATCAATAATTTATAAAATTTAGCCACCAACTAGATATTATTTGTTACTTTAACCCATACGTAAAAAAGTAATAAAGTAATGTTGAATAGTAATAGTAACCATGCACTAAGATAACTCATAACACCATATTTTCTTAACTAGGGAAACCTTGACCAAGGGAAAACCCTAATGGGGATGATACCCACTAGATAATATGTTGATATATAAGTTCCTTATTATAGGATGGATCCTATTAGGAGTCTATGAAAAAATTTGGTATAGAGTCCTTGTTAGGTGAATTTGAATCCTTGTGAGGAGATTCCAACCTTGTTAGGTGTTGTACAATAGATGCAAGATGAGCCCACTGCCCAAATATGCACTTCAAATTAAAAGAAGAGATCACTACCCATTCAAGAATATATATATTCTTCCTTAGTTTGATCTTAGATCACAAAATAGCTTCACAAACTTTGCATATATCACTTTCACAATAAGTTTGCATATAACAACACTCACACAACTTACATCACAATTCTACTTCTCATCGCAAGATGTCCTTTGCATAAATACCATGCCTTTACACAAGTTTCTACTAGGTCAACTAATACCACAATACACTTTTCCAACTTAGAGTAAACATCTAGGATGTTGGTCCTAATTGGACAACTAATTATTTTGTAAACAAAATAATTCCTTTCCTTTAATTTTGTTATCCTATTGCATTGGTAAAACACAAATATATCATTTCTATACAATCCATACTGACTTTTGAAGTTATACACATCATCATCAACATGTATACTATCTCCATCTAACTTTTCTAGTCATAATATGACATCAACAACAAGTTACAAACAAAACAATGCACTGCTATTTACCAAATTCATACTTAAAAAATTTTCTAATTACCAAAAGCTAAGTATCTTTATTTATGAAGTTTCTTGTAAGCATGTACATCATGTGCTGCCATAAATGACAAAAATTAAATATCCTAATTAGCCAATTTTCAATAGGGATGATATCTATATGTTGTAACATATTTCTTGAATTTAGAAATTGTGACCTTCCAACTATCCTATATATCATGATGTCTATGTTATCTAATGAATTATGTATCTAGATAGAAAAAAAGGATAGAGGGAAGATCTAGAGGTTAAGCTCTTTATCAATTAAGCTCATAAGTAAGATTTTCTATTATGATTCAAGGCTATAAGGCCTTATGCCCAACATATTGTAAACAAGTTACATTTGATTTGCATTAAATCAATTGAATTTCATTGTTTCCTCTCTATCTTGTGTTGTTATGGTTAGAAAGTAAAGTCCACTAAGATAACTATGGGGTGAGTCAATTGTTTAATTAATAAAACTTTTGTTAACCTTATTAATACTCAAACATGTGATCAATATAAACAACAACCATAAGAAGATAAACATACACAATAATACCATATATGTTAGTTAGGGAAACCCTTGAGCTGAGGGAAAACCCTAGTGGAAATGGCACCCACAAAATGATGTACTAATAAATAAGTTCCTTATAAAAGGATGAACTCTATAAGGAGCTAATAAAATGCATTCATTACATATTAGTTTGTGTTAGGGGACTTTGAATCCTTGTGAGGAGATTCAAACCCTATTAGGAGTTGTGGAAGGTAGAAGGAACCACTATCCAAATAACTTTACAAAAAAGGCCACTAGACTCACCAACCAATCGACCTTTGTATTATTCTTTTTAGAGAAATAGCAATTAATCAATTTTCCATTGACACTTTCTTCCAAATACAATCACTATTCTCATTCATTGTACCTTTATTGCACCAAATACTATTCAATACAATTGTTCAATTGTATGTTGTCTTTCATGTTACACAAATGTTAAGTCTTTACTAAGAAATTAGTGTCTTTCAAGCTCACTCAAGCATCAAAAGAACTTTCCTATATATGTTGAGCTCACTTGAGTGTCAAAGGAAGTCTTCATGGAACTAGTGTTAACCAAGTTCACTCAGTTTTCAAAGGGAACTTGTAGGTAATCAATGTTAATCAAGTTCATTTAGTTACCAAAGGAAAGTTGGCATGGAACCAATGTTATCCGAGCTCACTTGGCTACCAAAGGAAGTCTGAAGGAAAGTCTTTTTTGAGTTAGTGTTGACTAAGTTGGGTTGGCTAACAAAGGATTTTCCTTTATTAGCATATTAGATCTGAATTTTTTTTGGTTAGTTTAAGCTAACTCAAGAAATGAATATTATTTGTTTGGAAGTGTGTTCAAGATGATTTGAAAGGTAAATCATATATATGAAGGGTCAAGTTAAGGATTTAATGAGTGAAAAAAATGGAAGAGAAGAAGATGAATAAAGGAAGTGTATTTGAAGGATAATAGAGTATCTTAAGATGACCTAGCTACAAAGATTAATCTAATCAAAGAGGATCAAGTATTCAATCTAGAACTGAGATTTGAAATCAACAAAGTTAAATGCATTAACAATGAGGTCAAGTCATTGTTAATCTCTAATAATTGTATCAGTGAATCAAATCTCTCAATAGGGTTAGCCTGACAACTATTTTGTAAATCCTCTAACAAGGTGGCATTTTTAGACTGAAGTGTCTGAAGACCTCTAACAAGGACACTCCTAACAAGGTGATCTAAATCCTTTAACAGTGATGAAGGGTGCTCTTCTTAATACCATAAACTCATAACAAAAATAAAGAAACAACAATAAATGCAAGAACAATATATGGACTTCTTATTTGTGTCACAAATGTGGTATTACAAAATTCACAAGTACAATATGCTAACCCACATGAGTGCCTTCATTACAATAATCTACAAGATGAGTTGTGAACTATCACCCAGAGCTATCCTAGATAATGTTTGGGCCTTTCTTAAATAGGAAATTTTATACCACCCAAGAAGATTCTAGACAATGAAACTTAATACCTAGGGCTGATATACCCTAACAATACATATAGAGTCAACCAAATACATCTTTGAAAATTATTTTGTATATTTTAGGTAGCCCAACTTTGGAAGGTCATAACTCTTGAACTGTTGCTCCAACTGGCTATAATAACCACTTTTTAGAAATAATAACTCCTAATATCTATAGGCTTGAAACTGAGTTAGCTCCCTTTCATCGAGTTTTCAAACCTCATCTGGGCACTCTAAGGCCTCCAACGGTGAGCTTGAATATTTTTCTATAAATTTTCCACCAAAAATATGCAATAACTTTTCTAATACTTATGCTTGAACAATGATATTTTTATGGTAGGCTTACAACTTTAAAATGAACCCTCCTATAGAAAATGAGAACATTCTGAGCTCATATGACAAACTTATGAAAACTAGCAAGTTCCCATAAATAGTGACCACCCTATCTACTAGTCCTTATTAAAATAGAAATATTAAAAATAAAATATTTTTGGGCAATGCAAGATTGCTCTTACACCTAGGATGCTCCTGCATTAGACACCTAGGGTAGTTTGATAAGTGACTCTATCATGTCTCAAGTGTGTAGAGTAAAACCAAGATGATTAACCTCCTCCTTTTCTAGCCATGATGAATACTCAACTAGCCTCCCTTTTCATTTGACCAAATATTCCTCATAAGTTTTGTTCTTGGTACTTTTTCCAACATGAGTTTCTAGTATCTCATCAATCTCTTTTGTAGTTGAAGTAGCTGCTAAAATACTCCATTGTGATTCTACAACTTCATCTCCATCATCTCCTTCATAATACTCTATCAAATCTAAAATGTTAAATACTGGTAAAATATTCAATTCAGCAGGAATGTAATGCCCCGTCCGAAGATCCTTGGAAACAAGGATTCAAATCAAGCCAAGATTTTTTTTTTTAACAAGTATGAATGCACATGACAACATCATATATGGATTACAAAGATCATAACAGAAGACTTCAACACAATTCTGGCAACCAATGAATCTCCAAATGCCACTACCAAACTAACACACCCAAACAAAAGCCAACAACCACCACAACAAGATGAGGGCACAAGAAACAACCACTCATCAGCAAAACACCAAGCTGAGGTAAAATGCAGAATCCCAAAATTTGGCTAAGTTTGAAATCCTGAAGCCCAAGAAATTGGCTAAGTCTGGATTTCTGAAGCCCTAAAATTTCATATAATCTTTAACTTGTCTCCGAGAGGTCTAAAACCTATCTCAAAAGATTCATCATAGATATTAAAATATATGTTAAGTATAAGTTGAATACGTCAACTTATACTTAAACGATATATTTTAAACCCCAAGAGACAACAATAGAACACGAAAAATTACATTGAATGAAAACCACCAGAATACAAAATGCAACAACATAGGGTCGAAGAATGCCCAAAAGGGTATCCAAAACCACTCTCAAAAAGATTAGATCATGAAGAAAAGTGCCCACTGATGCCACGCACAATTTTTTCACAAAAATTGTGTGACACTTTTTACTAAGGGAGGGCGACACTTCTCCTTAAGGCGTGCGACACTCTTCCAGTGTCGTACGACATTTCTCAAGAAGGCATGAAACACTTTTCAGCATCATACTACATTTCTCAAGAAGGAGTGCGACACTCTTCTAGTGTCGTACGACATTTCTCAAGAAGGCATGCGATACTTTATAGTGGCGTATGACATAGTTTGCATGGGCATGCGATACTTTTTAAAGTGTCACACCATGCTGAACAAATGTCATCCATAGAAAACAAAGACACTTCCAAAACTCAGAAAGGCGAAGAAAAGACCAAAGAACCTCCACGCCAGGGAGTACCGAATCCACATAGATCGAGGAGTGAACACTCGAGTGCAAGAACAACATAGAATGAAGAACATCTATCCATCTAAACTACAATAGCAAAGAACACACTGAACTAAACATCACAGTGAACATAAGCAACATCGCAATGAACTAAACAACAAAACTAAGTACATGGTTCCTCCCAACCATCAATAGCATCATAAGACCATCATGGGTCCTAGCCATCCCCCGCGTGTAACATCCCAAGCCACTAACTAGATCGTCAGTACTATCGTAATAGGGATGTCACTACTAAACATGCTACCAACAAAAGCATAAGGAAATCTAACATGCTAGTAGTAAAGCATAAGATAATCCTACAGTAGATAACATCACCTATCACATGCTAAACAACAATAAGCAACAAATATGCTAATACAACAATTCACAACATCTAATCATATGCTAAACATCATAATAAGGAAATGCATCAAATAAAATAACATCATCTAAACATGATATACAAGCATCCCAAAGAAATAGTAAATCACAAGAAAGCCTACTCCAAAACCCAAAGTACCAAGTGAAAACATCCAACAACGGTTGCACTAGGACAAGACTATCTCTATACAACAGTCCCTAGCAGTGGTGAAGGTAGCTACACCTCCCAACCACGTGGCACCTATAGGTCCACACCCACTATGCTGATGGAGATAATGATCCAACCAAAAACACACATAAAGCACAACATCCATGGCTAACACTCATGCCAGACAATATGATGGCTGAAACCAAGAACCTAAGACAATGCAAGGAGTACAGGTCCTGATCAGACACTCAAAAGGATACTAAGTAGGGGCTGACATCATGGAGAGTCGCTTGGCATCAAAAAGCCCATGCTTGGATCTGTGTAGCTCAACTCCCTCAATGGAAGGCCAATACACTGTGTAGCTCAACTCCCTCAACAGAAGGCCAATACACAAAAGCACCATTTTATTATCTTAAATTTTATTACCAGTCACACATTTTATTTAGTTATCACTTATTTAAAACTTCCTATCCTCTGCCAACCCTATGGGACTAAGGTCACCAAGATGCGAGGTAGAAGCCCCCTCAATATGCTACCCTACCTTACCCATGCTCATCCTACGACAAGTGCCTGTGGGCATGCATACTCCCATCCCAACCCCAATGATCATAACTTCTGGCAGATCCACGGAAGATCGAGCTTCGCAAGTCACCCAAAAAATGTATGCGTACATACTCGTGTGTGACGCACCACCATCAAAAAGATCATAACAAAAAGATAGGAATGAGAACACAATGCAAAACAAAACACCCAACCGAAAGCAACTCAAGAGGACAGATTCTACATGAATCCCAAAGCCAATAAAACCATACATCATAAAATCACTCAACTGGCCTCAATCTGAGAGTGTGGATTCTACATGAATCCTAATGAAGTAACAAGCCCAAAATTCATGAACTTACTCAGTCGGCCTTAATCAGAGAGTATGGATTCTACACAAATCCTAGCGTTCACGAAACAAAAACAAAGGTCTAAAAGAAACCATAACAAGTATAAAATCACTCCACCGAACACAACGTCAGGAGTACAGGTGTGACACACATCCCAATGCAACATCAAAGTCAAAAAGTGGTTTGATTGATATCCAAACAAATCATCCAGGTCCACGACCCACATTGTGCCAAGAAAACTTGAGAAAACAGGGCGGCATGCAAAACAAGGTAAAAATCCCAAAACTTGAAAAATAACAAAATTAAAACCCATTTGACCTTTGGGTTCAAAAACTCCAAAAATCAAAAAATAAATGGAATTAGACATCGTATGCAAAAATGGCTAGCATAACGGTGTAAAACTCCAAACCCTCATCTCAAAAAATAGAGAAATGTTCATACCCGCCCAACCGGGTAGAACTAGCATACAAAAATGGAGGAGAACACTAGTTCTTAGCCTCCAACCAAACAAATACCAAAAATAGAAGTAGAAACGGAGAAGAAACAATAAAACAAGAAAGCCCTACCTCACAGCCAAAAGGGAAAAATGGGAATCTAAACCATAAAATAAATATCTCACAAAAGTAGTTGAAAATCGCAGCAATCCAAGGTTTCCCTGAGCCAGATCCAACGAGCCCAACCTCGCGACGATCCCACACCCGTAGCTCCCACAACGAACAAAAAAATAAATCCTCATGAAGAGGATTTTGGGTTTTACTCTCCAACTTTCTAATTCAAAAGTGAGAAGTGAGGAATTAAATTCCTCTTTGGATATTTATTCACTTTTCGAGTGAATAATAAATTAGGGCAAATAACCAACCAACCTAGTTAAACCCCAAATCAACCCAAAAAAAAAAGGCTATTCCTATATAAATAGGAATTCATCTATGGAAAAGCTGCCAAAAATTAAAATAAATCAATTAAAAAGCCCGAAAGCCCAAAAACTCAAAAATCACCTTAACAACTTTCATGATAATGTGAACCTCTAAATGCATAGACACGCTTACTGGTCTAATCACATAATGCAATGAGTTTGAATTTAATAATCACTGAAAGGTTTAATTTAAACACTTTAATTAAGGATATGTTGACCATACCAGGATGACATTGGTAAAATATGAAAGGATGAATCACTAACTCCATGTGTCACTGCCAGGGATATAAATCATGCACACTAAATAACACGATCAAGTGCAATTGCATATAATAACATAGCCGAAGCAATAATGCGTTAAATCACCTAATTTAACCATTTATTTAATTATATTAAAATAATCTATTTACATCACTCACGTTCGCATAAAGCATAACAACATAGGAATGAAGTAAATAACCATAGAGTTAATTCCATCACATAACAAAATCAAAGGTATGTCCAAATACTAGATAACCAGATATCACCATAAAACACACTATCATCTCAAAATGGCATCATCATGCAATATGATTAACTAAATAACATAGTAGTCTAATATCTATGATATTGAAATCAAAGAGTAACATCTGACCCTCAGGTCATCTCAAATGTAAACATAACATGAGTAACAATTATCTCTCTAATCAAAATTATAACAAGGTAAATGACCGCAATACCTAACCAAAGAATCCAACATGAACAATCCATTTAATTACTTATGCATTTAATAATGATTGATTAATCTGCATTAAAAGGCACTTAAAACACATAAGAAAACATAGTCATAAACATGACTAACCACTGCTACAGGAACCTAGTCTCATGTAGCATGGTAATAGTACACAGTGCAATCTCTGCACACATCTCAAGGTAATCACGAAACAACCTCATGATACCACATCGATCTTGGTAACCACTGGCGCAAACCTCAGTGAACCAAAAATCACATCATAATCTCAAAGATTAGTCAAAAGCATAATCAAAGCAACTGATATAGAAACATAAACCCAAACACCTCAATGGTGTAGACCACTCGAGGTCACAATCATGATCCCATCACAACAAGAGATTAGCAAGGTTGCATCCATCAGGATGACTTACAAAAGTCAAATGGGAGAGGCACTACAAGGAAACTCTACTTCATATGCATTTCCAAAATCATGCCTTTTCACTATCTTGCATGGTCCAAACATCTTCATCTTCATCTTATTATATGTACCCACTAGAAAATGCTCCTTTCTCAAATGAACCATGACTTCATCTCTAATCTAAAATTCCTTATACCTCTTTCAAATCTACCTTATCCTTGTACTATGTATTAATCTTTATATTGTGATTCTTCACCTCCTCATGGATGTTCTTCAAATGTTCAACAAAATCTTGTGCTTTAGCACTACTTAGCTCTCCTTTATCCAACTTCCTTAATTCAAATGCATTTCTAGGTCTACTCCCATATACAATATGGAACGATGATTTACCAATAATCATATTGACAGAATTATTATATACAAATTCCACCTATAGTAAAATCATATCCCATCCTTTTGGTTTATCTCCAACAAAGCATCTCAGCAAGTTTCCCAAATTGTGATTCACAACTTTTATCTATCCATCAGTTTGTGGATGATGTAATGAACTAAACATCAAATCTATCTTCAACTTCTTTCACAGTGTATGCTATAAATACCCAACAAATTTGGTATCTTGATCTAAAACTATACTCTTTGGTAGACCATGTAGTCTCACCACTTCTCTAAAAAAAAAACTCTACCACATAAATAACATCACTAGTCTTCTTGCAAAGAATAAAATACTTGTCAACTACCACAAAAATAGAATCATTCACACATTGTGTAATCCAAGGAAAAAATACATGCTAACATCCTCTCATGTCTTTGCTGGTACAACTAATGGCTGATACAATCCTATATTCTACTTCACTCCTTTCGCCATCTGATACACTTTGAAACTCTATACAAACTTCTTCACATCTTTTTGAAACTATGGCCAGTAATAATTCTTAGCAACCAATGCTATGATTTTATCTCTACCAAAATGTCCAACCAATCCTCCACTATGCTTCTCTTTGATATGATTCTTTCTCATTGAACTTTTGGGAATGCACAACTACCTTCCTTTGAACAACATACTATCCTGGATCATGAAATCCAACCACTTTTCCTATCAATCTAATAGGTTTTGTATAAGCCTTCCAGACTTCACCAAAATTAGGATCATCTAGATATATAGTATTGAGTTCCTTGAACCCAACCACCTCTATCTGCATTCCTTTTAGCAAAAGTTATCTTCTACTAAGAGAATTTGCAACTTTGCTAGACTTCTGACTCATGTGTTTGAAAACAAATGTGTAACTTTTCAAAAAATCAACCTACTTTCAATGCCTTTGGTTCAATTTTTCTTAAATATTCAAATATTGCAAAGCTTGATGATCAATATAAAAAACAAAATCCTTAGGAACAAGATAACATCTCCACTTCTTTAATGCTTAAACTATAGCATAAAATTCTTGATCATAAGTATAATATTTTCTTTTTGCATCGTTTAACTTCTAACTAAAATAAGCAACAGGTCTACCTTCTTGGATGATAACAACTCCTATTGCACTACCACTAGCATCATAGCCTACTCAAAACACCTTGTTAAAATAATGAAGTGCTAAAATAGGCTACTTAGTAAATTTCTATTTTAACTAATTAAAACTCTTATCCACTCCTACAATCCACTTAAACTCTTTCCTATCCCCTCTCATTGTTTCAGTCAAGGGTCCAAAAATACTGCTAAAACCTCTTATGACTTTTTTGTAAAAAATAGCTAGTCCATGGAAAGATCTTACCTTCTTTGGAGTAGGCCATTCAAGGATAGCCCTCACTTTCTTTGGGTCCATTTTCAAACCTTCTACTAAAAAACTCCCAAGTACACAAACTCCTTCTTTACAAAATTGCACTTCTTCAAGTTTATCAACAATGTTTCTTCCCTCAACTTATCAAACACTTGTGAATAGGAATCAAATGCTCCTACAAAGCCTTACTAAAGATCAATATATCATCTATGTAAACAATGACAAACATAACCAAAAACTCCTTTAGTACCTCATTCATGAGCCTCATGAAAGTTATTGGTGCATTAGTTAGTCCAAAGGGCATGACTAACCACTCATACAGTCCTTCTTTTGTCTTGAAAGCAATATTCCACTCATTACCTTCTCTAATACAAATATGATGGTACCCACTCTTCAGATCTATCTTTGTGAAATACTCAATTCCACTCAGATAATCCATAATATCATCCATCCTTAGTAATGAAAATTTGTACTTGATTGTGATCTTGTTGATAGTGTGAGAATTAGTGTACATCCTCTATTATCCATTCTTCTTTGGTGCTAGTATAGTTGGTATAGCACATGGACTTAGGCTCTCTCAAATCAACCTCTTCTGCAATAACTCATGAACTTGTCTATTAAAATCTTCACTTTCTATTGGTGTTATTTTTTGCACTACCTTGTTTGAAAAATTGGCTCCTAGAACCAAATCCATCAGGTGAATGATATTCCTCACTGGGGGAAATCCATCGGGTACATTATCTGATATAATATAAAAAAACTCTCTCAACATATATGCAACTTTTGCAGGTACCTCCTCTACTTCTTCTTTACTATCTTTCATAATTATAACAAAACACATATGCTCATATTTCATACCTTTAAGAAACTCTTTTTCATCAACAAAACATATTCTAACAACACTACATACCATTTCTTCTTTCTCCTTTAATGGCTTCAACTTATGTTTCACTCCATTCTTGGTTACAATGTAGGTATTTCTCACCCATCATGTACAACATGCCTATCAAACTACCATGGCCTACCCAAAAACATATGACATATTTCCATAGGTATGACATCACAAAGTACCTCATCCTAGTAGCTTCCAATCTTGAACTTCATTGAGAACTACTCATTGACCATGACCTTGAGGTCATCTTGCACCCAAGCAATATGGTATAAATGCAAATGACTCTATCTCTTTAGCTTCAACTTGGTGTCCATCATTTTTGGCACTAGATTGTCAATACTTCTACCATCAATGAATACATCACAATGCTTATCTTTACATTTTCACCTTGTGCAAAACAAGTTCCTTCTTTAATCAGGTTCATTCTCATCACTCAATAGGACTCTTCTATTAACTAGGAATTCTCTTTCAACATCTTTAAAATGTGATAATGTACCATCTTCATCAACATGTGCAACTCTGGCCTAGCTCTTAGTTCTTTGATTTTTCCTTCCTTGGCACTGGGTACATTCAAATGTTCTATGCCTTCTTCTCTGTAGTGAAAAATTTCTCATAGAAGCCTCCTCTTCTAGATCCTTGTCCTCTACCTCTTCCTCTTTGATCTCTATTCTAATCATGGAAATGATTGGATTTGTTTCCCCTCTAGTTTTTATTTCTACTTCTAGTCTCATCCTTTTTCTTTTGATCATCATTATGACCACCATAAGATCATCTACTAGATCTTGCACTATGACCTTTTCCACTATTCTTATTCTCAAACTTCTTGCTCAATTTTTTCTCAACTCCTAGGGAAAACTAGTATGCCTCCTCAGTACTGTTCATTTTAGCTAGAATCAAATCATCCTAAATGCTTGGTCTTGACCCATTAAGATAATAGGTGTCTTTCTCCTTATCAGCTTCTACATGGCTAGTTCTAATGAGAACTTGGTAGAACTCTTTGGTATACTCTTGAATAGATTTTTCCACTTGCTTCAACCCTTGCAATTTGTTCAATAGATCAAGCTCATAATCCATGGGAATGAATTGTTGCTTTAGCTTAGCTATCATCTATTCCCATCTGGTGATTTTTTACTTTCCCTTTCTATTTCACTTCAACTAAACCTCTTACCACCAGATCTTTGCATGTCCCTTCAATTTCACCTGTGTAAAATTGACACTATTAGGATCATCAATATCTTTATACTCAAAGTACTCCTCCAATTCATTTATCCAATCGATCAGCTCATTTGGATTAATATTTTCCAAAAATGTGGGAACTTCAAACTTAGGTCTTTTTTTAATCTTGGAGATGGCCCTAAAAAGCCTCTCTTCCTTTGGGTTTAGAAGTGCCTCTACTTTAGCATTTTCTTCTACTTTGTCCTCATCCTCGCTTTCATCTCTTATGAAAAGATTTTTTTCCTCTACAATTTTTTTTTCCCCAATTCTTGCATTTATCTTTGGAGGAATCTAAAATGCTTAAGTGTAATGCCTATAGGTCCTCTACAATGCTTTCTTTGTGGAGGCATTTTCATGCTTCTACTAAAACCCTAGTGCAAACTACCTCATAATTGGTGATCTGTCTACATGTTCAGCCAAAACCATGGTCTTGGTGTGAACTTCCTCATAGTCAGTGATCTATCCACACACTCAAGAAATTTAGCTCTAATAAGACTTGATGAAGGGTGCTTCCATTAGTACCATAAGCTCATAACAAAAACAAAGAAACAACAACGAATGCTAGAACAAAATATGCACTTCTTAGTTGTGCTACAAATGTAGTATTATAGAATTTGCAAGTACAATATGTTAACCCACATGGGTGCCTTCATTACAATAATCTACAAGATAAGCTGTGAACTATCACCCATAGTTGTCCTAGACAATGTTCAAGCCTTTCTTAAATAAGAAATTTTATGCCACCTAGGAAGGTTCTAGACAATGAAACTTAATACCTAGACCCTAACAATACATATAAAGTTGAACACATACATCTTTGACAATTATTTTAGATATTTCAGGTAGCTGAACTTTGATAGGCCATAAATCTCAAACTGTTGCTCTGATTGGCTATTAGAACCACTTTTTGAAAGTGTCGACTCCTAAACTATAGACTTGAAACTATGATAACTCCTTTTTGTCAAGCTTTTGGACCTCATCTGGATACTCTAAGGCCTCCAATGGTGAGCCTAAGGATTTTTCTTTAAAAATTTCCACCAAAAATCTACAATAACTTATTCAATACTTATGCTTGAGCAATGCAACTCTAAAATGAACCTTCCTATAGAAAATTAGAACATTCTGAGTTCATATGACAAACTTACTAAAAATAAAAAGTTCTCATAAATAGTAACCACCCTATCTACTAGTCCTTATTAAAATAGAAAAGATTGAAAATAAAATATTGTTGGGTGATGCAAGATTGCTCTTACACCTAGGATGCTCCTACATCAAAAAGTGTCACACCTAACAGTGTATTTTGAAACCTTTAATATAGTTGGCTTCTAACAAGGCTCACTTTAGAAGAGTGCAAAATAGTAACTAGTTGCAATTGGTGGTTTTCCCAAATTGGGTTTCCACGTTAAATCTTAGCATCTCTTATGTTCATGCTATATGTTTCTACAACTAAGTTAATTAAGCTTAAACACACTAAACATCTTAAGAATGAATTATTTTAGTGTTTATCGAGTGATAGTAATTCTTAGTGTAAATCGAGCTATATTGTGTTTTCTGAGTGTTCTTGTGTTAACCAAGTTACAACAATATTTTAGTTTTAGCAGGGTTTTGGTTTTAAGTTGTAAGTATCTTAATGGATCTTGATTTATTTCTATAGTAATTGATTCACCCCTCCCCTCTCAGTTAATCCTCTCATATTTCCAACAATTGGTATCAAACCTTTTGGTGCTTGTAGAGAAGGTTTCAAGGACGAAAGCTAAAGATCAAGATGTCTTACAAAAGATAGATTCCTAAGTTGAATAGAGATAACTTCAGAGCATGGTAGGAACTCATGAAGCTACATTTGGCAACCATTGGAGACTTAGGCCTAAAATATTTAGAGAACAAGTATGTTGTACCTCAAGGACTTTGATAGTGGAACAAATTATAGAAAAGAAGAATTAAGCATAATGATGATTGACATTACTTTGACTCTCAATTATGTTGAATTTGATAAAGTTAAAGATTGTGCTATTGCTCATGAAATGTGGATCAAGTTGATGGATATCTATGGAGGTGATGAAAATGTGAGGAGAGCTAAGGAAGAAAGTCTTAGAGGTTAATTTGATCAAATGAAGATGAGAGAAGATGAGAACATTGCACAATACAGTGAAAGAATCAAAGCTAGTGTATGTGCAATTAGAGCCTTAGGAGGAATAGTTGATGATGTGATAGTGGTCAACTAGTTAATTTGAAATCTTCTTCCTATCTATGAAATTATATTTTTAGCTATTCAAGAAATGAGATTTAATCCCAAGAATGATATAACTTTGGATGCACTAGTGGAAGATTGACAACCTTTGAGTTATATAACTATGATAACTATGTTCCTAACTCTAGTAACATTAAGTCTAAATTTCAAGCTAAACTATCACTCAAAAGGAAAGATGGAAAGTCTAAAAGTAAAAAGCTTGACAATGAAGATGAAGATGGTCTTGATGATGATCTTAAAGTCATTGAGGCATTTCTTACAAGAATATTCCCCAAAGGCAAAATACCTTTGATCTAATTTTCTTGCGAAGAAGTTGGCCACATTGCTAAAAGGTGTCCAAATAAAGAAGGAAAAGAAGAAAAGAAGCATGACAAGTATAAAGCCAAGAAATATTTCAAAAGATACATAGCCTACAGGGATAAAGGTAAGAAATCTTGTTACATGGCTAAATATTTTGATAGTAGTGATGAAGATAAAATGGCTTACATTATTGTTAAGGATGAATCAGATGATGAAAATGATAAGATGAACCTCATTTCTCATTTTAGAAAGAATGACACATGGACCATAGATAGTGTTCCTTCTCACCACATGACTAGTAATAAATCTAAATTGTAGCACTTGGAACACTATGATTGTGGAAGTGTCAAATTTGGATATGATGAGCCTTGCTATGTGAAAAGAAAAGGTTATATTGCATTAACTAATGAACTCATATGTGACAATGCTTATTGGGTTGAAGGACTAAAACATAATCTACTTAGTGTGGCATAGTTTAATAACATTGGATTCAATGTATAATTCATGAATAGGAGTGCCAAGTTGTTAGATGGAAAAGAAAATCTAGTTGGAACTGGCAATCAAACATGAGGTAATCTATTATATTTGGATCTAATTGAAAATTCAAGTTTTCTAACTCAAATAGAGGAAAGTTGGTTGTGGCATAAAAGGTTATGTCATGTGAATTTTGATAAACTGGTCAATGTAATAAAGAACAAAAGAGTGAGAGGCATCCAAGCCTAGAGAAACCTGATATGGGCATGTGTAAAAATTGTCAAATTGGGAAGATGGGAAAAAGAAGTTTCAAAAGAAAGAATTATCATTCTAAAGAAGTTTTGGAGCTAGTTCATACAGACCTTTGTGGACCTATTGGCATAGAAAGCTACTATGGAGATAAGTATTTCATTTTTTTTTAATGATTATTCTAGGATGATGATGATTATGTATTTAAAAGATAAATCTAAAGCTTTTCAAAAGTTCAAGTGGTATCTAGCTAGAGTTGAGAAATAAATAGAAAATAAACTAAAATTTTTAAGGTTAGATGGAGGAGGTGAATTCATCTCAAATGAATTCAATGAATTTTGCAATGAAAGAGGAATCAAAATACAAGTATCTACTCCTAGTACACTTCAGCAAAATGACATAGCAAAAAGAAGAAATAGATCTATTATGGATTGTGCAAGAACCTTAATGTTAGAGAAAGATGTTGCAATCAAATACTAGAAGGAAGCAATCAGTACAATAGTTCATACCGTGAACTAAGTTTAGCTAAAGAAGGATATAAATAAAACACCTTATGAACTATGTTATGGCTATAAACCTAATGTTTTTCATTTTGAAGTATTTGGAAGCATATGTTATATCTTGAAGGAGTCAAGGAAAGGAAAATTTGATGTGAAAAGTGGTGAAGGAATATTCCTAGGGTATTTTGATAAGAGGAAAGTATTCATATGTCTGAATCCATCTACTCACAAAATTCTAGAAAGTGCACATGTAAAGATTGATGATTTTGTAGAAAAGTGTGAAGATCAAAGCTGAAAAATAACCTAAAAATAATAGAGATTTTGTCTATTGTGAACTTGATACTTTACTAAATGCTCCAAAAAATATAGGAAATCAAAATTCTTCACTACCTAAGTCCCAAAAATGTCCAATTCAACTTGAGTTGTAGCCAGTGCAACCCAAGTTACAGTTTGAAGGACTTGAGTTACAATCAGAAGGACCTGAGTTACAACTAGTATAAATCAAATCATCTGAAGGACCTAAGTTATATATAGTTGAACCAAAGCATTAAGATAATTTTGAGCATAGTGTACTAAGTGAGACAAGTCCTAAATCCAAAAGGAAGGAGCCTAGACTTGTTAGATATGTTAGAAGGGATCATGCGCTTGAGAAAATCACTAGAGATCAATTAGAGGGCACAATGAAAAGGAACAAATTAAAAGCTACATGTTTGCTTACTGAATTTGAACCTAGAACTATTAAAGATGCATTAGACAAGGAAATATAGATTGAGGCAATGAATGAAGAGATTGAGAAAATTGAAAGGAACAAAATTTGGACTCTTGTTCCTAGACCTAAGGACAAAAATGTAATTGGCACAAAATGGGTATTCATAAATAAGTTGAATAAGAATGGAGAAGTTTCAAGAAATAAGGAAAGGCTAGTATGCAAAGGTTATGCTCAAGAAGAAGCTATTGGTTATGGAGGGAATTTTTCTTCCATTAAAAGACTAGAAGGTGTTAGAACTCTTCTTGCATATGCTACACGTAAAGGATTCAAAGTGTATTAGATGGAGGTGAAATCAACATTTTTAAATGAAATGTTAGAAGAAGTATACATTGAGTGACCAAAAGGTTTCATAGATCCTAGCAAAAGGGATATATGGTTTGTAGATTACACAATGCTTTATATGGTCTCAAACAAGCCCCTAGAGCATGGTATGAAAGATTGCATAATTATCTGACAAAGATTTGTTTTCAAAGAACTAATGATAACAATAGCCTATACATCAAAGAAGGACCACAAAAGAAGATATCACAAATACAATAGGGAAAGTAAAATTTGAGACGAGGCGAGGGGGAGGGGGGGGGGGGGGGGTGAATTACTCCTTCTAAACTTTAGCCATAACATAATTCACCACACATCCATCTCACAATTTTGCATTTAAACTAAAATAGATAGCTAAACATATTCATACATAGCATGAAAGAAAATAACATTCAACACATATGTGACACAAGATATTTGGTTACCTAGAAACTCTCCAATGAGAAGGTAAAAGTGGGGTGGGGGTGACACTCACAAATATTCACTATTGTAGTAATAAAGGGTATCTAATGAAGGCTACAATGTTTGATCATAAACTATGATCTACCTTGTGAAAGGTCCATCCTATTAAGGGCTTACAAGATTGTTAGATCTTACCCTGTTAATGGATTTCAACACCCTGTTAGAAATGTGCTTGAGGACTTAAAACTTACAATGAAGTAAGCATCTTGTTAAAGGATTTAAAACAACTTGTTAGGACTACTTTGTTAAGAGATTTAGCTAATTCACCTATTAGAATGTCTTAGCAATGATCCTATGGCTAGCACTCTATTGCTAGATAATAGATCACCTCTTTTATAATATGTACTTGCTCCTCTTAGATCAGATGTGTCACTTATGTCCTCTAACTCCTTTCCTCTATTCTCCTTTAACTGATTCTATAATGTATAACAATTCAAAACTCCTTAGCCACCATGAATTCTCTGTTTGCACATGTAAACTTCTCTCTCCACACATACAATGTTTAGGGTTTGTCCTCCTTATGAAGACTTAGGTGACTTAGGGTTAAGTATGAATCAATTATGTGATTCATCCATTTTTCCTCTTAAAACATCCCTTCAACTAATTGGTTGAATGTACTACATAGGGATTCTCAATATGGATTCATCCTTATCATCTAGAATCACAAAAAATTCCTCAAGTTAGCTCAAAAATTGTTTACATAGAAGTTTGTGTCATTACAAATAACTATGTCTAAAACTATTTACTTGGCACTTGAAGTGTCTGATGCTTGGCATCCACTATATCTTCAATGTTGTAACCTAGCCTCTGAATGACTCAACATCCATTGATCACTGGACATCTAAATTACTCAACATCAATTGTCTATTTGGCACTTGAGTGACTCGACACTTACTAGTTACTCAACACATACTATATGACAACTTATGCTCAATAGACATTACTTGTTTGGTATGAAGTAAGAAAATGACTTAAGTTTATTATCACTCACATGTCAAAACCAATCTGAGATTAAAAAAAGATAATGTTGGCATAAATCTTTGTGGATGATACATTATTTACTGGGAATGATGACTTGTGTAAATCT
The DNA here is from genome assembly GCA_028749045.1 of Cupressus sempervirens. Lineage (NCBI taxonomy): Eukaryota > Viridiplantae > Streptophyta > Pinopsida > Cupressales > Cupressaceae > Cupressus > Cupressus sempervirens. The sequence continues at coordinate 3,758,632 of CM053787.1, forward strand.
TTTTCTAAGAAAATGAGTAAAGAATTTGAAATGTCAATGTTTGGAGAGATTTGATTCACATATGAAGGATGGTATCTACATTACTCAATCAAAATACATCAAGAGATATTGAAGAATTTTGAAATTGAAGATTCTAGACTAGTTGGAATAGGTCTATATCTACTAGACATAAGATTTCCAAAAATGATGATTCAAAGGAGGTTATCTAGACTACATATAGATCAATGACTAGAAAACTTCAATATGTAGTGTAGAAAAGACCTGATATTGCATTAGCAATTGGTATGATAGAAAGATTCTCTATTGATCCCAAAGAAAATCATATGATGGAAATAAAAAGAATCATGAGATACATGAAAGGTATTGAAGATTATGGTTTGTGGTATAACAAACAAGGAAAATTTGAATTGAAACAATCTGTTGATGTTGATTGGGTAGGAAGTGTTGATAACAGGAAGAACACTAGTGGTGGAGCATTATTTCATGGAAAGAGGCTAGTATCTTGGACAAGCAAGAAGCATAATTGTATCTCTCAGTCTATAACAAAAGAAAAATATTTTGCAATAGCAATCAATCGTTCCAACATTGTTTGGTTCAAAGAACTATTGTCAGGCATGAAGGAGGAGATCAAGGATCCAAAAGTTATCTTCTATGATAACACTAGTGCAATCAATAGATCTAAAAATCTAGTGATGCACACCAAGACCAAACACATTGCAATAAAATATCATTTCTTGAGAGAATTGGTGCAAGACAAGGAGGTGAGATTGAAATATGTGAATACAAAAGAATAGATTGCAGACATATTCATCAAGTCATTACCTAAGGATGAATTTATGTATCTAAGAGGTAGGCTATGGGTCATTCCCATAACTAAACCTCACTAAATAAAGTTTAGTGATGCAACAATAGAGTATCTTGAAGATTAGTCAAGTTGATGCAATATTGTTACAGTGGATTGCATATGAATTAGTACATTAGGTACATGGAAAACACATTGATTATTGTATTTGACATAAGATGTCAAAGAGGGAGAGTTTTTCATACCATAAATTTTGAGTGAGATGTCAAAAAGGGAAAGTTTGCTGTCAGAAGGAGAAATTATAGTTAGAGCAATTAGAGAAATCAGAGGAATCATTCCAGAGGGAGAGATTGATGTTAGAGGGAGTTCACATTGATAGAGGGAGTTCTCATGGATGAGAATCAGAATGAAACTAAGGATATTATCCTTTCTTATATTTTTCTCTAAAAATTTCTTTCTATTATGACATGTTGTCTTTCCATCAATGCCAAAGAGGGAGATTATTGAATACAATTACTCAATTGTATGTTGTATGTTGTGTTTAATGTTACACAAATGCCAAGTCTTTACCAAGAAATTAGTGTCTTGTCATGACCAAAATTTTAGGGAAAAAAACACAATTTTCTTTGTAAAGGTAACCTTAAGGTCTCACATAAGAGACTATACATGGACTCCTAGGTTATATAAATGACCAAAAGTTTTGAATATCAATAGTTATGAATTGAGACTTGCAATATTCTTAGTCTACTAATCAAAGTGATCCTTATTAGGTTAGTTGAAGGTTCATCTTTGATTGGCTTTGGAATTCAGAGGAGTAGTTTTGTTGATACAAATTCATAGTAAGGTGAAAGAGAAATCAACTCTTAATAGTTCCTGATGTTCAAAGTGCAGATTACTAGATTATACAACTTCTACACTCTTGTGTTCCTCTTAGTTTATGTATCATGGTTGTTTCCCCATTAATAAGTAACCATTAGGCACAAGGTTCAAGGCTATGGAATGTAACTAAAGGCTAAACACCCTGTATGCAATAACATTTGGTTATTTGACATGTATTAAATGTCAAGTGTAATCGCTAAACATTATTGGGTAGATTGTTTGTATAGAGATTTTGTACATCAATATTAGTGGATGACATGGAGGGGTAGGTATACATATCTTGATTGAATACGTATCTTGATAGAACACACATATAAGTGGTATAAAGTATTGTATGTGTATGTATATGTAATAGTCATGGGCAAGATAGGCTATACTCCAATGATCACCATTCACGAAAGTAAAATGGTTATTATTATATATAGATATCTATTTATATTACTTAATGTTTAGCTAAAAAACATATGAGAATGTATCATATTTCATAAATCATTAATATCATTTGATGAATGCATCAATATATTATAACTCACAATATGAGTTTCTTCTTCCAGACCTACCTTAATTCCTTCATCCTTACCTAATCATACTTCCAATGTTGATCACTGACATTCACATTTAATTTTACTTATTTTCCAAAATGACATCTTACTATCTCAATCATATTCATTAATTGATACAGTTATATATTACCGCAATAATTATGTGAACCTACTAATTACTTCGTCTACCTTTATTCTTAATTATTCACAAAATGAAGTAATGAACTCACTAACTATGTATGATCCCCTTACTAGCTACTATATGAAGAACAACATCATACTACTATTAATCCCAATATATGTATACCACTTAATATAACAATTATGAATACATTCTTTCATATATTTGATATGGCTTGTTGACAATATATAGATTAATTCTATAATATTCATTACTAAATATAATTATTATATATATTGACCTTTACCTTTTACAATCTACTAATTATCTAAAATTAACTATCAATTATAGATTATCATCAATTTCCTAGGTCTACCACCCATCATATTAACCCTAACCCCCTAGCATGCTTTCTAACACAAAAATTTATGTTATAAAATATCCCCAACATTACTAACTACCCCACCACTAAAAAAATTACTAACTAAATATTACTGACTTCCTAACACTAAATATTTTTCCTGACTTCCACTTGTCAAGCGCTCCCACCTAGGTCACATGCTTTTTCCAAGTTCTTTTTCCTTAGCTCTATCTCCTACCTTTCACCTTGGCTTGTGTGCTCCATGGTTGTTGACTTTTGATGTGAGCTCCAAGGCATGTAGCTTGATTGGGAGTTGTGGTGGTCATCGATCCCAACACCCTGCCTCAAGCACAATTATACATTTTTCTATGTGAAAAAAAGGACTCTTTCCGTTCCCATGCATTCATTAGGTACTTGATGAGATGAGTCAAGGGTGTCTAGAAAGTGGCGCAGGTATTGTTAGAGTTCCTAGGGAGGAAGAGGTATGAGTGTGGAGGGGACCACTAATCCAAGGGGTCCTCATCACATGATCTTTCCTAAGTACTAAATGTACCATCCTCCATTCGAATGGGTGAAATAAAGTTTATAATATTATGTTTTCTTTTTTGAATATGACATATTTAAGGGGTGATAGTCATAGGATATTCCTTTTTTTTTAAACTTTGAAATGTTAGTCCCTAGACTATTTTCAATCTATTATTTATACTTTTTTTTTAAAGCTAGAGATTCTTGGGAATATTCTTTAGGAATATTTTATTGCTCTCTAATTGGGGAGTGGATTATTTCTCCATCCTCATACATTTTCCAAAGAGTAATGCTCAATCCGAGCCCATAGTTTTAACCTATCATGTGTTCCCTTTTGATTCTTTTTTCTCTAGAATCCATTCAACTATAGTATTGTGAATCTTGGTTTGACATAACTATGATGTAATTTTAATGTTTCAATGCAATTAACTAGATTAGTGAATTTATTTAAAATACCTAGAACAACAAACTTAATGCATGGAATTCAATGGAAACAAGATCAACATGGAACTACCAGATTAATCATTTTTATGAATAGTGGAACTTTAAATGACATTTATTAAAAATCTAATACTTGGTAAAATTTCTTTACATAAACAATTTAATTGAAATACATTTTCTTTGTGCTCCTTCGTGATTTAGTTGAGCATGATTCCAATAATGCATATTATTACATGAGTATTAAAACAATGGGTTATCATTTGAGATGAATCTATTTCACATTCCACCTATGACTATTATGATGCATCAATCCTTTCATTTTATTACATCTAATGCATGGCATAGAACCTTATAACACATATAAATTTAGGATGATGTCCAAATTTATTTCTTTCTTCCATGAAACCATTCTTCATAGTGATATACATAAAATGGAGAGCTTCTTTTTGAAGCACAATAAATGAAAACCTTGTCCATACAAATACAATTTTCAATGAAATGGAGGAAGTTTCCTCCTTTCAAATGAATTACATAATGACATATTCCTTCTTTTCTACTATGCAATCATTCATTGCATCCACATGAACAATATGGAGAGAGATCCTCCAATACTTGTACAATGCAAAATGGCAAGTTTTCTCCTTCAAGCAACATCTCACATCAAACTACATGCCTTGGAGCTCACATGAAAAGTCAAAAACCATGGAGCACACAAGCCAAGGTGAAAGGTAGGAGATAGAGCTAAGGGAAAAGCACTTGGAAAAAGCATGTGACCTAGGTGGGAGCGCTTGACAAGTGGAAGTTAGGAAAAATATTTAGTGTTAGGAAGTCAGTAATATTTAGTTAGTAAGTTTTTTAGTGGTGGGGTAGTTAGTAATGTTGGGGATATTTTATAACATAAATTTTTGTGTTAGAAAGCATGCTAGGGGGTTAGGGTTAATATGATGGGTGGTAGACTTAGGAAATTGATGATAATCTATAATTGATAGTTAATTTTAGATAATTAGTAGATTGTAAAAGGTAAAGGTCAATATATATAATAATTATATTTAGTAATGAATATTATAGAATTAATCTATATATTGTCAACAAGCCATATCAAATATATGAAAGAATGTATTCATAATTGTTATATTAAGTGGTATACATATATTGGGATTAATAGTAGTATGATGTTGTTCTTCATATAGTAGCTAGTAAGGGGCTCATACATAGTTAGTAAGTTCATTACTTCATTTTGTGAATAATTAAGAATAAAGGTAGACGAAGTAATTAGTAGGTTCACATAATTATTGCGGTAATATATAAATGTATCAATTAATGAATATGATTGAGATAGTAAGATGTCATTTTGGAAAATAAATAAAATTAAATGTGAATGTCAGTGATCAACATTGGAAGTATGATTAGGTAAGGATGAAGGAATTAAGGTAGGTCTGGAAGAAGAAACTCATATTGTGAGTTATAATATATTGATGCATTCATCAAATGATATTAATGATTTATGAAATATGATACATTCTCATATGTTTTTTAGCTAAACATCATCATATCAAGCTTTTTCCATTCCTCCCTTGAGCACAAAATATGAAAATAGATCACAAAAAAATAAAAAATACCATGCTACTCCCCACCCAACCATAGGCCTCCAAATAGATCATACCTAAGCTAAGGGAACAAGGCTCAAACTAGGTTTCACATACAATTCTACAAATGCATATACATTGCATGGTAACACTTGAACAATCCCATCCCAAGGTATATTTCACAATGGTTCACAAATGGAACCATGAACATAGGCTGAAGGTGTGCTTTTCAAGTAGGATACTTACCATATCAAGCAATATTTGCAATAACAATCTTGATGCCCTTTCATGGCTTTCACAAATCAGCAAATTCCATGCCCTTTCAAGGCTTTTAAAACAATCCTCCAACACATTACCATTAGCTATAGCTTCCTTGGAGCCCACACTCCATAAACTTCCTTTCCACATCATACTTCCCATATCACCCCCAAAGAAAGATATGAATGATTATGGCATACAATGGAGCCCATACTCCAAGGTTCTCAAATCAAATAAATTTTCAAGCCCAACTAACCCTTTTCACTCAAGACTTCTCTTCCCTTCCCAAAGGGTGAGTGAAGTCTTCATACCCATAAAAAAACTCATGCACAAAATTATGAGAAAACAAAGCAAGAAAGAATGGGAATACAAACTTCATGCTCATCACAATACAAAACAATGTGACATAAGATGATACCACGCATTTTCTTACATTGAAATTCTCACTTCCTACAGGCTCATGAATGTAATACCATGATTCAAATTCAAAATGGAAGAACATAACTACATGATAAGAAACACTAACCTTGAATACTTTTACAAAATGGAAATGAAAGGTTTTAGAAGAGCTCCCTCCAAGCTTTCAAACCCTAAGAGTCTCTAAAATTAGAGAGTGGGTAGAAAACCCACTAATTTCCCTCAAGCCCTCTAAAAAGCCTCCAAATTCTCACTTAGCTAAAAATGGCTCAAGAAAGAAGCCTCCCTTTTCTTACATCCTTTCCCCTTTCTAAAATTGTAACAATGACCAAGTAGGAGAAAACATATGAATTCTTCAATTTCGAAATTCTATGAAAGTGACTTGTTAAGAGGGTCTCCAAAGTAATCAAGGTCCATTAAAGGTTAAATTTAGATGCCCATCCCATAGTTCTAACACGTGGGTACTTATTTTTTACCAAAATAATCCCCTAGGACCACTTTTTGATCCTTAAAAGTTAATAGGAAGTTTAATTTCGAGTTTCCCTTGATGGAGACTTCTCCTAACACTCTACCATAAGCGATTAACTTGGGTACTATATTGGATTAGCTTTAGGTTAGGTGACTTTTGCCCAATACCCTAAATGATAAGTCATTACCACGTGAACAACACAAGTGTCAAGTGACACACAAAAACAACATATTACATTAAAAGTGACTTGTCTCCAATAATAAATGAATCAAACTATTACATACACATACAATTTAGGCTTATGAAAAAAAACACATTACAATAAGGTTAGAATCTTTTCCACCAATTCAACCTTGGAAATGTCATGTTCACATGGGCTTGAGCATTAGTTCCCCATTAAATCCCATGGTTAAATTCTTACACACTAAACTCGAGCATCAATAATCCAAGAAAATCATGTAAGCAATATGTAAATATGTGCAATATTTCATTATCACATTCAAGATTAGGCTTGCATATTTCATCATTTCTAATTAGCTTACTTTTTCCTAATCATTCTCACATAAACATTCAAAACACTTAATATCAAATTTTGATTATCAACATTAAACTTTACTTAACATGATCAAATTAATATTCTAATTATAACTTCATAATCTATTTTCTAGCATAGTAATGAAATACTAAATCCATGACTATTGATTCCCTAGGAATGTGAATTAGGTCCTAGTGCATATCACAACCTATCCTTTAACTCTAACTTCCACTTAAACATTATCATTTGAAATTTCCAGCATTTCTAGAATTCAATTTCTATCAATGCAATTGCATGAATGAAATCATTAAATATATCAATTAGGTCACAATGTGCAAACATAATTGCAAATCTTCAAAATGTAGATATTAAATTGGCATAACCCTATAGTCTCAAAAGTGTATCAAAACATTGAATAGAAGTATCATAATGCAAATATGACATTTATACTAGGCCAGATCAGCTGAGGCCTCACATGTCTGTCAAGCTCACTTGGGTGTCAAAGGAATTTTTTTGTGTTTGGCACTGAGTGTTCCAAGAAAGTTTGCATGGAATCAATGTTAACCAAGTTCACTTAGTTACCAAAGGGATTTTGTAGATAATTAGTGTTAACTGAGTTCACTTGTTTACCAAAGGAAAGTTGACATGGAACTAGTGTTAACTGAGCTCATTAGTTACCAAAGGAAGTCTGAAGGAAAGTCATTTATGAGTTTGTGTTGATTGAGTTGGGTCAGCTAATGAAGGATTTTCTTGTATCAACATATTGGATTTAACAGTTTCATTGTTTAGTTCTAGCTGACTCAAGGGATGAATATTATTGTTTCAAAGTGTATTCAAGCTGACTTGACAAGGTAAATCATATATATGAAGGATCAAGTTGAGTATTGAATGAGTGAAAAAATGGAAGAGAAGAAGATAAATAAAGGAAGTGAATTTGAAGGAGAAAAAAGTTTCTCGAGTTGACTGAGCTACACAGATTAATCTGATCAAGGAGGATCAAGTATTCAAGCCAGAAATGAGATCTGAAATCAGAAAAGCTAGTGGCATTAGCAATCAAGTTGAGTCATTTTTACTCTCTAATAATTGTACCAGTGAATCAAATCTCTTAATAGAATTAGCCTAACAACTATTTTCTAAATCCTCTAACAAGGCGACATTTCTAGATTGAAGTGTCTGAAGACCTCTAACAAGGCCACTTCTAATAGGGTGATCTAAATCCTTTAACATGATCAAACCTAACAATGTGTTTCATAACCTTTAACAAGGTTGGCTCCTAATAGGGTTAATTTAGAAGAGTGAAAATAGTAACTAGTGACAATTGGTGGTTTTCCCAAATTGAGTTTCCACGTTAAATCTTGGTGACTCTTGTGTTCATGCTATTTTCTTTATGTTTTTGTAACTAAGTTAATTAAAGTTAAACACACTAAACATATTAAGAAGTAATTATTTTAGTGTTTACCGAGTGATAGTAATTCTTAGTGTAAACTGAGCTATACTATGTTGACCAAGTGTTCCTATGTTAACCGAGTTACAATAGTATTTCAGTTTCAACAAAGTTTGGTTTTATGTTGTAAGCATCTTAAAGGATCTTGGATTTTTTTTTTTTGTAGTAAATAATTTACCCCTCCCCTCTTAGTTACTTCTCTTATATTTCCAACAAATACTTCTCAGATTTCAATACCAAATCCACAACTCTGCATCACAATAATCCCTTAGATTACTTACTCGCATGTAACTTACACTTATAGTTTGCCTTCTATTTGAAAAGAATCTCATACTTACTTTTACATATCATCAAAATAAAAATAACTTTCCTTTATACCAAGCCCTCAAAATAATTCATTGAGTTCACCTTGAGGCTTTCTGATGACAGGCCACACCACCCATACCAACTCACAACCAAAAAAATGCAACAAGATGGAGACAAAGAGATGATAAAAATGCTTCATAAAGCATCATCCATTAATACTTGAAATTCAGTAGAAGAGATTACATTTGAAGAGCTTACAACTCAAGAACTTCTATCTCTCGAACTTCCATTAGAAGAGCTTCCATTTCTTGAACTTGATTACAAATGATAATAAGCCTTGCTTAAATAGGCACTTCTAACCCAAGACATTACAAACACAACCAATGTGGGATAAAAGGTAAATACAACTACCTTTAAATAAATATTAAATTCCCACCCAAACACAACTAAGAACCTAACAAATATTAAATACATGATTTAAGGAGCTTTCCACAAACTTCTAAAATGCCACCTACACACCTCGATTAATGGAATGACAACTATTTTTATTATTTTCTATTTCTGCCACCCATGCACCTTGAAAATAGAAATTCCTCTTTTCTCCATTTTTCCTATTTTCAATTTTTTTATTATTTTCTTTCTATTTTCGTCACTTTCTCTCTCCTCCACAATTTTTTTTTTTTCCTAATAATTTAATTTTCCCATGCAAGATGCTTCTGCATCAGACTCCCTTGGTAGATAGAAAAATGTGTCCCACACTTTGATGCCAAAAGAATGATATACCACCATCTTCATCTTCACCACAAGCTTCCACCTCAATAGGGACAAGAAAACCAACATGCAAATCTTCCACATTGTTTTTGTTGATGCATGATGCTCCTGCATCCGACTCCCATGGTAGGAAAAAAATTGTGAATATGGATCCACAAAATGAAGTAGCCACTGTTGACATATTTTTTTTCTCTTCCTCTAACACATAGCTGGAACAAGTATTCGGTGCCAATATATTTTCTTCTTTCTTCTTTTCCAACACCTAGTCAGAACAAGTGTCTGTTGTTGAAATCTCTCATTTGCAATGAACTCTATCCAAGTACAACTCTCATCCTCATTTAATCTTGTTGAATTAATCATACCTGTAATAAACCCAACAACACCATACCAATCTTTCTTTGCATACCACACATCACTAACAAGATCCTCATGCAAACCATCATCAATATCTTTTAAACTCATATCAAAGACAACATCCCATGATTCATAAGAATTTACCTCATTGACATCTTCATCTTTGCTTGCCTCTTTCGTGTCATCAACAATGCATGTAACTACTCCACTTGCTTGATCTCCAATGAAGGCACTATACTTTTCCTCCATTTCTGCAATCTTTGAATCATCTTGATCTATTTTAGGTTCATAAATCTTGTCATCTTCATGCTCTTCCTCTTCTCATTCATCTTCTTCAACTTTAGGTTCGCAAATAATTTCCTCTGCATCCTCTTGCTCTTCCACTGGATCATCTTTCTTTTCCACATCCAAGGAATCATCAACATCTCTTTTCTGGTGACATGCTCTTTGTTTTCGCAACTCAGCTTCTAATTCATTCACTCGCTTCTGCAAATCAACTAGCAATGATTGTTGATTTCTTGCTCTGAATTTCTCAAGTCGAGGAATCCTCAAAATCCATCCAATCACAAAATTCATCTTCTTCTTTCTCTGCTCCATAATCAAGTCTTTAGAAGATAAATCTTGTCCAAAACAAGAACCTTGTGCAAACTGCCTCACAGTCGGCGATCTATTTACACAACCAAGAACTTCTTGACAAACTTCAACCAACTCAAGGTCCTGGTGCAAACTACCTCACGTTCGGCGATCTGTCCACATGCTCAGGAACTCTTGCTCTGATACCACTGATGACGGGCCACACCACCCGTACCAACTCACAACCAAAAAAATGCAACAAGATGGAGACAAAGAGATGGCAAAAATGCTTCATAAAGCATCATCCATTAATACTTGAAATTCATTAGAAGAGATTACATTTGAAGAGCTTACAACTCAAGAACTTCTATTTCTCGAACTTCCATTAGAAGAGCTTCCATTTCTTGAACTTGATTACAAATGATAATAAGCCTTGCTTAAATAGGCACTTCCAACCCAAGACATTACAAACACAACCAATGTGGGATAAGAGGTAAATACAACTACCTTTAAATAAATATTAAATTCCCACCCAAATATAACTAAGAACCCAACAAATATTAAATACATGATTTAAGGAGCTTTCCACAAACTTCTAAAATGCCACCTACACACCTCGAGTAATGGAATGACAACTATTTTTATTATTTTCTATTTATGCCACCCATGCACCTTGAAAATAGAAATTCCTCTTTTCTCCATTTTTCCTATTTTCAATTTTTTTATTATTTTCTTTCTATTTTCGTCACTTTCTCTCTCCTCCACAATTTTTTTTTTTTTTTTTTTTCCTAATAATATAATTTTCCCATGCAAGATGCTCTTGCATCAAACTCCCACCAAAGAAGGATGGAGAGTGGAGGATGTGTACAAATTCTCAAGCTATAAATAGGATAACCATCAAGTACCAGTTTCCTTTGCCAAGAATGGATGATCTTATGGATTGCTTGAGTGGAGCTCAGTACTTCACAAAGATAGATCTCAAGAGTGGTTATCACCAGATACGGATTCGAGAAGGAGATGAGTGGAAAACGGCCTTCAAGACCAAGGAGGGTCTTTATGAGTGGCTAGTCATGCCCTTTGGATTGACAAACGCCCCAAGCACCTTCACGCGGCTTATGAATGAGGTACTTAAGAAGTTCTTGGAAAAAATTGTTATTGTCTATTTGGATGATATTTTAATTTTCAGCAAGACTTTGGAAGAACATTTATTGCATATTAGTAGTGTCCTTGATAATTTAATTTTCCCATGCAAGATGCTCCTGCATCATGCATCACTTTCCCAATTTACAATTATGATAGGGCCTCATTAAGATGAAGCAATACACCCTACATTACATCTTTTCATATTACATAATACTATCAGCTCACAGTCTTTGTAAATCTTTCACATATATGAGCTCATACTTCATGCAATTACTGACATCATGATGATGATGTCTTCTACCTCTATCTAACTTCACATAACTAGATTCTATCCGTGTTAGGAGATATAACTCGATTATCAGAAACCACTTTTGAGGAACTCTATTTGTAAAATGCCTTTTGTAAATCTTGAATATGTGTTACCAACCTTTGATTTTTTGCATGTGAACTTAGCCATGTCTCAAGATACTCTATAGAACATGTCCTCAACTTCAGATTATCTCATCTTCAATCCTCAAATTGTATGGTCTCTATCTATGTCTGTTTCTCTGTTAGTCTTTATAGAATAACCAATATGTTGACATCAATGACAAGCACAGTCATGAATGCAACATGTAACTTCACAAAAATTCTCCCAAATGCTAGGATACTCCCTCATAGGAAAATCACCAACATTCATGCTAATAGTTGTTCCATGTGTTTACTCTTGGAGGTTGTTTGGACATCCCCTTTGGGGATTGTATCCTATCACCCAAGCATCAAGTCAAGTTTTACTAATTATGAATTCATAAGTAAAAAAAAAAATTTTAAATCTAAATTAGAATATAATGAGCTCTAGAATATAATGAAGTGGAAGGATGAGATCATCTTAACACCATTCCTTATGATCTAGTCATATATTTAAGATTTCACTATAACATTAAATGATATATTTATGTTCTAATCTATTTAAGGACATTTGTCATTCATTTGTAAATTGCTAATGAATTGTTTAAAAATGAATTATATGAGAATATTGTATCAACATTATAGAAATTTTGCTATGATTAATAACTTTTTGCCAATTGAAATCAATGACTTATAATTTAGAACGACAAAGCACCTTTAATTCTATACTTGAAGAGAATAAACCTTTAGTAATTAAGAAAGTGAACCAAATAATTGTACAATGAGTTTTTAGTTTCAAATTGTGTCATTTATTAGACTCCCCTTTGAGACACGAAAACATCATTTTGAAGTACTTAAAGTAATCTAACCTACATTATATTTAGAGTTAAGTATGCTTGATCTATTTCTTTAATTTTCACCTTAATTACAAATATTCATTACATTATCGATCACTCCTAGTTTTAAGATTCTAAGACTTTATTCTTATTCAATTATTTGTTCTATATAATTAAAATAAAAGTTTAATATTTTATTTAAAATAATAAAAATAATAACAATCATAATATTATATTTATTTTTAATAACTCTAAATTTACTTACATTATTGAAACAGTATGGAAATTGACATATATTTTTTTAGATGAATGTTAACAACAAAATATTTAAAATATTTGTCTTTTATATTTAATAAAAATAAAATAAAAATATTGTTCCCAATCTAGACATATATAAATCCAAATCTAAACTTCCAACAACATTTAAAATAGCTTTCTTTGGTCTTTCACTATTATTAAAAAAGCCATTATATGCCATTTTTAATTGGTTTGACAATGAAATTAATTTTCAAAAAAAAAGCTACTAAGAATGTAAGAGACCCCACAATAAATGCATGATGGAATAAACTACCCAACTTTAGGTTGAGTAAAGATGGAAGTAGAGTTAATGGAAAAGAAAGTAAGCTCTACACTTGTCTCGAAGAGTGAAAGCATTCAACAACCATATTTTAAGTACATAGTGGTGTTGTAGAGGATATTTGATTATGAATTATGTGATTTGATGTGCTCATTTTATGCTTCTAATAACTTTTGCTTCCTTTCTTTATGTTTAAGTTTCCATATTATAATACTTCATAAGGATTGATTGCTTCTTTTATCGAACTAAATAGACTGGTTTCGGGGATCAAAATAACATAGATTCGTTAAGGGGGATATTTGTATTTTTTAATGTAAAGAATGCGAACGAATGGACTTAGATAGTAATGTACTAAAAATAATAATGTACTAAAGTTAAGGGTCATTTTCATTTCATACCATTTCAAAAGCGGAAGCCTATGAAAGGTGCGTATGAAAAGAAATAAACATATACTAAGAATAACATTTTATAAGTCCCTTTGAGCGCCTTTCGTCTTGTAAGCTTTGCTGCTCTCATTTTGTCTTTTGATTTGTACTATTATTATTATTTTTTCTTATTCCAATAAAAATAATATTGTTCATTAATTTGGTGGTACTGTTCCATATTTTTTTAAAGAGCATTATTATTTATTATTGTAAGATTGAAAGTCATGTATTTGATACCTTTTTTAATTTGCTTTTAATTTGTTTCAAATTAAATAATAGTGTCTAAAATTTGTGTAAGAATTTTCTATAGGAATAATCACTCAAGATCTAGAGGTCTAATGAAAAACTAAAAATAAGAAAGAATCAATCTGGAAAAGAACAGATTCCATTCACATCAAGAATGCAATATATTGAACCAATGAAGTCAAATTGAATATATATATATATACCCCTTAGTTAGTAAGGCAAGATAGACATAGAAAGGCATACAATTATGACATGATACATATTAAATTGAGATAGTTAATCTTACATTCATACATTTTTAGAAATTGAATATAAATTGATTTTATTCCTACATTATTTTAGGTAATGTTTGTGGGATACAATTAATCCCAAGTTGAAACTATTAGAGTGAGGTTGTCGTTGCACCAAAAGATTGATCTTTCAATGCGTGATACAACCACTCAACTTATAGTACACATGAAGCAGTTAAGCTTTTGTCATGAATCCCAAGGGGAGTGCCGAACAAGTTTCCAACAATCTCCCCCTCAACATTACCCGAGGGTCTGAGGATTCAAACCTGTGACCAAGCTTTGATACCACTTGTTAGAATGAGGTTGTAATTGCACCAAAAAACTGACCATTCAATACCTGATACAACCACTCAACTTATAGTACACAAGTGGCAGTTAAGCCCTTGTCGTGAATCTCGAGGGGAGTGTTGAATAAAACTCGAACAAAAAAAATAGTATAAAATGATTCATTGATTTCCAAATTCAAAATTGATTTAAAATTTAATTTAACTTTATTTGTATTAGCTATTATCTATTAATTTATCTATAATATGTTCAACGTGTATACTAATGCATTATATAGAAAGACAAAACCCTGATTCATTATGATTGTCTCTAAGGCATCTAATGACATCGAGATTTGACTTTGTATATAGAGATCATGACCAAGAGAAAGAGAAGTTGCAATAGATGTGTTGTACATTATCTTTTTATATTGTCTTATTTAATATGTTTCCATTCATTTTATTGTATCTTTCTTTGTGATTCCATTCCAAACAATTTATTTATTTACGGAAATTAAAGGATAATTCAAGTATTTATTCTCCATACATAAAATCTTGAAACTAATTGAACTCTTATATCTCTTCAACTACAAAGTTTTACTTCACTTTTCAGATTTAGTTACTTTTGATTTCCTAAATTTAGTTTTGATCCAAACTATAAGATTATTTTATAGGAATAACCACCCAAGATCTAGAGGTCTAATGAAAAATACAAGAATAAGAGAGAATTGATATGATAAGAATAAATTCTATTCACATCAAGAATGCAATATATTGAACCAATGAAGTCAAATTGAATAGTATACATAAAACCCTTGTTGATCATAGAATGGTTTTGACAATTGAGTGTCAACACACTTAAACTATTTGCTAAGTTCATGCCGAGCTAGCAATATATGCTGAGTATAATATATGTACAAGTGTCGAGTTGCAATAGGTGTCGAGTTAGAAAGTTAGTAACTGTCGAGTCATTCAGGTGTCGAGCAAATAGATAGTGTTGAGCAAGTGTATATGCTTAGTAAACAATAGGTGCCGAGAAAGACAGAATTACAGTTAGTGTCGAGCATCAGTAAACAATAAGTGTCGAGTGATATAGTATTGACATAAGAGTTTATGCCTTCACAAACTTAGTTGTAAATCATATTGCATGAAAACTAATGGATAGATCTCAAAGCTTAGAGATAAGATCGAATATATTTTGATTTCCTATGTAATCACCATGCAACCAACCAAATAATTTGAATGCTAAAGAGGCAGAAAGGATGAATCTCAACCGTAGATTCATACCTAACCCTAAGTCATAAAAACCTATTAAGGAGGATGAAGATCCATAATTCAAGTGTTGAATAGAGAGATGACTGAGTGAAAGAGAGAAAGGATTAGAAGGTTGAAGAGGACATTCAAGGTGACTTAGTAAAATAGAGGAATTGCAAGATCAGTCAAGGAGAACAAAGTATCAGCATTTCAAACAGCATCACATCAAATTAGAAAGGATCAAAGAAAAATGGATTGAACAATGATATGGAATCAACAATTGAAGATTGTAAGTAATAAGGTCAACACATTCTACTATACTCTCTAACAATTGTATTAGCAAAATGAAAATCCTATGGAGTTAGGTTGGTTTAATAGTCATTGTATAAATCCTTTAATAGGGTGACATTCCAAGTGATTTTTTTGTAAATCCTTTAGAAATATACACTTTTAATAGGGTGTTAGAGCCTTTAACAGGGAAGGCCTCTCATAGGGTAGACCATTGTTGATGGTCAAACATTGTAACTTTAATTAGTTGCACTATTTCTATAGTGATAAGTTTTGAGTGTCATCCCCACCCTAGTCTTACCTTCTCATTGGGAAGGGTTTTTGGGTGATCAAATATTGTGTCATCTATTTTCATGCATGGCTTTACTTTCATTTTATTTTGATATGTTACCTGCATGTGTTGATTTAAGTTAAAAAGTTTTATTAGTTAAGCTTTGTACTTCTAATTCAACGCCCCACCCCCTCTCTTAAAAATATACTTCCCACTTATAAATTCCAACAATTGGTATCAAAGCTAAGTTCTCACTGTATATGCTACTTTAGTATGTTAGAAACACTAAATTAAAACAATCAAAAAGAATTTGCATACTAATTTAACATAACTTCATGAGAGACAAAGTGAAGTCCTCAAATGAGAATATGAGCCATGGATAGGCTCTCTCAATGAGGATGATCACTTGATGTAGAGGTATGTCTAATAGCTAAGATGGCTTGATTATGTATGTATGCTCAAATGCTCAAATGGGCTTCAATGGAGGATTTTTGATAGATTTTGGTGAATGGATTTGATGTAAAAATGGCTTCTCAAAATGACATTATGGCTTTACTTTCTAGATTGTGATAAAATGGCTTGGGAGAGGATTCTTTAAATAGGAAAAGGGCTTGAGGGATCAAGGGGTAGGATGCACGGATGAGAGAAAGCTTATGGAAGGTTTAAATTGAATGAGAGGAGAGCACATGGATTGTGCTTCCTTATAGCCAATTAGGGAGTGACACATGTCACAGAGTCATTGGTTAGAGCAAGAGGGGTTGAGGGGTCAACAAAGGAGGGTCAAAGCTCATAAAGACCCTCATATTGGCTTGTAAGAGCAATGAATGTGCTTGTAAGAGTCATTTATGGCTTTGTGGGCTTCTTAAAGTTTTATGGTTGGGATATTTGTGAGAGAGTTGAAATATTTTGACTTGGGTTGGATTAAGAAAGTCTTAAGCTTGACTTAGGAATTTGCAAATGATTAAGGCTTGGATTAGGCTTGGGTTAAGATTAGATTAGGCTTGTTAGAGATGGGCAAGTGGATGGCATTTAATGAGGGTGGGTGAAGGAGGAGATATTTGTTGGCTTTGGCTTGGGTTAGCAAGTCTTAACCCATGTTTAGGAAATGTGACAAGTTGCAGGGGGGATTAGGATTAGGGTCAAAGATAAGGATTGACATCTTCTAGAAGAGTCTAAGCTTTGGATGAGGATGAAGACTTTCTAGAAGAGTCTAGAACTTCCTAAGATGAGGATAAATAAGGTTTTTAGGAAATAAATAAAGTTTTATTTATTTCAAGGGTTTGGGTTGAGGAGATATTTATTAAAATATTTTTAATAAACATGAGGATTAATATTTAATCTTAATTAAATATTTTGAGTTGGGATTAGCAGTAGGAAATGATGGGATTAGCCTTTAATCGAAATTAAAGAAGGATTAGAAAATTTTGGAAGAGGTTAGTGGTCTTAAAGAAATTGGCCAAGTTTTGGGCAAAAAAATAATTATTTATTTATTTTGGAATTTTTGGTCAATTTATTAATTAAATAATTAATAAATAAGGAAATAATGTATAAATAAGATTTAAACATTTTTGGGAGGGATTCCTTAATTAAATATTTTTAATTAAGATAAAGGGATTTAATGACATAAAAATAAATAAATAAATTAAATAATTAATTAATTAATAAATGATGATGTCATCAGGGACTTTTTTCAAAAAATAAAAATACTTTATTTTCTAAAGGATTTCTAAGTGTCTATATTTTGCCCCTCTTTGACATAGTGTTGAAACAACACTATTTCAAAGAAGTTCAGATATAAACGACAAGAGGAAGATGTTTTAGCAACAAAGTTTCCCTAGTCTTGGATAAGAAGGAGAGACTAGACTATGAGATGCCCTCTCAAGAAGGCGGCGGGGAGAGAAAATGAGGCTCGACGACTTCTTGAAAAATACAAGAATCTGGGATAAGCAAGGAGACTTAGATTGGCAAAGACAAGGGGTTGAATTAGCTCAAACTCTCACTATGGGAGAATGATAAAGGAGAATCAGATGCAGAAGAGGAAGCAAGCTTAAGACTTTAGGGAAGGTGGAGGATGAAGGAGCAAAGCGCTATAAAAAGGAATCCAGGATAGGGAGAAGGATGAGGGGATTATAAAGCTGATGCAACCGGATTTCAAAGAGTTAGATTGGTGGAAGATGAGTTTTGGAGATCCCTAGGACTAGGATTGTGGATCTCGAAAGATGAGGCTTGGTGGATTGATGTGATTGGTGGATCCCTAAGACTAGGATTGTGGATCCCTAAAGTTAAAAGTGAAGTTTGATTTTGAGAGATACAGTTTCAAAAGCTGGGGTAGGAGAGACAGGTGTTGGATATGGATGGGGGATAATGGAGATGAAGGGAATTCATTGAAGTTTTTTGAGCAGGGGGATACTTCAAAGAGAAGTGCCACCATGTAGTTGAGCACTAGATTTTCTATAGGACTATTGGTTAATTGCCAAGGTTACCAAGAACATCAAGGCCATATCACCAACTGTCTAGAAAACTGATAGACTGACTTGAAACAAATACATAAGGATTGCCCCAGCATCACACATGAATCTCAAAAGAATCAGAGTGGAACTAACACTGGGTAACCCACAAGCAGAAAATAAAAATAAACAAAAGACTTGATCAAGACCTTACATCTAGATTGCCCCATTCATAGTATACCATGATATGGAATATTGTGGCAACCTTGAGGAGGCAACATCAAAGAAAGCAAAAATCCAAAAGAGAACCATTTTCCAATGAGATGGGTGGGACAAGGTACTAACGGACCAAGATCAGACATGAGGAAAGCTATATCCTACAAGGATCTATCAGAGAGCACCTAAGCTAAGGGATTTTGGATGAGTGATGCATATGGCAAGTTGAACTAAGAAGGATAACACTTTGGTGACAAGAGATCTAGCTAAAGGATGCATTGGGATAGCTAACCAAGGGTTGTGTGATGTGTGCAAGATGCTAATCAAGGACACGAAAGCTAGATAGATACAATGGCACTAAGCTAAAGAGGATGTACAAGCTAACAGACCCAGATATGTTACAAATGTACAAAGTTGTTCATGTTTTAGTTTTTGTGAGATGGAAATGTTTGTGAAGGGTGGGATGTCTGTAATTATTGATAGGTGGATAATTAGATGGTTTGTGAAAAGCTTAAGTGAAAATAGGGTTCTTTGTGTGCATGTGATAGGATACAAACTAGGACACAAGCTTTAGTATATAATACAAGCTAGAATATGGTACAATCTTTGGACAAGATTTGGATATACAAGCTATGATACAAGGGATGATACAAGATTTACAAGCTGAGGTACAAGATTTACAAGTTGTACAGGAGGTATTTACAAGCTTTATTAGATTTTGGATATTTGGTTGGAACACCAAGGGAACAAGCAGGTGTTTTACGGGATGGTGGGTGAATGGATGAGGGATAGGATAGTGATAGATAATGGATTAGTCTTAGTACACAAGGCATCTAAATTACTAGGTTTTCACCAAGGTACCTATCCAAGGTGCTTGAATTGCCAAGTTTTCACCATTGGACGCTTATTTCTCTTTACTTTTTTTTGTATTTTTTAAAAGTTGGGTATACCAAGGATCTTCAAGCATAGAACTTCTTGAGATAAATGATGTTAGTAGGATCATTCAAGAGTTCTCCTTTCGGTGTAGATAGCTGATAGGCTCCAGAGCCAAAGGAGGCAGTGACAACATAAGGACCAAGCCAAGTATGTTCGAACTTGCCTTTCTTTTCTCGATCAGCTTGGACTTTCATATTTTCTTTAAGGACCATGTCGCCCGACTGAAAGTGTCATGGAAGCACCTTTTGAGATGAGTTTGATAGACTATGAGATGATCATAGGGTTGTTGTCACTTCTCATCTAAGAGATCTAGCTGGGTGAGCCAAGCTACTCTATATTCTTCATCTGATATTTGCCCTTACAAAGATATGCGCAAGGAGGGAAGTTCAACCTCTATGGGTAGTACTACTTCGGCACCATAGAATAAAGAGTATGGAGTTGTGCCTATGGATGTACTGAAGGAAGTTCGATAGGCCCATAGGGTTGGATTTATTTGTAGGTGCCAATCGCGGCTTGAATCATTGACAACTTTCTTTAGGATTTTGAGGAGGGTTTTGTTAGTTGCCTCTACCTAGCCGTTACCTTGTGGGAAATATGGGCTAGAAAAGTGGCAACGGATGCGAAGGGAAGTGCATAATTCTTTCATGTTGAAATTTTCAAAGTTACCTCCGTGGTCGGTGAAGATGGTGGATGGGATGCCGAAGTGGAAAACAATGTGGTACAAGATGAACTTGGAGACCTGAACTCCTATAGCTGAGACTAAGGGGACTGCTTCCACCCATTTAGTAAAATAGTCTGTAGCTATTATTATCCATTTATGTCCATCAAATGAGAGAGATGCAATAGTTCCAACTAGATCAAGGCCCCAACAAGCGAAAGGCCAAGGTGGTGCAATAGGCTGTAGATCCTATGCTAGAGCGTGCACAAGATTTGCATGTTGCTGACATGGGAGACACTTTCTGACAAAGTCACAGGAGTCTTCTTCAATGGTAGGCCAATAGTAGACTACTCTAAGGATTTTTCATGTGAGGACAATACCACTCGTGTGGGCACTGCAAAGTCTGGAGTGTACTTCTTTTAATGCCATTATAGCCTCATTTTCATCTAAACATCGAGAGAGAGTATCATGATAACCCCGATGATATAGGGTATTGGCTATGATAACATAGTGGGATGATTTTCAGATGAGGTTTTGGCATTGGGTATGTGTGAGGTGAGGAGATATGATACCATCTTCAAGGTAAGCATGAATCTCATGGTACCAAGGGGATTGGGGACCAACCAAGATACAAACACGGTTTGAGTCATCATTTGCATAGGCATGTGTGAGGAGCTGCTCAACTAAAAACTCATATTGCATAACCACTTGGGGAATTTCCAAGAGCAAGCCGATAGTAGCCATAGCATCTGCTGCTTTGTTCTGCATTCGAGGCAATTGTGTAAACTGAAGCTTTGTAAAATGCTGGGTTAGCTGATCAACTAGCTCTTTGTAGGGTAATAGCTTTTCATCTTTGGTTTGATATTCATTTAGGGATTTCTTGATGATGAGCTGAGAATTGCCAAAGATTTGTAACTTATTGATGTTCCATTCTATAGCTATCTTTAATCCTGCTATGAGAGCCTCATATTCAGCTATATTGTTGGTGCTAGGGAATTGTAGCTTGAAGGCTTTTGGAATGTAATCTCCTTGAGGTGTGACCAACAATATTCCTGCCCTTGATCCATGAGATGTATATGAGCCATCAAAATAAAGTTTCCATGGGGGCTGTTCTTCAATTAGATAGATATGTTCATCTAGAAATTCTGTGATCAAAGGATATGTATCTACTAGAGGTGCATCAGCTAGGTGATCTGCTATAGCTTGCCCTTTGATTGCCTTTTTGTCCACATACTGTATGTCAAATTCGCTAAGGAGCATAACCCATTTGGCCAAATGGCCTGTAAGTGTTGTTCTAGAAATCATACACTTGAGAGGGTCAATCTTGGAGACTAGTTGGATGGTATGACTTAGCATGTAGTGGCAAAGCTTTTGAGTTGAGAAAGCAACTGCCAAACAAGCTTTTTCCATAGGAGTATAATTGAGTTCATAACCAACTAGGGTTCTATTGATGTCGTAGATGGCTCTTTCTCTGTCGTAGTCATCAAGCTATGCTAGAAGTGCCCTTAGAGCAGTAGGCATTGCTGATATGTACAAGATCAAGGGAAGACCAGGAATTGGTGGAACCAAGATAGGGGGATTGATGAGATACTGCTTGAGATGATCAAAGCTACATTGACATAAAGGATCCCACTTGAAGTTTTCATCCTTCTTCAGTAAATGTGCAAATGGTGTACACTTATCTGTAAGCTAGGAGATGAAGCATCAAACTGATTGAAGCTTTCCCTGAAGAGTGTGAAGCTGTCATAGTATCAGGGGATGAGGCATGTCTAAGATAGCCTTGACCTTCTTGGGGTCGATCTCTATTCCTTGTTTAGAAACTATAAAGCCTAGAAGCTTGCCAGATGTGACCCCAAAGACACATTTCTTGGGATTCAGCATGGGATGATATTTGGCTAACCTATCAAAGACTTTTTGCACGTTAGCAAGATGATCCAAGAAGGTGTGAGATTTAACCAAGATATCATCCACATAATCCTCCAAAATGCTATGGATAAGATCATAGAAAATGGCTGTCATAGCTCTTTGATAGGTAGCCCCAAAATTCTTCAGGCCAAAAGGCATCATGTTGTAGTAAAAGGTTCCCCAAGGGTTAGTGAATGCTATCTTATGCTGATCCTCTTCTGCAATCTTGATTTGATTATACCCAGAAAATCCATCCATGAGGGACAAAATTTCATGTCCAGCTGTAAGGTCTACAATCATATCTATATTGGGTAAGGGAAAATCATCTTTTGGACAAGCTTTGTTAAGATCTCTAAAATCAGTGTAGATTCTGATGTCATCGGAAGGCTTAGTAACAGGGATCATGTTGGAGATCCACTCTGAGTAGTCAATAGGTCAGATAACCTTAGTAGCTAACATTTTTTCTAATTCAGCTTTGACCAGTAATGCCACCTTTGGGTGCATTTTTCTAAGCTTTTGTCTGACGGGCTTGATCTTTGGATTGACTGCAAGATGATGAACTACAAGCTTTGGATCAAGTCCTGACATGTCTTGATATGACCATGCAAATTGGCCAATGTTCTCTCTTAAGACCTCAAGGAGGAGGTTATCTTGGTCTTGTGATAGGGATGCAACAATGTGAACAAGTCTGGGGATCTCTAAAGAACCGATGTTGACTTCTCTAGTATCCTCAATTAGAATAGAAGACACCTCTGGTCAATTATCTTGAGGAGGCAAAGCTAAATCCTCATGTTCTACTTGTGCCTCTAGATTTTCTCACTGAGGGGCTCTCTTTGTTGCCTTAGCTAGTCCCGGATTCACCTTAGTTCCAGTTTTGGGTGTATTGGAACTAGGTTGGGGATTTTCTCCAAAATACCCCTTGGATATAGCTTATAGATATAGGCAGAATCTGGCTTTGTTTTCTTGTGAGGAGTTTCAGCTCCCATGAATCTCAGAAGTGCTTCCTCTGATGTGAACTCATCAATGTGTATGACGCTTGGTTGGTTCCAATCTATGAGTTGTGGATGGGCAAGTGGTAGGTCAATAAAATAGATGGATAGTTCTTGGAGAACAGAGTCTCCGAGGAAGATTTGGTTTGGGATATCGTCATAGGCTCTCTTTTCAACTTCCTTAGGAATGTCTTCAATTTTGACAAGGTTACGGTGAATGTTTGTGAAAGCATGACCGTCCGTATTGGTGTCCCCAGTTGTGGGTATGCCAAAGCCAAGACCTGACTTCATTTCCCACTTGTGTGCTTCAATGGGGCACTACATGCCTCTTTCCTCTAGTCTTAGACCACCACCTTGATAGTTCCATTTGTCAGTGATGAGCTTATGTTCTTGGGGATACTTCTGGCTGAAGTGATCAAGGTGTGCTTGATTTCTTGGAGTTGCATCCTTATATAACCAATTGTTGATATCTGGAGTGAGATCCTCATGAAGAGGGATTTTTGAGGATACAAAGGTTGTTGGGCCAAACTATTTGTATTGAGGAGGTGGAATCTCCTTAGCTTTGTGATATTTCAATCATCCATGGGTGTGTGGATCAAGTGGGAGTGCCCTGATAGAAAATGCATTTGACAGACTATACTCTCCATAGCCTTTGTTATTGATCTTCATGGTAGATAGGGTGGAGGTGAAGATATTTTTTGGGTCATTACAAGTGTGGGATGAGCTGGCGATGGCTATGTCGATATCAATTCCAGGGCAATGGTTTGTATATGAAGCTTCAACCGCATTACAGTAAGCAAAGGATTCCGGATCGGCATGGATGGTTACCTTAGTGCCTTGATGCAAAAATTTGACACACTGATGGTAAGTGGATGGAATGAATTTCATGGCATGAATCCATGGGCGATCGAGGAGGATTTTAAATGGTAGGTTTAGATCAATAACATGGCAGAGTGTTTCTTGGATGACTATCCCAACCTTGATTGGCAGCAAAATAGTTCCTTCTGTGGTTCTTTCCAAATTGTCATAAGCTTTGATGGTGATAACCTCATTGATGATATCCGCCTTAGTATACCTGACTTGTTTTATGAATTTTAGGGTGCAAATATTCAAGGTTGATCCATTATCTATCATTACTCTTTTTATGGCAAAATTGGATACCATGATGGCTATGCAAAGTGGAAGGGTGTGATCTGGCTCGACCATGGGTATGTCGGTGGGTTTGAATGATAGGGCACATGAGGAGGATAGGTGTCCAATGAGATTATGAAAATTAGTAGCGTTGATATCTGAAGGAACACGAGATTCTATGAGAGCACTGTCAAGGATGTTTTTGTACACAGGACTAGTGAGAAGAAGGTCTAAAATGGGATTTAGGCCGACATGTTCCCAAGGTGTTCCAAGATATTGTATTAGCTTTTGGACAGAGCTGATGATACTGCTAGGGTTGATAGTGCTAATGGGATAGATGGGGTTGCGATGTTCAATTGCGCTCTTCTAGTGGTGACTGCACACTCATTGTTTGGGCCTTGGATATTGATAACATTGACAGAAGGCTCTTTTTCAAATATACAGTCGATGAGGCTACCATAGTCTATGTAGGATGAAGTGTGGTCATTGTTCTTCCCATGCTGTTGGTTTGGCTGGCAGTTGTTGGTGTTGTTGTTGTTGGTTTGGATAGGTTCTTTTACAAGATTTTGGTTGTTGTGAGGAGGAAAAACATTTTGATAGATCTGTAAGCCTGCATTGGGAGAGGTTTGGGCACCAAAGGTGATTTCTTCTCGATCAATGAGGTCCTGCACATAATCTTTTAGTTTCATGCATCTGAGGGTGGTGTGACCTTTTACCCTATGAAATTTTCTATACTCATTATATTTGTACCATGCAGCTTTGGATTGGCCTGGGTCAATTTGCTGGGTAGGAGGAAATTTGATGAGGTTTTCCTTAGTCAATTTCTCAAAAATCACATCCAATGGCTCACCAAGGGGTGTATAGTTTCTAAGTGTAGGTTGGAACTTAGGCTTTAGTCTTGTAGCTACATTGATGGCATTAGCTTGATTGCTAGACCCTTGAAAGTTGGGTCTTTGATTGTGGCTTTGATAGCTTTGGTGATTCTGCTATTGGTAGTTGATAGCTTGTTGATTGTTTGATTGATATGGTGGGTTGGACTGATTTTGGAAAAGACCAACAATATTCACATGTCTTGTATCAGTAACCCCATCTGTTGCAACGTGCTTGTTTTTGTTCCAATACCTAGACTTTTCATTTGAATGTGTTTGATTTTGGTTGGCTTCCTTGTAAATCTTGACCACACCATCTTTAATGAGTCCTTGCTCAAGGATCATTTCTTTCTCTTTGATATCTTTGTAGGTCTGAAATAGTTCATCGTCATGTGGTGAGCCAAGCTAGGATGGGCATTATTAATAAACATTTTCACCAAATGGTGCTCTGGCAAGGTGTAAGATATGCGGGTGATAAGGGTTTGCCATCTTTGTAGATATTCAGGAAGCTTTCTCCACCTTTTTGCTTAGTGTGGACAAGATTAACTACTGATAGTTCTATTTCGACAAGATGGGCATATTGGGCTACAAATGCCTCAGACAATTCAGCAAATTTTTTAATTGTGCCATATGGGATTCTATAAAACCATTTAAGAGTTGGTCCGACCAAGCTTTTGGGAAAGAGATGCAAGAGGAAGATGTCACTGTATGCCACTTCTTGGCAGTGCATGTAAAATTCTTTGATATGTGTGATAGGGTCTCCTTTTCCTTTGAATTTGTCAAACTTGGGTATCTCAAAGTGTTCCAAAAATGGTGTCATGGTAATGGCTCTATCAAATGGGTAAGGACACACATTCTCAAACTTGAAGGTTTTTGGATCATTTCCCTCCTGGATGTTCTTCAAAGTTGTCTTCATGGCTTCCCATTATGAATTAATGGGTGATGGCTGGGGTGCCCCCAATGTAGGAGTGCCCTGAGGTAGGTATGTGCTAGATGGGGAAATGGAATATGGATGGCTTTGAGGTATGGGCTGGTAGGGATTGTACATGGCTTGCGCAACTAAATGGTGGATGATGGTTTGCTGAGGTGGAGGTGGCACATATTGTTGCACGTGTTGTGAGGCTTGCTGTTGATAGTGGATTTGAGGTTGGGATTGAGAAACATAAGCTGGCTATGGGATAAATGGATTTCTTTGTGGAGGTAAGGTATAAGATGGTTATGAAGCTTGGGAAAAGGATCAGGGAGCTTGTGGAAATTGACTTTGGATTTGAGGAGTTTGACCAATATATGTGGGTTGTACCTCCATTTGGGAATGTACCTACATGGAAAAAGAGGCCAAGAAATTGGTGGTTGGTGGTGGTGGATTTCCTCCTAGAAGTGGAGTAGAAAAATAGTTAGTAATAGGAGGTAATGGATTAGTTAGTGGTGGAGGTGGTGGGAATTGAAAGCTTGGAAATGGAACTGATGGGGTTTGATAGCTTGGTGGCTAGATTTGAAAGCTTGGTAGAGTGGTGGCAGGAGCTTGGGTCACTTGAGAGCTTGGCAGAACATTGGTAGTAGCTTGTGGGGTTTGATAGCTTTGTGGAGTGAGGGCAGTAGCTTGTAGATTTGTGGCTGATGGAACTGAGCTCCAAGGACCTAGTGGAAATGATGGAATTGTGCTTTGAGTTGAGGTAAACAAGCTAGGGGTGATGAAAGGTTGATTACTTGGCCCCATGGGTGGCATCCTGGTTGTATATTATTGAGGTTGGCCAAAGATGCTAGCATTGATTTGGGAGATGGGTGGATTTGGAAGGCTGGGTTGGAGAGTAGCAATATCAATAGTGAAGGGAGTGAATGATGAGGTGTTTTGGGCGAAGGGGGTTTGGGATGGAGTGGTATGGACCAATGGTAGAGTGGTGGTGGCTGGATTGGCTTGCGAAAGGGAGATTTCAACTTGAGTGGAGGCTAGTATGTTTGGGTCTGTTGGATCATAATGATTGGCTTGAGGCTCTTCTTTTGACACATATTGAGGATAATCTGAATCATAAGAGCCTATTGGGAGTGGTAGTTGTCCAAAAAATGGGTGAGATAGATCTGATAAGGGAGGAGGTCTTCCAAAGTTGAAGGATCCTATATTGTCCCTTCAAAAGTTAGCCATGATTGTTTTTCTGTTCTTGTCTATAATGGCATTCACCAATACTACATTTCCTGGTTGGTTTATGAAAGCTTCAATGTCAGTAGGTGATGGGATAGTGTTCTCTGGGTTGAAGGATGGTTGAGTGCTCAAGGGGAGCGATGCTGTTTGATCGAAATGATAGGGTTCCATTGTTTCTTTCTTCTTCTTGGCTAAGCGAGTGATGGGTGGCATGAAAATGTTCCTAGGGATGAGATGCAACAATGCTAATGGATGCAAAGGGGGAAGGCTTTTTTATGCAAATGATTTCCTAGGTTGAGGCAAAGCTATATGACAAACCTAAGGAGGATTGGGTTGGGGATTCTAACTTCAAAGATATGTTGCCAAAGCATGAAAGGTCCGCTTTCCTATGTGCAAGCTTAGTGGTGATTGTGTTCAACTTAAGGATAGACTGATGATCCTTTAGAAAAAACATGAGATTGACCACTTGTGGATCCAAACCTTTAGCTCAAGGTGATGAGGGATAACAAGTGACAAAAGATAGATTACCCTAGACAAAGCTCTGTCAAAGGGATAAACTTGGTGAGATTGGTGGATTTGGAAGATTTTAGGAATGGAAAACTCTTGGCAAGGTGACAACAATTTTGAAGGCTTGGATGTGAGATTTAGGCTTTTTGGATGCTAGCTAGGTTTGAGGGGATTGATTTGGTTCTAAGGAAAAGATCTAATGAGATGGATGAGCTAAAATGCTTAATGGGATGACTAAGGATGGCTGGCTTACCTACAAGGATGACTCTAAAGTGAAGCTTATGCAAGAAAATGAGGAAAAACAAGGGGGCCTAATCATAGAAATCATGCCTAGTTGGTAAGACATAAGCAAGGTTAACTCCTGGATGCTTGCTAAATCTGATAGTTTGATCTAACTAGGCATCCTGATATTTCTCATCAGCTGCTTTGTCTTTTGCTTTGTGGAGTTTGGCAATTTGAGGGCTTGGTGTTACTTCCTTTCTCTTGCCTGAAATTTCTTGGTATGCCTGAGAGGGCTTGAATTTGGCTTTGTGAAACTTCTATTTGGGTTTGGGTTATTCTGACATAAATTCCTAAATCTGTTTGGCTTTGAGAGATCATGGTTGTTTTGCTCCAAGTTGTTCAACTTTTGAAATAGGCAGTGACTATGCTAAGTGTGTCCTAAGCTAGGATTGACCAAGTTTGGCAAAAATTCATTCAACAAGTAAAAGATCAAGCAATAGATAGGAACAATTAGATAGAAGTTTTTGATTCTCAGAATGTGATACGTGTGCCAAGGAGTGTGTATATTCTACAAATGTTTTGATTAGTCACTTCAAACACATTAACATCTTAGATGGTTGTCTACAAGCTAACAGTTGGTTTAGCTAGGGAGTCCTCGATATACCCAAGGTACATGAGGCCCAAATCCATAGATGAAACCAAAACAATGTCACACAGCAAAGAGGAGCGGTAACCCACTTCTCCTCTTTCACTTCTGAAGGGTATAAAGTTCCTTGAGCCTTAGCCCGAGTGATAGAATTTTGATCCCAAGAGAGGTGTCTTTGGATTCACCTCCCGATCTTTATACTTCCCCGAAATGCTAGAGTTGAGGTTGTCCCAAGGGGTGATGAAATCCCCAAGCAAGCCTCCTAAAAGCTAAGACACAATTTTGGATCCTAATCTTATGCATGCAAGATGGCCTTGAAAGATGACAAGGGGAGAGAAGACTTGGATGATCTTGGGCTAAAAGACAGTTCTTTTCCAACTGATGCTTTAAGTTTTCTGATCTAGACCTTTTGAAAACACACATGATTTAATATGAAAAGGTTCAATTCCAATTTGAAATGTGCCAACAAAAGAGAAGTGATCGAAGAATGAATACACCAAGAAGATTTAGGGTCAACAAAAAGTAAACTTGCGTGCCCGGAGGCCCTCCATGTCAAGTATCGATTGATTTTCTTTAAGGCATTCAAGATTGAGTGTGAATTTATTTTAAGCCCAAAACAAAGATGTGTGTAAAGCTCAATTTCAAGTGCACACCCAGAGACCCTCCATGTCAAGATTTGTTCAATTTTTATGCCCAAATGAAGTGTTAGCGGGACTAATGTGCATTCAAGAAATTTTCTACCTTAGAAAAACCAATAAAAACTCAAGTGAGTGAAATTTGATTTTTGTGGAGCACTTAACACCTTCTTAGGTAGACCCATCCCCATATATGGCAATTATATTGCAACCAATGGTTAGAATGATGGGTGATTAAAAAGGGTGAGTCCAACAACAAATTCACTCAAAGTGTCTTTATTTGTTTTTATAACTTAGAAAGTTTCTAAAATGTAGATCCTTTTTATGCCCCAAAAGATGATTATTTGATCTATGGTATTCAAGATTGGATTTTTTGTTTTAATCATGCATCCATAAAAAATAAAAATAAACAAACTTGATTTTAATGCATGGCACTCAAGAGTGATTTTAGCAACATGCATTCAAAGACAAGTGATTAAACATTCAAGTTTTTTCCTTTGAGCATTCAAGATTGAGATTTTACCTGTTGTTTTAAGAACTTTGAAGTGCTTTGTTTTAACCTTAGATCATTCAAGATTGTTTTGAACTCAAAAGTGAAAATGACTCTTTGGAATTTGGTTTTCATTCAAGATTTTGTGTTCTAGTTTGCATGTTTTAAGCCCAAAAATGATATTCCTAGATTGTTTTGATGCATGAAAAACCTAAGAAACATTAAAGATTTTGTAACAAGACATTTTTTTGGAACAAATACCAAAGCTTTTAGGACAATTTTGCCAACCATTTAGGACTCTCAGTTTTCATGAGCTTTTTAAAAGAACTTTAAAATATTTGCAAATAAGGTTCATTTTATCCTTGATTGATGCTTTGAGTTTGATTTAAATTTTAATGTGCACTTAGTGTTGATTTTGAACTTTTTGAAATGGAAACTTGAAGTTCTTTTTAAATTTCCAAAAATTAAGTGTTCCTAACATTGCATGAATGCATCTAAAACCTTGATGTTGCAAGGATGCAAATGATTGGATTGGTTTAGTTTCACTTGTTAAAAGATTTATTTTTTTTTTGCAAATTTTTAGTTATTAATAGATTTAAGTATGATTTGGGGGTTCATTTTAAGCACTTAAAAAAAAGTGTGTATGATTTTGCTTTCTTAAAAAAAAAAGGCCAAGATCCCTCAAGAAGAAGAAGAAGAAGTAGATGGAATAGAAGAAGAATATAGACAAGAAGAGGAAGAAGAATTCCAAATGCTTTGTCCACCTATAAGCTTGAAAAATTTGCAAACACTATGAGATAGACTATGAATTCCTTTGTCTTCTTCATGCTCATGTGGACTTACAAAACCAATTTATACAATCCTACTAATCAAAAAAACAAGAAAAGTTAGCCAAAATCAGCAAATGACATACACAACTTGACTAAAAAAGCTAATGAAGATGACCCATGCGGGGTCCCACTAGGCATGCCAAATTTGTATATGCTACTTTAGTATATTAGAAACACTAAATTAAAACAATCAAAAAGTATTTTCATACTAATTTAACATAACTTCATGAGAGACAAAGTAAAGTTCTCAAATGAGAATATGAGCCATGGATAGGCTCTCTTAATGAGGATGATCACTTGATGTAGAGGTGTGTCTAATAGCTAAGATGGCTTGATTATGTATGTATGCTCAAATTCTCAAATGGGCTTCAATGGAGGATTTTTGATAGATTTTGGTGAATGGATTTGATATAAAAATGGCTTCTCAAAATGACATTATGGCTTTACTTTCTAGATTGTGATAAAATAGCTTGGGAGAGGATTCCTTAAATAGAAAAAGGGCTTGAGGGATCAAGGACTAGGATGCAAGGATGGGAGAAAGCTTATGGAAGGTTTAGATTGAATGAGAGGAGAGCACATGGATTGTGCTTCCTTACAACCAATCAGGGAGTGACACATATCACATAGTCATTGGTTAGAGCAAGAGGGGTTGAGGGGTCAACAAAGGAGGATCAAAGCTCATAAAGACCCTCATAATGGCTTGTAAGAGCAATGAATGGGATTGTAAGAGTCATTTATGGCTTTGTGGGCTTCATAAAGTTTTATGGTTGGGATATTTGTGAGAGAGTTGAGATATTTTGACTTGGGTTGGATTAAGAAAGTCTTAAGCTTGACTTAGGAATGTGCAAATGATTAAGGCTTGGATTAGGCTTGGGTTAAGATTAGATTAAGCTTGTTAGAGATGGGCAAGTGGATGGCATTTAATGAGGGTGGTTGAAAGAGGAGATATTTGTTAGCTTTGGCTTGGGTTAGCAAGTCTTAACCCATGTTTAGGGAATGTGATAAGGTTACGGGGGGGATTAGGATTAGGGTCAAAGATAAGGATTGACATCTTCTAGAAGAGTCTAGGCTTTGGATGAGGATGAAGACTTTCTAGAAGAGTCTAGAACTTTCTAGGATGAGGATAAATAAGGTTTTTAGGAAATAAATAAAGTTTTTATTTATTTCAAGGGTTTGGTTTGAGGAGATATTTATTAAAATATTTTTGATAAACATGAGGATTAATATTTAATTTTAATTAAATATTTTGTGTTGGGATTAGGGATAGGAAATGATGGGATTAGCCTTTAATCAAAATTAAAGAAGGATTAGAAGATTTTGGAAGAGGTTAGTGGTCTTAACGAAATTGGCCAAGTTTTGGGCAAAAAATAAATAAGTTATTTATTTTGGGATATTTGGTCAATTTATTAATTAAATAATTAATAAATAAGGAAATAATGTTTAAATAAGATTTAAACATTTTTGGGAGGGATTCCTTAATTAAATATTTTTAATTAAGATAAAGGGATTTAAAGGCATAAAAATAAATAAATAAATAAAATAATTAATTAATTAATAAATGATGATGTCATCAAAGAATTTTTTCAAAAAATAAAAATACTTTATTTTCTAAAGGATTTTTAGGTGTCTACACTCACAAGGAGAAACTTTACAGCTTGGAGAAAAGATCTAGAGATGGAGGTATACAAGCTTGGGAAGATTATAGAAAACCAGGAGATTGAAATACATCTCATTCTACATTATTTGGAAGAAGCTAGGGAGGAATTGAAGAAATCCCTAGAGAGAAGAAAAGACATTGCCTTAGCTGAGAATGATACACAGTACAAGGAGATTGACACCACAAAAGTGTTTGCTAATGGAGACTCAGAGGAGTTTGATGTAGTAATTGTAGATCTAATGGAGAAGAATAGAGCTTAGGCAGAAGAGATCAGAACTCTCAAGATTGAGCAATAATCACAAGCCATGATGCTATATGAAGTGATTGAATAGAAGAAGAGAGCCATTCAAGATAAGGCCATGATGGAAGATGACATGAGGAACCTAGCCAATAGATTTGAGAAGAAGTCAATTGAGCTTGCAAGAACATCCAACATGCATTTAGATACCTTAAGTCAGATGATGAATGCCCATCATGAGTTGAATGTCAAAGACATTGAGATTACCACACTAAGGTTGTAGAATGAACAACTATAAAATGATCTGAGGATAGAAAAAGAAATTGTAGAGAGTTTCAACAAGTCCAATGAAGCCATCAAGTATTTTGAACAACTACTAAAGTCTCCAAGATCCAACAATGATACATCAGGACTAGGCTATACTAGCATTGAAGAATGAGAATCATCCAAGACTACTGAAGAAAGAAGTGAAAAAGGTAAGAACACAAAACCCACTTGTCATTTTTGTGGTAAGAAAGGAAATACTGCTAATGTGTGTAGGAGCAAGAATGCCAATCAACATGACAAACCTAAAACCATGCGTCACTACCATAAGTGCAATAAGCAAGGACATCAGGCACATGAATGCAGGACTAAAACCATTAGGATACCAAGATTTGAAAGTCACTGCTACAACTATCAAAAGTATGGACATAGAGCATTTGAATGCAGATCCAAGCCTATGTGGTCAACAAACCAACTGATAAAGACAAAAAGTCATGGACATCACTACAATTGGGACTACAACACTAGGCAAAGTTGTCACTACTATCAAGAATATGGACACATTCCTAAGAACTGCATAATAACACACTTTAGTGGCAACTAAAATAGATAGTTAAGTCAAACCACTTGTTTCTAATGCATAAAGACAAGACACATCAGCAAGTATTGCCTAACAAGGTCAAAGGTACCCAACTTTGAGTTCAACAAAGGAAAAGGGAAAGTCAATGTTGAACACATTAGAGGAGAGATGAATAAGACATGGAAGAAAAGAGATGGAAGTAGCACATCTAATGGAGGGATCACTTCATCTAAAAGGTCAAGTGGTCACACTTCATCCAATTAAGCAAAATAAGGTATGTGGAATTGATATACAATGCTTTATCATATATTAGTTCCAAAAGAAATTAGCACTAAAAAGGATAAACTAGCATGAACAAAGATGTAAGGTTAAAACTTCAAGTTTTCATCCTACTACTGAGTGTGACAAGATACCTTTAGTTGCCAAGTGAAATCATAGTGTGTGCCAAGTTGTTGGACAAAATTAGTGAAAGTCGAGTGATTAGTTTTTGTTGAGTAAAATTTTGCTAGTTGATGTCGAGTAAGGGTAAATCCTTTAGCTGCCAAGTGAAGTAAAAATCATGTTGATACTGAGTAATGCAGGAAAATGCATATGAGCTGAGTATCCAACTGTATGAGCACTAAGAATTTAATGCTAGGTATTGAAGGGTATATGTTTGAATTTTTTTTTATCATTTTTCATTACAACGAGCCCAGAGCAAAGAGTGATCAAAGCAATAGAGTGATTTCGAGTGAAGGCAAAGCACTCAAGTAGATTTGAGCAGAGATTCTCAAAAAATTCATCTATTCAAAGGTATTTGTTCAAGTGTTGAGCTATGTAGTCTTTGAATTTGTTAAACCCTAGTTTGTGAAAATGGCATCTAGCTTGAAATACCTTAAGGACAAGGAGCCTTTCGAGGTTCAATTGGTTAGCAAAGAGATTAAGCAACTAGAATTCAAGCCAATCCTTGAAGTAGCTTACAAAAATGAGCCTATCGATGCACTATCCATCATTCCCCCTAAAGTAGTCATGGTGCAAGACATTCACAAATGCTATAACTGCAAAGTTAGAGGAATAGGAGACATGGAAATTAGGTAAGTCTACAATAAACAATGTGTCAAAGGGATGTTAAAGGAAGAACACAACATAGTTGAAAAGAAGGGGCTTACCCATGACCTAGATTTCCCTATAGTTTTTAAAATGGAGTGGATCAGATTGGTACTGAGCAAAATTCATGATGGCTACTTATGGTTAGAGGGAGGACTAGTGAAAATAACCAAAAGGATCATTCATAGAGTTACAAGGTACCCAACCCTAGATCGGCCTAAGACTCTATGAAGTGACTCCAAGGAAGTCATAGAAAAGAATATTGGAGCACAATGGAACAAGAGGGGTATGACAATTGAAACAATTAAGGACCCTCTAATAGAAATTTTCGTTAGAGTCATATCACACAAATTCTATCAATCAAGCAGATTAAATAGTGTGCCCTATATTGTAGTAGATGTAGGCTATAAAATTGTCAAGAAAGATCATACATATGATCTAGCCAAGATACAACTACAACAAATAATGGAGAAATTGGAAGCCATCAGGAGGTCCAAGAGTGCACAATGCAATTTTGGTTCAATCTTAATATGCACATTCTTTTATGTACATAATGAATTTCCATCTTTTGGAAAGATAGGTTGGAAGGCAAATAGATCTATAGCTATTCAAATTAATGAGTTCATAGAGTAGATGAGAAATAATTTTGAAACCATAATGACTAGCTATTTTTGAAGACTTTAAGAAGTCTATGAAACAAAAGCTTAGGATACCTATTTCTCTTGTTGAACAACATATCAAAGACACTTAATTTTAAGTTGATATAGACTACACCTACATTCAAGAAGCTATACCAAGGATTAGATAGCTAAGGCCACTTGGTTATGAGATTAACATTGATTAATCCTCAGTAGAAATAACAACATTTCTTGTAGAAGAGATTGACAAAAGTGCTAAACCCTTTGGAATTTATGATGTTGTCAAATCCAAGATGGAGATGGAATTAAAGATAGCAACAATTTTGAAAAAGAAAGACAAATTGGTGAAGAAATTGAAAGCTATATTTGGTGAAGGAAAAGTAGAGGGTGAGAAGGATGATGAAGAAGAAGATGAGGAAGAAGAAGAACAGGATCAAGGGCCACTTACCTTGACACAAAGCATGGGAGAAGACATAGAGGAAAAAGGTGTCAAGGAAGAGAAAGCCGAGGAAGCACATACTAAACCATAGCCAAAGAAGAGGAAGGTAAGCACAAAACCAGATGCAATGCCCAAGAAAGCTACCAAGCCAAGCTTTGCCAAGCCCACTATAAGAGTAGGCACAAGGGCAACTGCTCAGAAGGAAAAAGAATAGGTTAAAAAAAAGAAAAAGGCAACTAAGGAATAGGATCCAGCAAAGAAAAGGTTGAGAAGGGAATATGTTGCACAACCTGACTTAGATGATGAGAAAATAGAGTTAGAGGACACTAGCCAATTTAGAGTGGTAAGTCATGCATTAAAATCAGATTTAGAGAACATATGTAATAATGTTAAGGACAATGCTAACTTGAGTGGCTTGAAAAACATTGAGTTTAATAACATTAGTAGAGAATAGAAAAACATGGTGGAAGAATCTATCTACACCATGATGGCTAAGTTCAAGAAAACTCCACTTGAACTTGATAATTCAATACCAAAAGATTTATATTCAATTATTGAAAATAAATGGCATTATTGCCTCAATATGGAGAAGGAAATAAGAGAATATACCTTAGTTATGGTAATGCCTGAGCTAACAAAAGGTTAGATCACAAAGGCAAGCAAAAAGAATGGGAGAAAATTCTCTCCCAAATATAGAGCCTTCAACATTCTTCAAAATAACATTGAAGATGTTGTAAATAAATCAACAAAATTATGGAAGTTGATATATGGTTTAACAACAATGAATTTTGGAGAAGAGGATCCCTTTGAGGGAAAGAATAATGAGGAAGAGGAAGACAATGAGAAAGAAGAGGAAGCAAAAAAAGAGAAAGAGATAAAGGAGAAGATAGTGGAGGAGACACAAAAGATAGATAAAGTGGCAACTACTGAGGAGCAGTAGAAAGAACAGAGTGTGCAAGACACAAAACTACCATGCTTGAGCCCTCCACATGATACGATCAAACCTGTAGACACAATTACTATGCAAGACATTCCTAACAATTCTAGTCAGAACATTAACCCACTAACTATAGAAAATCTCAAAAAAATCCTTGACCAAACCACTTTGCAAGCACAATTTTACAATAATCTAGTGTTGGTCAATGTGGAAGAATTGCAAAAAGTTGTAGCTAATCTCACAAGGGATAAGGAAAATCCACAAGAACCACCTTCTCACATCCCTATAGCTACAAGTGGACAACCTATAGAGTAGAAAATAGTAGACACATCCACCAAGGTTGAATCCACAATTCAAGTCTTGATGATTGAACAAAAGACAGAGTATAGAAGACAAGGAGCCTACACAAGAGCAAACAAGGCAGAGAGATACATCTATCTCTACAGAACAAGATCAAGGTGCACTTTGATCAATTTTCCTACAAGAGGGACTCTAATGCTTCAGAAGTCAAACATTGGTGCCACGCCACTCCAAATATTTGCACCGAGCTTGAGCTCAACAAGAGTAGCAAGGGTACTTCACTATGGAGACCCTACATTAGATGAAGACATAATCGTTCCCAAATATGACTATGACAATATTACTCTTGAGAAAATCAACCTAATGCAAGAGACATTAGAGAGGAAAAAGAAGCAAGAGATACTTAGAAATGAGTATAAGAAAAAGAAAGATTTACATGAGATAAATGAAATATTCCTAGGTGCCTTTAGCTTGCAGACACTTGATGAAATAAAGCCCCTTATGGAGCAACTTTCCAATATAGTGGACCAGGTGCAAAATGAAGACCTTGATACTAATGCCAAACTTCTAGAATGGTCAGAAAGGAAATTTTAGGTGAAGGCAAATGAGAAAAAAACTATTGAAATTACACTTTCACAGGTTGAACTAGCCAAGAAAATTGAAAAAGTGAAGGAAGTACTTAAGAACATTTTCTCATTGTACACAAAATTGTGTGATCCTTCCATCTTCTCACAATAAACTAGCTAGTGAATAATGAGCTTGGAAAGAGATCTAAAGATATCTGGTATGCAACTACCAAGAGATCTAGTGAGAAGAATTTTTGCACTATGCTTCACACTTAGAAGGAACTAGCTATATTAATAACAGATGAGGCGAATACTAAGGCCAAACTAGTCTAAATGCAATCTGTTATCACCCCACACGTTGACATTTTGAAAAAAGAACTAGCCTATGCTGAAAATGTATTAAAGAAAGACCTTAATCTTTCTACATTAGATGGCTTAGTTCACCTTGCAACAAAGACAATTATCTAGATTAAATCACTAGAAGTTGCACTATAGAACTGGGATGCTACTCTTAGAATATTAATGGAAGTTAATAGATCCTTCTTGGAAAAATACTCAGTTAGAGTATAGAACCTATGAAATTAGTGTCAAAAATGGGGAGAAAATGAAGTAGGAGAAATTAAAAAGAGGGAGAAAAGGCCAAAAAGGAAACTACAACTACAAGGGAAGATATGTGAAAGGGGGAGTTAGAACAGAGCAGATAAAGAAAGAATGAAAAGGCAAGGCACATATAAAGAGTATCAAAATCAGCATGAGACAAATATAGCATGAGAATTTTTGGATACAACAAAGGCACATCAACTTATGGGGAGTTACAAATTTTGAATAGTTCTTCACAAAAATTTGGTCAAATTTTGAAGTTTTGTATATATGACAAACAATAGTGCTATTATACTTGAGGGAGTGAGATACATTATGTATGGTTAAGTGTTTTTGACACTCATGTCAAAGGGGGAGATTTCTGATCTTAGAATTGGTTTTGACAATTGAGTGTCAACACACTTAAGCTATTTGCTAAGTTCATGCTGAGTAAGCAATATATACCGAGTATAATATATGTACAAGTGCTGAGTTGCAATAGCTACTAAATTATAAAGCCAGTAAGTGTCGATTCATTCAAGTGTTGAGAAAATAGAGAGCACCAAGCAAGTGTATGTGCTAAGTAAACAATAGGTTTCAAGAGAGATAGAATTACAGTTAGTGTCGAGCATCAGTAAACAACAAGTGCTGAGTGACACAATATTGATATAAGAGTTTGTGCCTTCACAAACTTAGTTGAAAATCATATTGCATGATAGCTAATGGATAGATCTTGAAGCTTAGAAAGAAGATCGAATCTATTTTTATTTCCTATGTAATCACCATGCAACCAATCAAATAATTTGAATGCTAAAGAGGCAAAACAGATGAATCTCAGCCATAGATTCATACCTAACCATAAGTCATGAAAACCTATTAAGGAGGGAAAAGATCCATAATTCAAGTGTTGAATAGAGAGATGACTGAGTGAAAGAGAGAAAAGAATATAAGGTTGAAGAAGACATTCAAGGTGACTTAGTAAAATAGAGGAGTTGCAAGATTAGTTGAGGAGAACAAAGTCTCAGCATTTCAAACAACATCAAATTAGATCAGAAAGGATCAGAGTAGAATGAATTGAACAAAAATCTAAAATCAGCAATTGAAGATTGTAAGTAATTAGGTCAACACATTTTACTATACTCTCTAACAATTGTATTAGTGAAATGAAAATCCTTTGGAGTTAGGTTGGTTTAACAACCATTATATAAATCTTTTAACAAGGTGACATTCCAAGTGAATGTTTTGTAAATCCTTTACAAAGATATACTTTTAATAGGGTGTTAGAGCCTTTAATAGGGTAGGTCTCTCATAGCACAGACCATCGTTGATGGTCAAACATTGTAACCTTAATAAGTTACATTATTGCTACAACGATAACTTGTGGGTGTCATCCCCACCCTAGTTTTACCTTCTCATTCTGGAGGGTTTCTATGTGATCAAATATTGTGTCATCTATTTTCATGCATGCCTTTACTTTCATGTTATTTTTATATGTTACATGCATGTGTTGATTTAAGTTAACAAGTTTTATTGGTTAAGCTTTGTACTTTTGATTCACCCCCCCCACACCCCCCCCCCCTCACAAGTATACTTCCCACTTGTAAATTCTAACAACCCCTTAGTTAATAAGGCAAGGTGATACATATAAATGCATAAAATTATGACAAGTGTTTTAATCTTATGACATGATACAGAAACCAATAACTTATCACCTACCTAAGGAGGAAAGTAATAGTGTGATACATATACTAAAGGTGAATCTACCTAAGGTGGAAAAGTGATAGTGTAAGATGAGTAAAGGTAGATTACCCTCCAAAATTGGAAAGGTGATAGTGCACTAAATTTGGATCACCCTCCAAATGCAAAAAATGAATAAAGCAACAAGTACACCAAATGTGGAAGTCCCACTTAAGGTGGAAAAGTGATAATGTGACAATACAACTAGAAGTGTGAATTCTCCCATTGTTAGGATCAAGCAACCCTAAGAGAGGGGAGAGGGTGAATCAATGTTACAAAATTTTTAGACCAATTTAACAATTTAAAACTTAACCAAATTCAACCCTAAAGTACAATACATAAAAGTAAAGCATACACCATAAAACTCATAGCACCATGTTTTGTTCATGAGGAAACTCTAGCCAAGGGAAAAACCAAGTGGGAATTGGACCACAAGATCATGAAATAGTCTGAAAGTATCTCTATTAGGAGATTTGAACCTATTAGGAGTTTGTACATAACACTTAGTACATGTGTTCCTATTAGGAAACTCGACCGTGTTAAAGGTATGCAACCCTATTAGGAGTTGTGAGAACAAAAGAGAGCTCAATGCTCCAGAATGAAGGTTATAGTCACCTTCTAAACTCACTATCCAAATACAATAAGAGTATTACATGAAAAATAAACTATTAAATAGCCCAATTAGTTCCACTAAATCTCACATCTAATATAATATGTGATTCAACATTAGGTTCACACATAAAATCATTACATCATTAGAACATATGGACACACACTCGCATGCTAAAAAGTCTTTCCTTTATAACCTTATGATTCATTTATCCAGTTGAGTAAACTAACTCTTCACAAAATGTGTCCATTCATTTAAAAAATACAAAATTAGACCATTTTATCCAAGAGTTAAGTTCTTGGATGTCATCACACTATTTCTAAGCAATTGAACTGATAAGGAAATTCAATTTGCTAAGCCAAAATTCTCAATCACATAAACTATCTTGAAAATCTACCATATTGGATATGTTTAGTTCACACCACCAAAACACATGCTAGAATTCATCTTAACTCAAGAGACCATAACAATAGCTCATACACATTGTACATATCATATTCCTAAAATTATGGCTCATATGATAAGTCTATTGTAGTTGCTAACCAAAATTACCCAATTGTATATTGTATTTCCATCCTAGAGTTGGATATTTTTTACACCCTTTATCATACTAAAATTGATTGACATCTTAAGATACCATACAAATGAGACATGTTTCCATCAATGACAACATCTGGTAACTCACTTGCTAACAATCTTCCCCTTTGACATTAATGAAAACACTTAGTAAAAAAAAGATTAAGTGTCCGATGCTACACAAAATCAATACCACCCCTACAAATTATAATTTGTATATATCTCACTATCTCTCTATATACATCATTATGCACCATTTTTACTACTACTTCTCACCCTTTTACATCGATGTAAAAGGAGAGGTATCAAAAAATTGAATTATATGCACAAATAGTCAAGATTTGCACCTTAGGTAATCACTCTTATAAAAGCCTTAATATATTTGAAAAGTCACCTTTAATCCTTGAAGATGTATGACTACTTAAGAGATTCATCCACTTGAATACCATCACATAATGTTCAAAATCTTTTTGGAGAGGTAAGGTGGTGAGGGAGGAGGGGGAGGTGAAATAATACCTTCTAAAACTTTTAACCTTTAATAAAAATTTGTCGAAGTCCTTGATTTGTATTCATAAACATAACATTTTTTGTTGAATAAAGTAAAAAAATCTAATAGGCATGATATGAACACACATTTGATATAATGATTTGGTCTCACAAAAACCCTTGGTTAGAGGGAAAAACTAAAATGGGGATGATACCCACAAATCCTTCACTATTGCAACACAAAAGGTGCTCAGTTAGAGTGAACAAAAGTATCACTTCTAGTGATTTACTCTGTTAGGAGTAATACATTAGGACCTGCTAAAGTCCACCTTGTTAAAATATTTTCATAATATTCTTTAAATGTGTACATTTGTTAGAATATTTACAATGTAAGGCTTGTTAAGGTTTACCTGATTAAAGGACTTAAGAAATATAACAACAACAAAGTATTACTATAAAATTGATCTATAAAATTGCATCTGCCTCATGCTTCTTTAGATCCTTTATGCTATGTACTTATTCATCACCATCCTATGATTGATTTCACCCAATTCATCCTCTATGTCTACTCAATAGCTTTTCTCTACTATAACTTTTTAATATCTTCAAATTGTCTTCCTCTCAACAAATTCAAATATGTTCTCAATATTTCCTTATAAATAAATAATGTATATTCCTCAATATGTAAGCTAATTAGGGTTTAATTTCCTTCTACAATGCTCAAAAATAGATCAACAATCCTCATTGATCCTAGTCTTCAAAAATATTAAGCTTCTATTTCATTGGCTTACACTTTTTATCAAGATCCATAAAGTCATGCACCAATCCCAATAGATCTCACCTAATCATCTAATCAATCTTTGTAAACCATATCCTAGGTTGATAGGATTCAAACATATAATTTTTTTTGCACTTACAAACTCTGATATTCATCCTTTATTGCTTGGTAAACACTAACTGAACTACTCAATTTTATATCCTATCCCTCATGTAATATAATTTCTCGGTCATAATACTTGTCTAGGTAATATGTTGTTCTTGATTATTATTTTTCTCAGTTACTATATTCCACTCAGTAATTGCCTTTGTTTGGTAACTTTTGTTTATGTTCAGTGATGAGGTTCATAGACCTATCCTTCCTTATATTCATCAACCATAATTTTTGCACCATTGACAACATTAAATTCATTTAGTAATAAAATTCTCCCCTTTGGAATTGATGACAAAAACATCTATATGTATTCAAAACTATACTTAATGAAAATTTAGATTGCTCACCCTAAACCTATATTTCTCGATTCTTCAAAAATTTCCTTGACTTTTCCATTTTTTTTTCAAAACTTGTTTCACCATTCTTAGACCTTGTTAATATTTTCATGTACATATATCTATCCATCCATCCCATAGTAACTCATTATCCTCCTTTTTTGACAGTAATGCCAAAAATGAAACTAATATACAAGCTGTACTTATATTTTATCAAATAAAAATTTATGTACACTCTTCACATTCTCCAATGTGGTCTTCCATGCCTCTTTCAATACTTCTAGTACTAGTTGTTGTGAATATATTTGTGATAAAAGTTTGATCATATGGTCAATCACAAATATTTCCTAAGTGGCAATAAGCTATTTGGCCTTCTTCACATTCTTTTGCATAATCTACAAAAATGGAATGGGGAGGGCCTAAAATTCAAGCATCTCTTATCTAAGTTTATCTTCTTCTATCTTCATCTCTAATTGAACTCCCATAAAGTGCTTGATCTTTTGATAGTAAACCTAGAATGACCAAGATTCCTTGGTTAACTTTGTAACACTATTCTTGAAATCCTCATCAATGTTTTTCAAATTATCTGAAATATCTTGTGTGACATGAGGTATATAACACAACCATTGGAAAAGTAGAATTATCTCCTTGAGCTTATCTTCCAACTTGGTAGTAATATTATCGAGTTCAAATTTTTGGACTGCAATGGACTAGTTTAGTTTTTCTAGTATTTTATGTTATAGTCACTTCTCAATTCTCTCCATCAATCTTTCCCAAGTTTCTACACCTAGAGAATTTAGTTTCTTTACAAGTGATCCAGATTAATCAATCATGGGGGCTTTCTCATTCAACTTTGTATTAGGAACAATTTGGAGTAGGATGTCTTTTACATAAGATAAAACCTATTTATGCTTCACTTCTTGTCTCAAATTTTCCTATGCAACCTTCCTTTTTACTAATCCATCATAATATATCATCTAATCATGTAGAAATTATTTTTGGATCATGCCAAGGTATTATAATGACTTCATCAAGTGTGACATAATCCTTGTGTTGTAATTGAACTTGTACTGATTGACATCTTATATTGAAATAGAGCCTTCTACTCCTTATTTTTATTCCTTTGCTCAAAATTTTAAGATTTTTCTTTCTTCTTTTCACCATCCTTATGTTGTTTAGATGCTTCAGTGCCAACATCTAGTGCAATATTTTCTTCCTATTGTTGAGGTTGTTCAATGGTACATTGTTAAGGAGTAACACTCTCTTTCTCCCTCTCATTTCCTTCCTCTCTATCCTTTT
This sequence comes from Cupressus sempervirens, assembly GCA_028749045.1. NCBI lineage: Eukaryota > Viridiplantae > Streptophyta > Pinopsida > Cupressales > Cupressaceae > Cupressus > Cupressus sempervirens. The sequence goes on from CM053787.1 coordinate 3,802,872, forward strand.
TTGGATGTTGAGTAGATGAGCATGTGCCTTTAGTGGATATGCCTACAAAAATCTTAGTAGTTCCATCTACATTCTACTCAAGCAAATCATTCTCTTTAGTTGATTGCTGAGTTTCCTTAGGATTTTCATCCTTCTTTGTGTCTTTTGGTGGCTCTATGCACTATTTAGAATTGTCTGCATCCATATGAACATTAGTAAATAAAGAATAAGTGATAAATATTTAGATTATCATTTTTTTTAGCTAGGGATAAATACACATGGGCTTGTTGATAGGTACTTCCTTCACCGATTGTGTAGTGCTTGACTTGTTAACATGTGTTTCTTTTAGTTGTTACTCAACACTATCCAAAACATCTTGATCCTTATTCATAGAATCATCTAGATCATTCTTAGTGATATTAATAATTTCTATCCTTTCTTTTATTCCCTTCACCATTTGAGGTATATTTTCTATGACTTCATTCATTGTATCCACAATCTTCACTATCTAATTGAATATGTTGCTATTATTCAGTGCCATATTTTTCTTGGTCTTCATCAAAATGATAAATTATTTTCCATGTTTTTCACTCTCTTCTTCAACTTCTCGAGTTCTTACTTTCATGATTCTTAATGACCTAACCTTTTTCATGAATATATTCTTTTTTTGTTCTATGACCTCAGTTGGAACTATAATTGGAAAAATTGTTATATTGCCATTGATGTCAAATCTTATTGATAGTTTCTACTTGAGTAGAGTTCCATATCAAGATGATTGATGAAGAGAATTTGAGAAGAAGAAATATCAAGAGGACCTAGTTGAAAGGCTGAGTTATGTGGAATTACAATCAGCACTTGATCAATTAGACTTTGGTACGATAATGTGTTATTTAATTGTAACATTAAGTGAATAGTTTAGTTGTGTTAAAGCCTAAAAAAGATAATAAATAAAGAAAAAATAATTAGGAATAATATAATAGAGCTTCAAAGAAGAAGATTAAGGAACTTATAGTTAAAGTCAAGCTATGCTAGTGTCAATTGAGAAAACAATATATGTTGAGAAAATTTAGTGTTGACCAAGCGCCAGTAAAAGAAATAGTAATAGAGAAGTTGGACCGAGGATCAGTAAATTGACCGAGTAAAGACAATGTAAACCAAGAGAGACAAGATAGTGATGATCAAGGCTAAGGAATACAATGTTGGCCAAGTAACAACATTTTACAATTTGTGAAAGAATCTCATTTCTTGGCAGACAATTAAATTATTGGAATATGGAAAGTATGTTGAAGAGAAGAATTGATGAGCTAGAATATATAATGCAAGGGAAACCATGTTTGAGCATTTCTATGCATGGATTCAAAGAGAAGTTTGGAGAAGTTCCTAGAAGAGGAAAGAGGAAATAGAAGATGGAAGGATTCAATGAATCTTACCTAACCCTAAGATTAATGGTGGTGTTTAAGCAACAAAAGATCAAGCTACCTACTTAAGAAAGCATAATGGTTAATCTATAAAGATTGGTAGAGCTTAAGAAAACTTTAACAACATGAGAGTAGTTGTTGATTTTGTTGATTGGTGAATTTGAGCACAAGACTGAATAGTGAAGTGTTGAGGTGAAGAGTGATTGCTTGAAGGGTTTCCAAGAAATTGGTGATGAAGATGATAATGAAGGCCACTCAATGAATTGTTCATTGAACTAAATTCATGATATATATTTGCAAAGAGAATTGTATTTATTTAGATCAACCTACTATTACTTTCTAACCATTGTATCAGTTTGAAATCCTTTAATCAAGGTTAACCTAATAGTCAATTGTAAACCCTTAAAGCAAGGTGACACTCTAATGGAATGTTCTTATGTTATCAAATAAGGCCACTCCTAATAGTGTGATTAAATACTTTAACACGGTTAGCTCCTAACAAATCTCACTTTAGAAGAGTGAAAATATTGGTGACATATTGCTTGTGGTTTCTTCCAAATTAGGTTTCCATGTTAAATCTTGGTGTCTTACTTGTGTGGATGTTATTTGAGATGTTTTATTGTTAATATTTTACATTCTACAATTTTTGTCATTATTGGGAGAGTAGATTGCAAGTTTTATGTTACTGATAAGTTTCTATAAAAACTAAGCTACTTAATGATTAGATATAAGTTGGTTGAAGTGTCTAAAAGTTTAATTGATACATCTAGACCCGAGGATAACTAATTCACCCCTCCGCTTAGGTATTCTATATCATTCTAACAATTGATATCAGAGATTTGTTGCTTTTTGAAGAAATTTCTGAAGGAACTTAAAGCTAAAGGTCAAGATGTATAGAAAGGAGATACCTAGGTTGAATGAGGAGAACTTTCTTGCATGATAAAGTCTAATGAATTTGTACATTGTTGGAATTTCATATTAAATAGTATTCTACTTAGAGAATGATTATGTGGTTGTACCTATATCTATGATAGCCTAGTAGATAAAGGAGAAGCAAGAACATAATCATGCAATGTTTTAGATTGCATCTAGCATAAGCTACTAAGAGTTTTCTGATATTAAATATTGCAAATCTATAAAGAAGATGTAGAATAAGTTAGAAAAGATCCATGGAGGAGACAATAATGTAATTAAAGTCAACTCAAAAAGCTTGAGAGGAAATTTTGATGACATGAAAATGATATAAGGTGATGATACTGCTCAATATATTGAAAGAATCAAAGAAATTTTGAATACTATTAGAGGGGCTAATGGAAATTTTAGTGATGAGACTATGACCAACAAGGTATTGAGGACCTTACTTCCTATTTATGCTATTATATTTTTTGCAATGCAAGAATTTTGATGTACTCTTGGTAATGACCTAGTCTTGGATAGTCTAGTTGCTACACTCACTGCCTTTGAATTGTTAAACTTTAATAATTTTAATGCCCCTACTATTGAATCTTCTTTCAAGTTAAAATTGGTTTTGCATAAGTCTAAGAAGAAGAAAGGAAAGTAAAAGGCTAGTGAGAGTGAATCTTCTAATGATGATCTTGAGGATCTTGAAGAATTAATGAATGAGATACTTCTAAGATCTAGAGGAACCCTTCATGAGCCCTTGAACCAGCTTTATTAATATAAATATATTTATGGTGGCTTGCCATCTTTTAGCTTTAAAAAAAAAAAAGGTAGAGGAAAGTACAAAGGTAAACTTCCTATAATATATTTTTCATGCAACAAAGTTGGTCACATTGACACAAGATGTCCTGATAGGGATGAAAGGAAAGACAACAAGTTCAAAGGAAGAAGAGATGGAAAAGAAAAAAAAGGATACAAGGATTACAAAGGAAAAGGTAAGAAGTCTTGTTATATTATTGAAGAAGATATTGATGATGAATCTAGCAGGAATGATGGAGAAGTTTTTTATGTTGGTATGAAAGATGATTCTAATGAAGATGAGGAAACTGCACTTATTTCATACGTGAGAAATGGTGATAGATGGATAATTGATAGTGGTTGTTTACATCACATGACTGGTGAAAAAATAAGTTTGAAAACCTTTAACATTATAAAGGAGGTAGTGCTAAGTTTGGTAATGATCCACCATATTTTGTGAAAGGTAAAGGACTGATAAAATTAGTTGATAAGATTAGATTTGAAAATACTTATTGCATTGAAGGACTTAACTACAATTTGTTGAGTGTGAAATATTTGAACAATTTAGGCTATAGAGTTGAATTTGAAAATAAGAAGGTAAAGATCTACAATGGTTCAAGATAATTTATTGGAAGTGGAGACCAAACCAAAGGTAATTTGTTTCATCTAGACTTATTTGATGATACTTGTTTGTTTGCACAATGTGAAGAAATATGGTTATGACATAAGAGCCTATGCCATGTGAGCTTTGACAATTTAGTAAGCATTAATAAGATCAAGAAAGTAAGAGGGTAACCAAAATTAAAGAAACCTAATGATGTGATGTGTAAATAATGTTAGTTGGGAAAAATGAAAAAGTCTAGTTTCAAGAGAAGAACCTATACTTTTGATGTTATTTTAGAATTGGTTCATACTAACCTTTATGGACCTATTGATGTGCAAAGCTAAAGTGGTGACAAATATTTTCTTCTATTTGTTGATTACTACTCTAGAATTATGGTTGTGATGTTTCTTAAGGAAATTTTATGTATTTCACATGTTTAAGTGGTATTTGGATAGAGTTGAAAAAGAAATAGGTAAAAGATTGAAGTGTCTAAGATCTGAAAAAGGAGGTGAATTCATGTCTAGGGAATTCAACACATTCTACAATGATAGATTAATCAAAAGATAGATGTTTTCACCTAGGACCCCTCCATAAAATGGTATAGATGAAAGGAGAAATGGATCAATAATGAACTATGCTAGGACATTAATGATGGATAAGAATGTTGCACCTAAGTACTTGAGAGAAGTACATTTTTTAATACCTTGAACATAGTACAAGTCAAGAAAGAAAAGAATGAAGTTTAATGTAAAAGGGAACCTAAAGATTATAGAAGCTTTATATACATTGATGAAGGTAATCTTGACACCTTACTTGAACTTGAGAAGAAACTTGTTGAGAAGTAGTAGCAGCCAATACATGTCAAGTTACAACATTAGCCAGTTGGTGCTAAGCATCAAGAAATGCATGCAGTGTGTTAGGATAATTATGTTGAGCAACAACAAGTAATTTCCTAACAACCATAAGAGAAAGCATAAATACATGAAGTGCTACCTGAAGTCAATTTGGAAGATGAACCTAAAGTAGAAGAAAGAAGAAGAGAACCTACATTAGAAAAGTATGTGAGAAGACATCATGCACCTGCTCGAATCATTGGAGATAAAGACTTTAGAGTTATGACAAGGAAAAGGCTAATGAGTGAAATATGTGTACTATGTGAATTTGAGCCCAAATCAATGATAATGCCTTGGATAATTAACATTGGATCCAAGAAATGAATGATTATATGATGGTTGTGAAAAGAATATTGAGATATCTAAAAGGAACATAAGATTATGGATTGTATTATAAGAAGAATGATAAGTTCTAGTTGAAAGTGTATATTGATGTAGATTGGGCTGGTAATGTAGATGAAAAAAAGAGTATAAGTGGTGGAGCTTTTGATCTAGGAAAAAGACTAGTTTCATGGACAAGTAAGAAGCCAATCTATATTTTAAAATCCATAGTAGAAGCCGAATATGCAACTATAGTGGTTAATTATTCTAACATAGTGTGGATCAAGAAATTGTTGAAAGGAATGAAGGAAGAGATCACTGAACTTATTATTATATTCTATGATAACACAAGTTCTATAAAAATTTCTAAAAATCCTATGATACACACTAAGACCAAGTATCATTACTTTAGAGAGTTGGTACAAGACAAAAGAGTGAGATTTGAATATGTGAATCAAAGGAACAAATCATTGATATATTCACAAAAGTTTTACCTAAGGATACACATAAATATCTAAGAGGTAAATTAGGGGTGATTCCCTTAAATGAGGATACTTAAGATGAGATGGAGCTCTTCATCAAATGCATTGATCATAATATATTACAAGTTGATGCAAAAGGTCACACTTTAGGATTTTCCTATAGTTGTGAAGTAAGAAGCACAATATGTTGAATGAGTCACAAGCAAGATGATAGAAGAATCCAATTCAAAGAACTAATCAATAGATATCTAGATGTTGAAGATGTATGTGAAAAATTTACCTAGTGATGGTATTGGAAGTTTCTTTGGAATTTTTGTGAAAGAGGGAGATATTATGTAGATACAATCTAAAAAGAGGGAGAATATACAGTTACCACTCATATAGTGAAAAAGAGGGAGAGTGAATAAAGATAGAGATTAGTGAAAGGTGTTTCCATGAATAAATAAATTAAGAAGTTTAGGAGTTGTATATCAAAGAGGGAGATGATTGATTTCATGTCCTAATATGATAGAGCGAGTCTATGTGTTGTTATACTTAGAGGTGTTGCATATCAAAGCTGCATGGATGAGAATTATAATCAAACTAAAAAAGGGAGATTTTTGGACATTAAGATGAGAATAAAAATGAAACTAAGGCTATTATACTTCACACAGAGGGAAATGCTTAAAGAAAGTAAATGTTTTAGGATTGTATGGTAACTAGAGGTGTTGTCATTAATGCTAGAGATGGAGATTGTTGGAACTACAATTGGAACAATCATAATGCTATCATTGATGTTAAAACTTATTGGTGAGATAGTTGCTACCAGAGTAAAGTCCCATATCAAGATAATTGATGAAGAAGATTTGAGAAGAAGAGATAACAAGAGGACCTAGTGGAAATGTTGAGTTATGTGGAATTTAAATGGGCACTTGATTAGATAGACTTTGGCAACATAATATGTTGTTTAATCATAAAATAAAGTGAAGAAGTTAGTTGTCAAACTTTGGCAAGATAATATGTTATTTAAAGCCTAGAAGAGATAATGAATAAAGACCAAATACTTAGGCTTAACCAAGCTTCAAAGAAGAAGATTAAGGAACTTATAGTTGAAGTTAAGCTATGCTAGTATTGACTAAGCAACTAATAGAAGCTAAGAAAATTTAGTGTCGACCAAGCACCAATAAAAGAAAGAGTAATAGAGAAGTTGGATCAAGCACTAGTAAATGGACTAAGTGAAGATAATTTAAATTGAGTGAGAGAAGATCTAGTGATTGTTGAGGCCAAGAAACATAGTTTTTCCCAAGTGACAACATTTTACAGTTTGTGAAGGAATCTCATTTCTTGGATGACATAGTTGAATTTTTAGAATATGGAAAGTGTGTTGAAGATAAGAAATTATGAGCTGGAAGATTTAATGCAAGTGGAAACATGTTTGAGAATTTCTATGCATGGATCCAAAGAGAAGTTTGGAGAAGTTTCTAGAAGAGAAAAGAAGAAATACAAAGATGGAAGGATTTGAAGAATCTAACCTAACCCTAAGATAAATGATGGTATTTAAGGGATAATCTAGAAAAGTTGGTAGAGGTTAAGAAGACCTTAACAAGGTGAGACAAGTTGTTGATTTTGTTGATTGAAAAATTTGAGTAGAAGGCTAAAGAAAGAAATGTTGAGGTGAAGAGTGATTTCTTGAAGTTTTTCCAAGAACATTAGTGATGAAAAAAATTATGAAGGGAAGTCAAAGAGTAAATAGCTAAAACAAATTTGTGATCTATATTTGCAAAGTGAGCTATGTTTATTTAGATCAACCTATTGTTATGTTGATCTCTAAGCCTATGTTGTGGATTAGTGTCCAAACACTTAATAATTTACTAGGAAAGATTGCAAGGTCATCACTAAGACTGAGTTATCTAGTAAAGGCCAAGAATACAATACTTATACCAAACATGATAGTGGTTGTAGTGTACTCAATAGTAATGTAGAAGATGCAGTGACTGAGCAATATAGTTGGAGCCAAGAAATATAGTTAAGACTGAGTATGTTGACAAGCTATCAAGTGCCAAGAAAACATTAATATAGAGGCCGAGTCACAGTATGAAGAAGTATACATGACTAAGCGTTAGAGTATTCAACTGCTGAGTAGTTTAGTTTTGATGTATAAGTTTTTAATGACACAAATATATATGTAAACTAATTTTGGTTGACTTTTCTATAATATTTAATATTTGTAGAGCTAGCTAAGGAGATGATCATGTGTCATTTAAGAAGATAATGATCACAAGGAATGCAATTCAACCAATCAAAAAAATGGGATAGAAATGACAAAAGATGATGAAGTGTAATTCATTGATCAAGATCTTGAACCTTTATAGAAAATCTATTTAAGGAGGATTCTAATCATAGAATCATGGGTAGTGTCTAGAGAGAAGGATACGTATCCTTACGTGTGAATGCACATGTGAAGGAGTGTAGACAAAGTTTGAAAGAAGAATCAAAGAGAGAGCTATTAGAGTAGTGTAGGCCTAAACAAAGTGATTAGATTAGGAGATCAAATTGGAGATATGACAAAGAGGAGACCTAAGATTATCTTACAAAAAAAACCAAGGGTCAGGTACTGAATCAATTATTATTAATTAAGATAGGGTAAATCTCTTGATAGAGTGGTCTTAATAGATCTATGTAAACCTCCTAACATAGTCCTTACATTATTGTGAGTATAAAATCCTTTAACAAGGTGAGACCTAATAGTCCCTTAATATTTTAATAGGGAAAAACCCTCATATGATAGATCATATCTTATGATCAAACATTATAACCCTAATAGATTAACTTTATTGTTGCAACAATGAAGATTTGTGGGTTTTATCCTCACCCCAGTTTTACCTTCGTTGTGAAGTGTTTCTAGGTAACCAAATCATTGTGTTGTGTGTTGAAATATTTTATGGATGTGATGTATTTCATTTATGTTTCAGCATTATAGTTTTAATGATAGATCCATTATATAAGATGAATTAGGTGTGTATTTTTGAAATTGGTTTTGAAGTTAGAAGTTTAAGATCTTGATTCATCCCTCTCTTAGTATCTTGTTTCCTAGATACTTATTCCAACAATTGGTATTTGATGCAGGAGCATCCAGAGGTATAAGGGCAATCTTGTGTCACCCAAAAAATGTATGTAGACTTAGTTTTTGTTTCATGTGTTTTCATTTTTGGACACCCATTTGGGTCAAATAAAGGTTCCAACTCTCACAATTCCACTATTAGTGAGCTAGTAAATCCCAAAAAAATAGGAGTATGTAGTTGGGCCATCATTTTGGTAAATTAGAAGGTGTGAATTGGCCAGATGAATGTAATTGTGATTTAGAGCATTCCAGAAAAAGAATCAGGTCAAAAGGCCCCACGGTTTGAAAGTTATTGTAGTTTTTTGAGTTTTGGAGACCTCCTAAGAATGCTTCAAAGTCAGGTTAGGGGAATTAAATGACCTCAAAAAGGGCCAAAAAATGGGGGATGAGTGGATCTGGTCCTTAGGGCTATATAGCACTTTGAGAGCTTTTCAAAAATGTAAACGGTTCGTCAATCAGAGCTATGGTTCAAAAGTTATGCCTCCCAGAAGTTCGGTTACTATTTTTGGATTCTTCTAGATTTGCGTCGACTTCTAACGCAGCTTCTAGAACCTTCTATTTGGTCGGTGGATGCCTACTAGCACTTTATAGAATGTACTCCTAGTCCTTAACCCTTTGGGGTCTATTTAAGGAGATTTCTGGCATTGTAAAAGGCAGTTCGAAGTGGAGTTTGAGAGGAGGTACTGAAAGGAGAAATTATCTCCACATTTATGCTATTGTAAGCCCTTAGGGCATGTTTTGAAGTTTATTTTCTCTGTACTGAATGTACTAGCTTATTTTTTAATTAATACAATTTCCCTTTTTCTGTTGTGTCCATTCTGTTCTTGTGTTGTGTCCCCATCAGTATTAGAGCTTAGTTCTTTTGTCAAGAAGCCTAATAGCTTGAGAGTGCTAGATCATGGAGATGGAAGTGTATAATATGGGAAAAATCATTGAGAAATACATGATTGAAATCTAGATCATATTGCAACAATTAGAAGAAATAAAAGAGGAGTTAAGAAAAACCCTAAAAAGAAGAAAAGAGATAGCTAATTATCTAAATAGCACTTGATGTAAAGAAGTTGAGCTAGAAGGACTTCTTGACAGTGGAAATGATGGTAATAATGATGAATCATTGACAAAATTGCTAGAGAAGAATAATGCCCTAACAAAACTATTGGAATTCTTTAGAATAATTGAGAGGGAGGGGGTGAATTAGTTATCCAAGGTCTAGATGTATAAATACAATTTTTCACATCTTAGTGAACCCGTAAAACATTTATCATGATGCATGCATCCATAAGATTATGCACTCACTCAAAACTTGTAGGTTACTTGAAAACATGAAACTTAAAAGATTCAACAACACATTTGACACAATGATTTACATGGTAGCCCAATTTGGGAAAAACCACTAGTAACATGCTACCCTTCTTCACTCTTCCAAAGTGATGCCCTATGAAAGGCTAGCCCTATTAAAGGTTATAATAAACACTATTAAATGTGACCCTATTCAAGGATTTTAATCACCCTATTAGGAGTAAGCCTTGTTAGAGGACTTTAGACCATTCACTTGGAATGTCACCCTATTAAAGAATTAAAAATAATTGTTAGGTCAACTATAATACAAACGATTTACCCTATACTGATACAATTATTAGAGAGTAACATTAAGGCTTGATCTAATAACAACTTACAACTCCATTTGTAGATTATAGATCTCTATTTCAGTCCTCCATTCTGCTTGGGTTTCACACAATTCATCTCTGATAGCTTGTTGACCCTTCAAGCATTCATACCCTTAAGCCTTCTTGCTTAACATGCCAATGAAAATTGTTTACTTTGGTCACTTGATGAAGCAATACCCTTGACTTCTTATCTTCCTTAGGTTCTTGCACATGACAACCCTTGCTTCTAACCACCCATCCCTATAAATAGAGAATTGTGATCTTTTTCCATTCATTATCCATTGTCCAATTTAGGGTTATGACTAATTAGGTAGGATACAATGAATCTACCCTTCATTCCATTTTACTTCTAGAAAATTTTCCTTCAATCCTCTTTGAATTCACCTCAAAAATGGTTTACCATGAATTCTATGCTACCAACTCATAAATCTTATCTTCCACCTAGTTCACACAATCTAAGAAAAAAACTTGTTAGCTCAGATCCATTGAATTCACAATCTTTCTAATAATGCTAACACTTGACATTAACTATCCTATGATGCTCAACACATACTACATTGCTTGAGATCCTCTGTAAAATCACTTGGCATGTACAAAAGTTTATTTGTTCTAAACATCAACTAAACTTTACTTGGCATCCACTATTTTTCTTGACATACACTAAAATAAACTTTTACTTGGATCCAACTAATTTTCAGCTCGGCTTGTGCTTAGTTTTCTCGACACCTATTATCCATTTGGTCAAGCTTGGTAGGAAAACTTTGTTTAACTTGTTCTTCTAAACTTTCTTAGTGTAACCAACCTTTGTAACCTTAAGTAGATTATCATTTTACTGTCTTAGCTGATTCTTGTACTCCTCTTTCATATCATAACTCAACATTTCCTTTGGGTTCTTTTTTTACATCTTTCTAATCAAATCCTCTTCATGTATCAAACAAGTGATAGTACTTAAATCATATACGTAGTTGTCTTAATAGAAAAAGAGGGTTTGACATTAGTAAAAAATAATGATTGAAACACATTTTATCATACTTGTATCAATCTAGTTTCAACAATCTCCTCTTTCAACAAAAAGAAGTAAAAGATCTAAATCTAGAGAATAAGAAATTCAATTAGTTACACTATTTGAAGCAATCAATCAACATGAGAAAGTAATGACAGACAAGCTTATGGTTGAGGAAGAAAAAAAACATATGGCTAGTAGACTTGAAGAGAGATCATTTGAATTATAGAAGCTCACCAATAATCATCTAGATATGATAAATCAACTAGGAATTGCAAATCAAGAAGCAAACATAAAAAATTTGGAGATCACAAATCCAAGGCTATAAAATGAGCAATTAAAAAGTGAGTTAATGCATGAAAAGGAAGTAATGGATAGAATGAATAAACTAAATGAAGTAATCAAACACTTCGAAGAAACTATGAGGTCATCTAGAATAAAAAGACACCTCTGGACTTTGATTCAACTAGCACTCATCATCTACTAAAGAAGGAGAATCATCCAAAAGTGGAGAACAAAGGAATACAAAATCCAAAGACAAACCTACATGTCATCACTATGGGAAAATTGGTCACACAAACAACATTTACATAAGAAAAAATGGTATGCAATCTCCTAAACCTAAATCAAGTGGTAATTGTTTTAATTGCAAGAAAGTGTGACATCAAGCACATGAATGTAGATCAAAGAACAATGAATCAACCAAAAAGAGATCTAAATTCAAAGGTCATTGCTACAATTGTTGGATGTATGGACATAGAGCTTATGAGTTTAGATTCAAGAAAAATTCAAATTGGTTACTTGAAAAACAAACTCATATAGAAAGGAAAGGTAATTCATACAATGGACATTATAATACATAGTACAGTTGTCACCATTATGTAGAATATGGACACATTCTAGAGAATTGCATCAAACCACATTTCAAAGGAAATTGCAAGAAATGGCTAAATGGAGAGATAGTATGTTTCAGTTGTCACAAAGTTGGACATATCAATAGAAATTGAAAAACTAGAACACCAACACCAGTACCTAGTAATAGAAGTGACAAACCTAAATGAAAGAAAACATGGATAGATATAGTAAGAGCTGGAAGCAGTAGAGCAGAAGAAATTGTGATCACTCAATCTAATGGATTAGGTGATCACACCACATCTCACTATAGAAAGAAGCTATGTATGAAATATATATTCAATGTTATATTTTACATCAGTTCTTAGCATAAAAGTGATAAAAGTTCATATTTGCATAAGTTAAGATGCATTAAGATGAAGAAAAAAATCATTAAGTACCAAGCATTAGTGATACGATCTATATTTATCAACCTTTGCAGTATAGACTGAGTGATCAAGGAAGGTAATACATTGACCAAATGAATTGGTTATGGCCAAATAAGTAACCTTGACCACTGGACTAGCTATCATATGCCAACTAAGTATAAAGACATTAATTGTATACCTAAAATAAAAATTTTAATGTATTTATTGAATTTGGACATTCATTTTCACTCACCAAGTGATCTAAGATATTACGAGAAGATTTTAAGGTGATCGAATCAATTTTAGAAACAAGTGCAAAAGAATCACATAAATTTATTAGCAAATTTGTGGAAAAAAGTAAGTATTACTCTCAATGCTGAGTTAAATATTTAGTGAAGATATTTAGAAAAGATTTTATTTTAAACGTAGTTCAAAATGACATCTAGAAGTCAAATGATGTAGGACAATAGTGTATGAATCATAAGGAATGATCAAAGTCCTCCACCAAAACTTAAAAAACTAGTAAACATTGAAAACAATGTTGATGATATTTGAGCTATATCATCAATTTCATCTAGAGTCTTTACTATTCAAGATTTAAGATCATGTTATCAATGCAAGGTCAGAGAAATTAGAGATTTTGAAATTAGAGTAGCTTTTGAGAAACTATGTCATGATGGAATCCTAAAGGATGCATACAAGATCATTGTTGAGAAAGGGCTTACCCATGCCCTAGGATTTCTAAAGGCTTTTAAAGTCAAATGGATAAAGGTTGTTCTCTTTCATATTCATGATATGAAAATATGGTTGGAAGGTGGGCTAATCAATATTAACAAGGCTATCATTCACAGGGTAATTGGGTACCCTACTTTGGATCGACCAAAGAGTATTAGAAGTGAAATGAAGAATAAAATTGAAAATATGACAAAGGCTAAGATGAATGGTCATGGTATATCAAATGATGGAATTGAGGACCCATTAATTGAATTTGTTGTTTGTGTAATAGCAGAATTTTTTTATAAATCTAGTAGGTTGAACAACATACCCTATGTAGTAGTGGATTTGGGATACAAAATTGTGAAGAAGGATCATTCATATGATCTTGCGAAGTTGTAACTTCGCCAACTTATAGAGAACTTAGAGGAAGTGAGGAAAGCCAAGAACACCTTTTGTAGGTTTGGATCCTTATTAGTTTGTATATTTTTATATGTACAAAAATCTTTTCCTACTATTGGAACAATTACATGATGATGGGCATCATGTAATAAATCTTTTTATTCCTATTTTCAACAACCAAAAAGACATCTTTTGAAAGTTAATGTGTATAAATAATAGGAATTATATGCATTTATACTCAGGTAATTGAATTTTAGAGTTAATTTTGAACTAATGGATTAATTTTAATATTCGGTTGATAAATATATACTTTTCCTTATTCAATCTAAATAAAATATGTAAAACTATGATATTGTTATACACTTTACTATGTCCAAGATGCTCACAGAATTTTAGGTTGAGATATTTGGGAAGGATCAAGCTATATACACCAGGCGATCAAGTCAAATCAAGAACTACATCATAGAATTGAAGAAAATGACCAATAAGCTGAAGTATGAATGTACATTTTTATGACTGACTGGCATGTAGTTGATGGATTTATTCTATTGAATAGAACTTTTACTTTTGTCCTCTTTTGTCCCAGTCAATACTATACATGCATATTGATTATTTTTTTTATTTTAATAAGAAATTCTATATATTCCGCTCCTATTTTTTTTTTGTAAGAGGACCACTATTACTTTACTTTGATATATGGAAGTTGTAATAGTTTTTATGAAGTTAGTTGAAAAGGTTTAGTAGTTTAGGAATTTAGTTTGGGACTTGTTTTAGCATTTCATAGTTGTAAGGAAAGACTTTATTTAAGACTCAACATTGAAGCTCTAATAATGGAGAAAATCATTTTGGACATTATTTATGTCATGGATGCACTGGAAATGAGAATCATTATACTCAAATGGATTAGGATGATAAGGTAGATTCTATTAGAACATTTTAAGATAGTTGTTATTCTTTTTAATAGAAATAATTTTCTTCTTTGTTTAAGTATGGGGAAATTTTAAAATACGAACAATATTTAAATGGACAATGTAATACACCAAAATTGGCTCATTTCCATTATACCAATTTTGTTCTATTTGATCAAAGCTAAAGTCTTATTTGATCAGGCAAATTCTTGTTCTAACATTCGTTACTTGACTTAATTATCAGATGCAAAAAACCCATATCTACATTCATCATACTTATTATTTAATTCCCATTGTATTTACTCATATTAGTCACATTGAACCTATTTGATTTAAATTTAATTTAATATAAAGTATTTATACTTTATTAAATTAAATTATCACCTAAGGCTAATGTACTAAGGAATTAAATTTATTTAATTTAATAAATATACCTATTCTAATTAATTGAATGAAATTATTTAATTAACTGGAAAAGATATTTATGAGTTCATATCTCATTTTATTAAATTAAATATCTTTCCTAATTCTACTCTTTAGTTCAAAATGGAAATTCCTAGTTAACTATTGCTTGAATTAGAAGTGATTCAAAACACTTGCTCTAACACTAGAGTTTATCTGATTTAACTATTTCTTGCACACAAGATCTGAGGTAGTTAACTCCATCTAAATTTGGAATCTTCCACTATGACTGAAACTATGCTTCGATCCTGACCATCTATCTGAGTTGATTTCAACTATTGATGGATTCTAGGAATTCTATTTAAGGGACTCATAATTCCTCATTATGGAGGTTGAATTGAATTGCTATCGAATTGCTTTTTCATTTTACACTCATCTAGCTTATTAAGATTTTCATATATTTTCATTTCTAGGTTAATGACATTTAGAGTTAAATGCATACATTTAATCTAGTTTTCTTTACAAGTTCTTAAATTAGTTACACAATAATTCTAGATTACATTGCACATTCATATGGATCAACTACATCTTTAAATCCTTCATTCTTAGAGTGTTTGGTTGCCTAAACCTCAAATCTGAGGATATTAAATAGGCAAAATCCTTCTAGATAGAAGGCAATAGGTTAGCTTGCTAGATCTATTTTGAGTGAACAAACTCATGTTCATCTCAAGATGAATATGCATACAAAGAACATGTTGAAGTGTGTGTGTGGACTCTGAGGCCACATTCCACATATATAGACAATATTCAATAGGTAGAGATATAGTAGAGTTTATAAGAACTATTTAGAATTGGACTCTTTGTTCTAAGATTAATTACAAGAATTTTCCCCATTAGTTAACATCATTTCTTTTCAACAAAGTAAGATTTTTAATAGATTATATAGAAACTCTATCGTTACTTTAGATTGATAAGATAGGACAATAAAATGTTAGGAATGTCTTTAAGTTTTAAAATAGGAGTAAATTAAAACTTAGAAGCTTAGTTAGGGAAGTTCTAGATTGCTCTAGATTAGGTTGATAATACAAGTTAGTCACTATTTATAGTGCAATAAACCCCCAATCAGTGAATCCTCATTGAATGATTCTTATAGTAGACAACCTTGTACATGCCTTGGTCAATATTTGAATAAGAAATTAAATGATGCAAATTGAAAAAACAAAAAATTTGCACATCATTTTTCTCACCATTGCCAAGGATTAACCATATGAATAGTTTGAAGGACCTTGTCCATTTAAGATACTAGTGTTTAAGGATATTGTGCTGAAATAGTTTGATGAGATGAAAAAAATGACCTAGAGATCAATTAGGATGCTATCTACCCCTTAGACAAAATTTCGGTGAAGAAAATAATGACTTATTGAATTAGCAATACTAGGAAGAAAATATGTTTGGTAACAAAATTGAAGAGAATATTCATGAAGAAATTTAAGAACAACTTGGAAATAATCATGAAGTAAAAATGGGTGATCACGCTGGAGACAATTCACCTCATGATATGAAATTTTAGTATCCAATAGATATAAATAGGGGGGACAATGAACCTCCTATGAAAAATATCTCACTAGCAAATTTGCCAAATTTTCACGAAAAGACTTTTGAGGATCCTGATCAATCTATTTTTGAATTTAAAGTCCTCTGTCAAACCTATGATTATACATTTGATAACCAAAAGCTAAATTTTTTTCTTTCAACATTAAATGAATGTTCCTTGAGATGGTTTATGGGTCTTCAACCCAGACACATCTCAACTTGGGAAGAAATGGAAAATGCATTTTTGGATAAGTATGAAGATTATTGTAGGGTCAGGGTGATGCAGGAGCATCTAGAGGTATAAGGGAAATCCTGTGTCATCCAAAAAAATGTACTTAGACTTAGTTTCTATTTCATGTGTTTTCATTTTTGGATACCCATTTGGGTCGAATAAAGGTTCCAAGTCTCACAGTTCCACTATTAGTGTTCTAGGTTAGAGTTTTTAATCACCTTGGGATACATATAAATGTCAAAAAAATAGGAGTATGTAATTGAGCCATCAATTTGGTGAACTAGAAGGTGTAAATTGGCCATATGAATGTAATTGAAATTTGGAGCATTCCAGAAAAAGAATCAGGTCAAAAGGCCCCACGGTTTGAAAGTTATCGTAGTTTTTCAATTTTTGGAGACCTCCTAAGAATGCTTCAAAGTCAAGTTAGGGGAATTAAATGACCTCAAAAAGTGCAAAAAAATAGAGGATGAGTGCAGCTGGTCCATAGGGCTATAGAGCACTTCGAGAGCTTTCCAAAAATGTAAACGGTTTGTCAATCGGAGCTACGGTTCAAAAGTTATCCCTCCCGAAAGTTTAGTTACCATTTCTGGATTTTTCTAATTTTGCGCCGACTTCTAATGTGACTTCTAGAGCCTTCTATTTGGTGTGTGGATGCCTACTAGCACTTTCTAGAATTTATTCCTAATCCTTAACCCTTTGGGGTCTATTTAAGAACATTTCTAGCATTGTAAATGGTAGTTTGGAGTGGAGTTTGAGAGGAGGTACTAAAAGGAAAAATTATCTCCAAACTTATACTGTTGTAAGCCCTTAGGGAATGTTTTGAAGTCTATTTTCTCTGTACTGAATGTACTAGTATATTTTCATAGTTAATAAAATTTTCCCTTTCCTGTTGTGTCCATTCTATGCTTGGGTCGTGTCCCCATCACAGGGATAGAAAGGAAGAACTATTTTGAATGAGGAAAATGGAAGATTATGCTGTCAGGTTTCAATTTGTCCATCAAAGATATGGGAATAGTTTAATAGATGATATTAGAAAGACTATTTTTCTCAAAGGATTTGATGACTCTAGAGATTCTTTGAATCTCATGGGTAAATGAGACATTAATAAATTAAACTTGCAAGAGATTATTGATAAATGTTGTAACTATTCTAGAACCAAATATGGGATAATAGCTTCTAAGAAAAAGGGATTATAGCTTGATGTTAGTCAAGTAATGGAATAAATAGAAAATCTTAAGAAAAATGTTCTTAATGATTTGAGTGGACAATTAGATAGGAGAAGTTCTTAAGCACTAGCTATTTACTGCTAAAAAATGTAGAGGAAAACATTTATTACAAGAATTCCCATTGGATACTATTAAAGTTTATGCTATATGTGATTTTTCATATGGTATAAAGACTTGTAAAATCCTCTCTGATATAAAAAACAAGGAAATATAAACTAAACAATATTTAAACTATGATGGGAAGAGGAATCAAAATCAGGGACCATATGGTGGAAGAAATAATTGGAATAATCAAAACCAGTTGAATAATCAAAACTGATAGAATAATCTAAACCAATGGAACAAACCTAGTTGGAACAATCAAAACAATAAACCCTCAAATGTGCCTTGGGGGGGACACCAATCTTCTTGGCATCATAATTAATGGCAACATAATCAACCTCCTTGGAAAAACCCAACTAATCAATGACAACCTACCAAACATCATAATCAACAATTGAAAAATAATTAGAACTTTAATGAGCAGTGAGAACCTAATATGAATCTCTTGCCAAACAAACCAACTGAGCAAGTAAATCAACCTCAAATACTTGCTCAACCTGTGCCAAATCCAAGGAATAAACAAACCATTATTGTTAATAAAAATCTTCTTGGCCTTAATTTCATAGAAGTAAATGACTTACATTTAAGAAACATAATATTTCCAGTATCAACTTATGTCAAACCTTAGGAAAAAGAAAAATCTCAAGAAGCCAATAAACCTTTGATAACTAAGCCTTAGGAAGATCAGATGAACCCTACAAAGGTACCCTATCTTGAAAGGATTAAAGATCAAGAAGCATGAGATAATGCCAAAGAACAAAGAAGATCATGAAGATATATTGGACTCTCAGTTATTAAAGGAATTGAAGAAAATTAATATTGAAATTCCATTTCTACAAGCTATCAAGGATATTCTTGAGATCAACAAATTAATTAAAATATTATGCATAAAGACTCCTGGAAGAAAGAAAAAAATGCCTTCCATAGTCTGTTAGAATATATAGTCCACCAATATAAATGAGAGTTGGGGGGGGAGTTGAATCAGTTATTCACTAATATCACAATTATTAACCTTATATAACTTTAACCATATGAGCAATATAAATAGAAACCAAAACAAGATAATCATACACAATAGCACTGGATATATTAACTAGGGAAACCCATAATCAAAGGGAAAACCTTGATGGGGATGGTACCCTAAAGATGATGTACTAATTCAAGCATTCCTTGTTAGAGGATGGACCTTATTAGGAGTCTATGAATATATTTAGTACATATGTATCCTTGTTAGGATGCTTTGAATCCTTGTTAGAGATTCTAACCCTGTTAGTAGTTGTGCCAACCCTGTTAGGAGTTACAAAAGATAGCTAGACCCACTACCCAAAAAACCTAAAGGGAAAGACCAATGAATCCACTGTCCAAATGATCTCTATATAATTCCTTGTAGAATAATAGAAGTGAAATGTACTTCCTTCCTCTATCTCTATCCTATCAACTAGACCTCTTCTCCTTTTGATCTTGTAATTAGATCACAAATCTTGCATCCAATAATTCCTAAGATAACTTACACCTATTTACCAAACACTCTACTTCTCACACTTTACACTTCATGCAACAATGGTTACTATAAAAACAAGAAAAATATCTTATTTTATACAATATCTTCAAAATAATTCCTTGAGTTAGCCTTGAGGCTTTCCTAATTAATTATAATGAGATAAATAAATAATTACAATTAAAATAACATTGTCAGCTCACAGTCTCTACAAAAATTCACATGTGTAATGCTAGGGCTTGCACACTTGTTGACATAACCAAAAGATTGTCCTCTATGACTGCCTAATTGTGCATCTTCTTACTGCATCTTAGATGTAAGATAGAAAAAAAATGCCAAGAAGTGTTTTCCCAATACTCAATCTCTAAACTACTCTCTATAAATTAGGTACAACTTCTATACATCTTTGAACTATACTCTATGCACCTAATCACAACATCAAGACATAATACAGAACATGTCCATGATTGCACATCACTAGACAATCAAATTTTTTTTGGTACCATTAAGATCTATGTCTGCTACTTAGCTAGTCTTTACAAAAACTATGGTATGTTGACATCAATAAAAAACATAGTCATGAATGCAACATGTCAATATTCTCCAATGCTTAGGATACTCCCCTAAAGTAGTATCATCAAAATTCATGCTAATAATATCCCCCTTTAGCATTCATGGAAACATATATGAAAAACCATCTAAGCTCTAAGAATACCGAATATTACTCTATTGCTGCTATTGACCAACATCAATTCTTCACATGCTAAAAAATTTTCACTGCATCAAGTGCATACTCCCACTTCCTTATATGCAATTTCTCTATTCTTCTTCTTCTTCTTCTTCTTTAGGATTAGGAATATTTGTTCACTTCACACTAAAAGACTCACACTACATCAAGTGCATATTCCTACTTCCTTACATGAATCTTTCTAAATATCCCTAAAGAGATATCTCTCCCTCTTTGATACTTAGGAGTTCTTCTCCCCCATTGCCTAGGAGATATTTTTCAAGAATATTCTCTCCCCCATTGGCATCAATATGAAAGGCCTAAATATTACAAGATACCAATTTCTAATATATTGCTTCAAGTCTTCAACCAGCTGGAGTGTCCAAAGACACCGTTCAAGACCAAATACCAATAGTCCTCAATGACTTAGCTTATCATAAATACTCCCCCATTTAGGAAGCATCAACATTTAGTCCATTCAAATAATAATGCTTTGTACTACTGGATTGATGCACTTACTGCATCATCTACTCAAAAGTAGGAAGGGGCATAACCCCAAGCATACCTCTCAAGTACTCAAATGTATCTTTAGGAAAAGGCTTTGTAAAGATATCTACAATCTAATCTGTAGTACTCACATACTCCAATCTGATCTCCTTTTCTACTACTTTTCTCTCAACACATTATAATTAATAGATATATGCTTAGTCTTAGAATGCAATACAATATTCTTAGATACACTCACTATAATTGTGTTATCATAGTATATGATAATAGGTTCTTCAAAATAAATTCTTATATCCTTCAACATTTGCTTCATCCACATAACTTGATTACAATTATTTTCTACTGCAATATACACTACCTCAATTATACTCTAAGAAATACAATCTTGCTTCTTTCTTAACCAAGAAACTAATCTTCTTCCAAGAAAGAATGCTCCACCACTGGTACTCTTTTTGTCATCCATACTACCTACCCAATCCACATCAATATATGAACATAGAGAAAAATCACTTGATCTATCATACCAAATCCCATAGTTAGATATTCTTTTTAAATATATAAATATCCTCTTTACTACTACAAAATGATACTCCTTAGGATCAACTTGAAATCTAGCTACTATCCTAACTTCATTTTCTATATTTGGTCTAGTGTGAATCAGTTATTGCAAACCTCCAATCATGGATCTATACTTCTTCTCTACTACAAATATCTCATATTTGCTAGAAAAATTGTGACTAGCTATCATAGGTGTACCAACTAACAACTTTCTAATCCAAATCTCTTCAACAAGTCTTTCAAGTGATTAGCTTGTGAAAAAAAAATACCATCACAATTTTGCAAAATCTACAATTCTAGGAAAAACTTTTTTTCTCCTCTCATGCTCATTTCAAACTCATTCTTCATCTCTTTAGAAAAAGTATCACTTGTTTCATCATTAACTCCAAATATGATGTCATCAAAAAATATTATTATTATTAGCAAAACATTTTCAACTTCTTTCAAATCGAAGTTACTATCTATCGTACCTTTACCAAATCTAAGCTTTTCAAAATAACTATCCAACCTTGCATACTAGGTTCTAGGTGATTTGTTCATATCATATAGAGGTTTCATTAATCAAAATGCCATGTCTTTGTCTTTTGATAAATTAAAACCTTCAAGCTACTCAATATATACCTCTTCTTCAAGTTCTCTATTCAAGAAGGTTAATTTAACATCCATCTAATAAACCTTGAACTTCTTATTTTCTACATAATCCAAGAACATTCTTACCGCTTCCATTATGGCTATAGGTGCATGCGTCTCCTAATAGTCTATGCCTTCTTGCTATGAATATCCCTTGCATACAAGTCTACATTCTCACAACTTCACCTTGCTCATTCATCTTTTCTTTGAATATCCATTTGCTTCCTATCACATTCTTATCTTTAGGTCTAGGAACTAACTCTCATGTATCATTCTTCACAATTTGATCTAATTCTTCCTTCATTTCTTGAATCCAATGACCATCTTTACATGCTTCATTTGTGCTCTCAGGTTCAACTTGAGAAATCAAACATATCTCACCATTTACTCTATTTCTTGTCATCACACCTTTGTATTTTCTTCCAATTATCTTCTTATGAGGATGATTCTTTGTTAGATTCCTATTAGGAGTAGAAGTTGACATCTCAACTCTTATCTAATCTCTAGGTTTAGATCTTTTCTCTCATCTTTGCTCAATAATTAATGAATCATTCTGCGAATCATTGTCAATCTCAAAGATTTTTTTTTTCATTTTGTCTAACAATTCTTGAATTATAATTTACCATCTTTTCCTTAGTTCTAAAATTTTCATCAATCCTTAGATTTTCACATTCAACTATTGCCTTAGTTCTATAGTTAAAATATTTGTATGCCTTTCTTTTCAATGAATAGCCAAGAAACATACCTTCATCACTTCTTGGATGGAATTTATCAATGTCATCATCTTTCTTTATATAACATTTGCTCCCAAATATTCTAAAATACTTAATTAGTGGTGAATGACCAAACCATAGTTCATAAGGTGTCCTTCTCATTCCTTTTCTAATCTATACTCTATTTAGAGTGTATACTATTATATTATTACTTCTCTCCAAAATTTCTTAGAAACATCATTCTTAAACAATATCTCTCTTGTTGCGTCTACTACCAACTTATTTCTTGTTTCAACAATCCCATTTTTCTCAAGTGTTTTAGGTGAGGATAGATATCTTTTGAATAGGTGAACTCTCCTCCTCTATCTAATCTCAAACATTTTATCTTAGCACCAAATTCATTCTCAACTCTATTCTTAAATATCTTAAACTTCTCAAAATATTTAGATTTCTCTTTAAGAGATTCTACCCACACCATTCTAGTGAAATCATCAACAAAAATCATAAAGTACTTATCACCATAGAAACCCCTTGTTCGTAAGGACTACTCAGATTTGTGTGAATGATCTCCAGCTTTTCTGTGGTAGTAAACTTCTTGCTAGGAAATGATACTTTCTTCTATTTAGCAAAAATACATTCTTTACAAACAACATTAGTAGGCTTTGTAATCTTAGGCAAGTCTCTGACTGCAAATGTGCTACTAACCTTTACAATATTATCAAAGTTTATGAGACATAATCTTCTATACCACAATCAACTATTGTCCACTTTAGCTACCAAACATGTCATTTTAGTAGGATTCAATTGATATTCATTACCTTTGGATCTTGTGCCTATTCTAATTAGCTTACCATCTTTGTCTTTGATAATGCAAGTCTTCTTAGTGAATTACAACTGATAACCCTTCTCCACCAATTGTCTAACACTCAAAAAATTGTACTTCAATCCGTCAAAAAAATAAACATCATCAATGTTAGTTGTACTATCAAGAGTAATGGATCCAATTCATGTTATACGACATGTTGCATTGTTACCAACTCTAACAAAACCTTCATCATGATTCCTAAATTTAATGAACTTATTCATAGCACTAGTCATGTGATGTGAACAACCACTATCAATTATCCAATCAGATTTCTTTTCCAGTTGGGAAACTAGAGCTCTTTCTTCTCTAATTTCTCTATCAAGATCATCTTCCTTGATAGCCACAAATCCCAATTCATCATTACTTTCACTTTGAACTTTCTCATTAGATTCTTCATCTTCAATTATATACAAACAATTTCTATCCCTATAGGCTTAAAATTTCCCTTATACTTTTTTCACTCTTTTAGGACATTTAGATGCATAATGAGAGAATTCATCACAAGTCCAACATTTAAAAATTTTCTTACCATCTTTTTCTCTTCTCACAAGAAGGGCTATGCTTTCCTCAATCTTCTTGTCTTCATCAGATTTGTTGCTACCAAAAAAATCTCCACATGTGCTTAGACTTCTTGTCAGATTAGGTTGAATGTTTAGGGTGTTGGAGCTCAAAATTGTTTTCTCATTTTGAGCTTCCATTTAAAATTTTGAATCAAGGCAAGCCTATGAAAGCCCCATAAATGCATATATACCGATTGTACTTGTAAACCCCCAGAGGTTTTTAATGCTTCTAAAACCTTTCATCGAGCGTGTCTAAGTGTTCCATGATGATAATTTGTCATCCCGAGTCATTCAGTGAAGTCTCCTTTTAAGCAATTGTCAAACTTGTATTTTCACGTGTCAAATAACGATAGGAGGCTATGTTTGCAACTGAATATTTCACACCCAGAATTGCGTCATGACTTTCCACTTTGAGAGTGTCTAGTGTCCATACTTGAGAACCTATGTTTCAGATTTTGAGTCGTTTCAAGTCCGTTTGACTAGGTTTTGAATCCCTCAAAGTTGGTCAGTTACTGTTTTCATATTTTTGCAAAATATTCAAAATTCTGGGAAGCCCTGTTTGACGAGTAATAACTTTTGACCAATTGATCCAAATGTTGAAATTCCTATTGCATTACATTGTAGGCATCAAGGGCTTGTTATGTTTCAAGTTTCATATCATGAAAAATCTATTTGATCAGTTTTCAAGCGTGATTCCAAATGGAATTTTTGACTTTTTGCTGGTGTTAGTATTTGCAGATTGATTGGAAGCCCTATTTGTGACATTATATCTCTTGATCTATGATTGGTCAAGTCAAATGGATTATACTCCTATGTTGTCCTCTAGAAATACTCCAAGTGTGTCAGTTTTTAAGTCTTGAGGAATCTGTTTGCACACTTTTCCAAGGTCAATCAATTTGTAAAAATCGTTATCTTGTCATTGTTTCTTGTCTGCAAATCCAAGTAGCCTACTTTGAAAGTCTACCATTTGCGCTTAGTTATTCATCATGCACATAAATCATAGATCCATAATGTCCTCATGAAAGAGAATGAGTGCCCCAGTTTTCATTTCCCTATGTGCTCATTTGCCTAGTTTTTCGAGTCGATTCTAGAGCCAATTTGTTGTTTTCTGATATGTTTGCTTGCAGGTAATTCTGAGAAGGCAACTTTAACAGTCAATATCTTTTGACTCAAAATTCCTCATGAGACAAGATCTGATAGGATACAAGTATGTGGAACAAAGAGTCAGTGTGCCAGCTTTCAGAGCCTGGTCAGAGGTTTGGGTCAGTTTTCAAAGGCAGTCAAGGGACCTCCTCGCACCAAATTGACAATTTGCAAAGAAAGTGATAAAATGGGTTTTCAATGACAAATTTTTGATCGAACTTTTTTCTAATCAATATGAGATGTGAATGAATCAGTTTTGCAATCCAAGTGTTCAAAATTTTTTTTTTTTAGCTGGACCCACTTTGGGGCCCGACTAAATTCATTAGATTTGCAACAACTAGTAAGTATTTGGTATGCTTTGAGAAGAGTGGTCTTAATGAATCTGGTTGTTATAAGTGTTTAGTGTATGGATATTGTTTGGCTAGACCAAATGGATCTATGGAAGCATGGACTTGATGAATTCATTTTGATATGCGTAACCCCTTTTTCATAATAAATCTAAATGGCTCATGATCCATCGTTTGTGGGCTAAGTTTGATCATGGGAGTTGAAGCTACTCTCAAGGTCTCAACAGATATGTCTTTCTAATTGTGTAAAAGTGGAAGATGTGAGATATTAGAAGTTCAAGCTCTAGTCTTCCATAACTCTTCTATGAATATCCACTTATTGATAATCTACCAATCCTCTTTATAATTGAAGAGAAACAACAAGCTTTAGCTTCTTTTCCTAAAATATATAATGCATCTTTTTGTCCCCAAAATAGGGAAACAAAGACATGGGGATCTCAATCTTCAAAGATTCTCTCTAGAGACAAGATACCCATGTATTCTGAAGTGGAGAACCCATGCATCACTTTTGAAGATGATTGTACAATCTCTAGCGAGCTAGTCAATGATGTAATAAGTGTAATGTCTACATTGTGCAACGTAGTCAACAAAGAACTCTTTGCTCAATGCAAGGGATGAAGAACACCAGCGTGAAGGGTGAAGCCCATGTGGGGGCAGTGTTAAAGAGAGATAAAACTACGTACAAGCATATCAAAAGCCATTTTTTAGAGAAAAACATGGGCAAAGAAGTTTTAAAAGAAAATCGTAGGTCATAGTCCACATTAAAAGCAGAGGAGAGCATCTACGTTTAGGAACAAGGCATCCATGATAAGATGTTTTTCATAAAAAATCCTTGCATGTAAGAGGGGCATCCAAGACTGTAGGAAAAGAAGGTAGGGGAAAGCTATTTGGTAGCGAAGTACTCACAGACACAAATGGCGAATTAAGTGATGCCATTGTATCCGCCATGCAAAGAATTCATGTAGCTCTGGTCTTATTGAATCTTGTAGACAAGATAAAGGTCTCTACTCCCTATAGCATGGCAGTTCTCGAGAGCTCAATTCCTCCCTTAGCCACTACATCCACACTTGGAGAAGAGGTTAAGCATGCCATGAAAAGAACAAAGCATGAAAGTAGGGGAGGAAGCCGTAGAGGAACCCCTAAACAAGAAAGAAGCTGCTAGTTAAAAATTAAGCCGCAGTCCACATGCAAGTAAAGGAACACAACCTCACATTTTTAGAGGTCTCAACACTAGTTAGAGGCATCAAAAGGCCCACATTGAATGCTAAGGGCCTGTTTGGTTGCAAGCATAGGAATTGAGAATTAGAATAGAAAATTTGAATGAGAATGGAGAATAAAGAATAGGAATGGAAAAATGCAATCCGCTCTTGTTTATCCCTTGTTTGGTTATGCAAGCTTAAATTGGAATAGGGTTAACTTGCAATCGGTGCCATTTGAAAATATTTTTGAAGATGTAACCGACACCATTGGAAAATCACTGAAATATTTGAAAATATTGAAGACAAAGTTCCAGTGCTCACCCTAGGTCAAAGCAGATTTGAAAATTTAATCAAATTTGAGAAAGTTAAAATGAATGCAAGAATAACAATTCCAATTACAGGTTTTTTTTGGAATGGACAAAAGCTCATTTTGAGGCTAAAATGAGAATATGTATTCCTATTCCCTATTCCTATTCCACACACCAAACAAAGAATACAAATCATATTCTAATTTCCTATTCCTATTTCGATTGTATTCCAGCAACCAAACGAGCCCTAAGTGAACACGCAACATGATTACACAGTGCAGAGAATGGAGCTTCTGGTTCTGAGCACACTACAATGAAGAATAGGTTCATCTCCAAAGTCATTGAGCGTAACAATGCCGCTGTCACTGGCAGGAAAAGCCATAGGCAGTTAAATGAGAGTCCACACAAGTTTAAAAGAAGAAACAGAGGCATCAAAAATGCAGCCATGAAGATTCAAAGCCGCAGAGAGTTCCTCCCACACTGAAAATAGTCAAAAGGGCAAAGCATTTGTCCCATATTGTTTATGTGGAGAACTTTTAAGTTTTTTAAATAGAAGAGCACTCCAACCATATAATGTCTTAAGAGACATGCATTTTGTAAGCCGCAGGTCATAATGTGGACCCCAAATAGATGACATTAGTTGTGCAATGATTGATAAATTTTGAATGACCTCATGAGTACGCTGATGTGGAGGTGGGAGCTTGTGATTGCAACACATGGCCACATCCGATGGTGTGTGCATTCTCGCATTTCCAAGGTGCTCACGAGATAAATATTGCGAGAAAATAGATTTTTTCCACATGGTAGTGTGGGTCCTAGATGTAATGACATGGTAGAGACGTGTAGGTTTAGGGAGGTTCACCAGATGTCGCCACATGTCACGATCTGACGATTGACGCTTCCCTGCAAAAACAAGTTGCACAGTTGTTAAAAAATGCAAGAATGCATATTTTTGCCATGTGGCACAAACCCACCCAATAATGATGTGTCACTACATTTGAGAGGTTGACCAATCATGGAGCACCACATGGCATTGGTCAAACAAAGGGTTGATCACAGAGTGGAAGGATAGAGGAAAAATGTGAAGAGTTAAAAAATATATTTTAATCATTTTTTCAATTTTAGTTGCATGTCAGAGTTTTAAGTTCCAAAAGGGGATTTTATTCTAAAGTTTTGACTTTAGATAAATTTAAAATTTTCAAAATTTAAAATCAAAGAAGTGCAGACCTGACTTTTCAACCAGGGGGACGATTTTTAAACAGACTTTAAATGGGTTTCTGATAAGCAAAATAGGCAATGTTATATATTGCCGAAACCGAGAGGGAATGAATTTTTTGATTCTAGAATTGGTTTTTACACAAAACATAGTCTGTTCTTTCTATAGGGGGTTTTCTATCAGAGGTTGGTTGGCATGTTTTATCAGGTGTTTTGAATCACTAGTTGCAAGATTCAGTGAAAAGATGCCTAAAATACATTCTGTAACTTTTGTATCTGATTATTTTGTGTCTTCATGGTGTTTTGGCTAGAATTTGATCAATTAGCATGTGTTCGGATTCAGCTATTAGATTTCATCATTTAGCTAAGATGTTTGGAAGTCAGTTACATTATAATGATGAAACAAAAATCAGATCAGTTGGGTAGAGAGAGGAAAGAGATTTTGCAACTGAACAAGATGGGATTCCAAGTGGACAGATGTCAATTGTAGATTCAATCCAGGATTTCTTTCTTGTCTATATATTTCCCTTTCTTTCTCATTCTAGAGGTTCCAGTCTTTTGGAGAAAAATTTGCACATTACTGTAATACCAAGGTCTTAGATCCATTTCTGGTTGCATTCCCATGACTGTGACACCATTTTCCTTCAGAAAATTTCTCTCATGTGAATAGCAAGTGTAAAGATAATACAGATAGTTTTGAGACGTTAGGTTGTTTCATGTTTTGATTTCATGCACCTGAATGTATATTTTCAAAGAAAATGAATACATATGAGCAATAGTTTCACTAGCTTCATTTTGTTTCTTGTCTCTTGTCTTAGCAATCTGTAAGTCTTATGTGGTTTTGGAACAAAGATCTAAGACCCATTTGCATCCCTTTTAGGTTGTATGTTTGATGTATTTTTCTATTGGACCAAAGGGCCAAGTAAATGCTTGATATGTTTAACAAGGTTGCTAGTTACTTGAGAAGGATATTTTGTAAGAATGAGATCTGAATGAACATTGGTGTCTGAATCACAAGGTTATTAGATAGATCTGATGTTTGAGTATACGGAATATGTCCTGATGTCACAGATGTATGTTTTCAATTCATGGAATTTCCCAATGGATTAGGCACTGATCATATATAGGATCATTAGGTTTTGTTGCATGTTTGAGGATTTGTTGAACATCAACATCAATAATCAACGCTTTTCCCTTTCATGTTGAAGAGCTATAATAGAATGCCCTCACTCAGCTTGTGTGATTCCTAGATTTGCATTTAGATACTGTAGATTGATGATTATTTCATGAGTTATCAGGAGAAATAAGGGTTTTATCTGCTTCATATTGTATTCAGTGTATTCTTTGATAACTGGTACCATATAAAGAATCAATAGGTCCACCCGCCTAGGTTTTGCAGAGCCTGAAGAAGAAGAAGGGTCATGCCTTATAGTTGGCCTATTGTTTGAAATGACATGTTGAAAATGCGAGTTAGCTACCCCTAGATATGTCACTTTCTTAGTGGGATAATTGAAAACCTGTAATGTTTTCAAACACCAACATAGGGCACTAAAGGCTATTTTGATTCTAGCTAGATTTATAGGCTATCTCAGATCTACTTTTATAGATTATAATATCATAAGAAATACTTCCTTAGTGAAATCCTTAATGTAGGGCATCAATAGCTAGATCATCTAAACAAATTTCTTAAATGGTGGTGTCAAGATTTTAAAGATATTTCATACTACTTCATCTTCTTCCTTGTTTCCACCAATAGGCTGAGTTTTTTCAATAATTTCTAATATTCTACCAATATGGCTTCTTATAGATTCATCTTCCATCATCTTAGCATCTTGAAATGCACATATCCAATTTTGCAATCTCATTCTTTTTGCATGTGTATCACCTTAAAAAGTAGATTCTAATGCTTTCCAAATTTCATGGGATGTTTGAAGTGACTTTACTTAACTATATTTATTCTCAAGAAGAGCTAATAGTAGAGCCTCTAACTAATATCACAATTACCAACCTTATTAAACTTTAACCATATGAGAAATATAATAAAAAAGAACAAGATACTCACGCACAATAACACTAGATATGTTAACTAGGGAAACCCTTTTTTAGAGGGAAAACCCCAGTAAGGGTGGTACCCACAAGATAATGTAATAATATAAATAATTCTTATTAGAGGATGGATCCTATTAGGAGTATATGAATACATTTAGTATATATGAGTTCCTGTTAAGAGAATTTGAATTCCTATTAGGAGATTCCAACCCTGTTAGGAGTTGTGCCAACCCTATTAGGAGTTTTTGAAGACAACTAGACCCACTATCTAAATAGCTTCAAGGGAAAGACTAATAATCCCACTGTCCAAATGATCCCATTATCCAAATGATCTTTGTATGATTCCTTGCAAAATAATAGAAATTAAATGTACTTCCATCATCTATCTTTGTACTATCAACTAGACCTTTTCTCCTTTTGATCTTGTAACTAGTTCACAAATCTCACATCCAATAATCCCTTGTATCACTTACATGCATTTACCAAACACTATGCTACTTCTCACACTTCACACTTCATACACAAATGGATACTATACAAACAATGAAAACATCTTTCCTTTATACCATATATTCAAAATAATTTCTTGAGTCTGCCTTGAGGCTTTCCCAATTAATTATAATAAGACAAATAAATAATTACAATTACAATAGCCATGTTGGCTCATATTCTATAAAAAAATTCACATGTGTGATACTAGGGCTTGTACACTTGCCGATGTCACCAACAGACTATTCTCTATCACTACTTGACTGTGCATCTCAGATATAAGATAGAAAAAAATTATTAGGAACTGATTTTCCAATACTCTATCTTTGAACTCCTCTTTGTAAATCTGGTACAACTTCTGTATGTCTTCAAATTAGACTCTGTGCACTTGATCACATCATCAAGACATAGTGTAGAACATGTCCATGATTGCACATCACTAGAAAATCAAAATATTCTATGTACCATTAAGATCTTCTACTCAACCAATCTTTACAAAAACCATGCTATGTTGACATCAATGGCAAACATAGTCATGAATATAACATGTCAATAATCTCCAATTATTAGGATACTCCCCCAAAGTAGTGTTGATATAAGATTTTTTTGAAGTGAAGAAACTATAATGGAACAATCATTATTTTATTAGTGATGTCAAACTTGTTACCTATTGGTGAGACAATTTCTTTTTGGTCTAAAAGCTATCATTTAGTTGATTGATGAAGAGGATTTGAAAAGAGGAGATAACCATAGAACCTACAGAGAGGTTCAATTATTTGGTATATAAAAGAAACACTAAGATCAAGTAAGACATTGATACTATAGTGTATTTTTTATCTACTTAAATTTTGAAATGAAAGATTACTCAAGTTAAGAGTGGAAGAAGATCAAGTATGAAAATTTTATACCGAGCCTTGTCAAGCAATTAGTACAAGCTGAGCAGAAATTTGGAAGTTGGGTGAAAAACAAGTGGTGCCAAGAAAAGACAACAATCAGTGCAAACTGAGTGATTGCTAGTATATGCCAAGTAAAGTTTAGTTGATGTCAAGCATTAGTAAATTTTAGTATTCTTCAAGTAAACTAGTGTTGGCCAAGGGGAAGAATTATATAGAAGCTGAGTGACAAGATATTGATGCAAAGTGCTAGTATTTCTGTTATATCAAAGATTTGACAAATTTGAGCTGACTATTTTGCATTCTTGAATTGTGTGAAGTGTGTGGAAGATAACTATGATGACTTGGTGGCATGAAATTCAAGGTAAACCATTTTGTGGTGAATTCAAGGATGATTGAGGAATAATTTTTTAGAGGAAACAAATAGAAAAGTGGGTAGATTCATTGTAACCTAGACAATCCTACCTAACCCTAAAATGACAAAAGATCTCAATTCTTTATTTGTAGAGAGAGTTTGTCAAAATAAAATGTTGTCATATGTGATAGCCTAAGGAAGATAAGGAGTCTATGATATTGCTTCATTTAGTGGCCAAACGGAAGAGACTGTAATTAGCATGCAAAGCAAAAAGGCTTAAGAGTATGAATGCTTAAAGGGTAAACAAGCTATTCGAGTTAAAGTGTGTGAATTCCAAGAAAAATAGAGAATTGAATCAAAAATCATTAATCTACAAGTCAGTTGTAATTTTTTATCAGATTGAGCCTTACTATTACTTTCTAATCATTGTATTAGTCTAGGATAAATTCTTTGGATTAAGGTTGACCTAACAACCATTTTTAACTCCTTTAATTGGGTGACATTCTAATAAAATGTTCTAAAGTCTTCTAACAAGGCTCACTCCTAAAAGGGTGATTGAAATCCTCTAACCTAGTCACATCTAATAGTGTGTATTATAACCTTTAACAGGGTTGGCCTTTCAAAGGGTATTACTTTAGAAGAGTAAGAATCAGTAGCATGTTATTGGTGGTTATTCCCAAATTAGGTTTCCACGTAATATCCTTGTGCCAAATGTGTAATTGAATTTTTTATGTTTCATTTTTACATTTCTACAAAATTGTTTTGACCTAGGACAGTAACCTACAAAGTTTAAGATTTGTATGATCTAATGGATGCATTCATAATAAGGTTTTGTGGACATGGGTCTACTAAGCATTGAAAAGTTTTATTTGAACATCTGGACCTTGGATAAATGATTCACCCCCTACTCTCAGTTGTTCTAAACAAGTCTTGTAATTGGTATTTGACCTATAGTGCTTAAGAGGACTAGTTTGAAGGTACTAGAAGCAAAAGATCAAGATGTCTAAAAGAAAGGTACCCAAGCTCAACAAAGAGAACTTATTTGCATGGAAAAGTCTAGTGAAGTTTCACCTAGGAGGTCTTGGAGACCATGCAAAATCTACCATCACCACTGAGCATGTCAATCCTGCTAGAGCCCTGAGTACTAATGATCTAAAAAAGAAGAAAGAACATAATTAGACAATGTTGGAGATTTCCTTTGACCTAAGTTATTTTGAGTTTGATGAAATCAAGGGTTGTGATACTACAAAGAAGATGTGGGATTCTCTTCACACCATTTATGGAGGAGATGCAAATGTTTTGAGAGACAAGTCTGAAAGTCATAGAAGTAAGTTCAATGACATGAGGATGCAAGAAGGTGAGAATGTTGCTTAATATTTCTCTAGAATAAAAGATGTTAATGATATAAGAGGAGCAATTGGTAAAATTGATGATGAGACTATATTAAGAAAAGTATTGAGAAAACTACTACCAATCTGTGCTATTAGAGTTTCTACCATACAAGAATTTAGATGTATATTGGGTTCAAATTAGCTCTTAAAGTTCTAGTAGGTAGACTTACTACCTTTGAACTCTCTAATTTTGATAATTTAAAATCTAAGAATGTTGAATCAGCTTTCAAAGCTAAATTGTTATTAAAGGACCCTAAAGAGAAGAAGAAAAAGGTCAAATAGGTTTCTTGTGGTAGTGTTACAAATGAGGAGGATGTAGAACAACTTGAAGCATTTCTAGCAAGGAGTTTTCAAAAAGGAAAAGGAAAATTCAAAGGTAAGTTACCTATCATGTTTTTTAATTACAATGAGGTTGGTCAAATTGCTACTAGATGTTTAGAGAAGAAAAATAGAAGTGGAGACAAATACATAAGTAAAAGAGACAAGGAGAATAAAGATTACAAAGACAAAGGAAAGAAGTCTTGCTACATTGCAAAAGAGGAAACCAAAGATGAATCTGACGACCATGATGATGAAGTGGTGTATGTTGCAATGAAGGATGAGGCAAATACAATAGTGTCTTATTTGAATAAGAGTGACAAATGGATTATTGATAGTGGGTGTTCACATCACATGATTAGGGTGTTCACATCACATGATTGAAGATAAAGGTAAGTTTATTACCCTAAATTCTTATGATGGAAATAGTGTAATGTTTGGTAATGATGCACACTGTCTGATAAAAGGAAAAGGATCTATCAAACTCACTAAAAACATTATGTGTGACTAAGATCTAAGATCTAAGTTCGGGTTGCAAAGTTGAGTTTGAGAATAAGATAGCTAAGATCTATAACACTAATGAGAAACTAATTAGGAAAGGTGATCAAACTAGAGGTAATCTATTTTATCTTGATATGAATGATGCTAATTGTCTTATTGTAGAATTTGATGATGCATGGTTATGAAACAAGAGGTTATGTCATGTTAACTTTGATAACTTATTATTAACATGAATAGAGTTAGAGGTTTTCCTAAATTGAAGAAACCTAACAATATAA
Source organism: Cupressus sempervirens (assembly GCA_028749045.1). Taxonomy (NCBI): domain Eukaryota; kingdom Viridiplantae; phylum Streptophyta; class Pinopsida; order Cupressales; family Cupressaceae; genus Cupressus; species Cupressus sempervirens. The sequence goes on from CM053787.1 coordinate 3,837,419, forward strand.
TCTACACACAATGTCAGTTAGGCAAGATGACAAAATCTAGTTTTAAAAGTAAGACTCACAACTCTAAAGAAATTCTTGAGATTGTTCATACTAACTTGGGTGGACCAATTAATGTGAAAAGCTACAAGGGTGACAAGTACATTATCCTATTTGTTGATGATTATTTTAGGATGATGACAGTTGTGTTTTTAAAACATAAATTTGACATTTTTCAAATGTTTATGTGGTACTTATCTAGAGTTGAAAAGGAGATAGGAAAAATATTGAAATGTTTGAGATCTAAAGAGGTGGAGAATTTACATCAAATGAGTTTGAGATGTTCTATACTGATAAAGGAATCAAAAGATAGACATTTGCACCTTGGACCCCTCCACAAAAAAGGATTACTGAAAGAAGGAACAAATATGTAATGGAATATGCTAGGAAAATCATGATGGAGAAGAAAGTTGCTTTGAAATAGTGGAGAGAGGCTGTAAGTATAACTATCTATACCTTGAACCATGTGCAAGTTAAGAAAGGTACTCATTCAACACCTTTTAAATTATGGTATGGATACTCACCCAATGTAAAATGTTTAAAGGTATTTGGAAGAAAGTCCTATTATTAAGGATTTTTGAAATGGTAAATTAGATGCTAAAAGTGAAGTTAGATTCCTTGGCCATTCCATAAGAAGTAAAGCTTATAAATGTTTAAATACTAACACTAACAAAGTTGTAGAAAGTGCAAATGTGAATTTTGATGAATATACAAAGGTACATGTGTTGGAAATATTCAAGATATGACAAGTTACTGAGAGGGGAGAGGTGAATCAGTAACTTCTAAAATTTCAAACAATAAAACTGTATACTGATATATTCATCATTCATCCAAGTAACCTATTGTAAGCATGAAACAAAATCATTTGCAACATTTGAACACACAGATTTGGTGACCCAGAAACCTTCCAAATAGAAAGTAAAACTGGGGTGGGGATGAAACCCACAAGCTTCCTTACTGCAGTATGAAGTTGGCCGGTTAAGGCTTACAATGACCACTTCTGGTGATCTGCCCTGTTAGGAGCACAAAGGATTGCTAGATCCACCTTGTTAGAGGATTTCCAAACATACAATAAAGTATGCACTCTATTAGGAGATTTACAAAAGACTGTTAAGTCTACCCTGTTAAAGGATTTGCAAAAACTGATTCACCTGTTAGAATGAAACAGTGGATCTGATTACAACTGATTGCTGATAAGATCTTCTATGCTCTAATTCACCTTGATGTGATAGATAAAACTTTTTTGCTTCAAAACTAGACCTGCTGAGTATCTTCACAATTCAGCCCACATACTTTCGCATGCATGTATTTCTTTCACACTTTCACATATTCACACTTTCATATTTCTACTCATTACCATTTGCCATTTTTCTATCTTTGAATGATACAATACATTGCATATATATACTATCCATTTAAATAATACATGCAAGGTCAGCTAAACAATACATGCAAGGTCGGCTAAAACAACAAGTGTAAATCTCTATACAAAGTCGGCCCAAGGTAAAAACTCGGGTTCACTGAACTGACTCGGTGTCCTTCTGATACTCGGCGTCCACTGCGTTACTCGGCATCATCATGAACTCGGTAGAAGTGAAGGCACGGTTCATACTAAACACTTCGAATAGTTCTGAACTCGGTAACCACTGGATACTCGGTAGAAGAGATGTCACTCGGTGAATACTTCTTTCTGAACTGTTGCTCGGTGATCAAAGGAAATACTTGATAGAACCTTGTGACTCGGTGATAGTTAGTTTCCTTGATATCCGTCTGAGCTCGATAAAAATTAATTTCCTTGATAACCTCAGGAGCTCGGTTATCATGAAGTTCTTGATTACATCTTAGTACATCTTTACTCGGTCAAAACTGATTCCTTTCTTTATCTTGAATGCTCGGTAAACACTGATTGCTTTGTTCACCTTGATCACTCAGTAAACACTGATTGCTTTGTTCACCTTGATCACTCGATAAACACTGATTTCTTTGTTCACCTTGATCACTCGGTAAACACTGACTTCTAGGTAAAGCTTGGTTTCCGGTGTGAGCTCGGTAAGCATTCAGAATCCAATAAGTGTTGTAACTAATGACAAAAATGTATCATAATGCCAACAATCTCCCCCTTTGGCATTAGTGACAAAAACACTTATGAGACAAAATTTATCTGACATGCTGATGACTGATTCTGAATATACATAGCTTCGTTATATACAACTCCCCCATAGAATAGCTTTTATGTACAACTCCCCCATAGAATGTACATACATTATTTACATGAGCTGTATATCTCTTTCTTTGTAAAAAATTTTGAAAACACTTATTTACCCATAGTATACATATCCAAATAGTATACATATCCAACAATAATCTCCCCCTTTTTGACAATAATGCCAAAGAATAAAGAATATATATACTTATATGGAAACACCAAAATGAGAGATGAACTCTGAATGTACCTAGAGAATAAGCTGGAGAGTCTTATCCCAATTCTTTTGCAAAATTTTGCAGGTAGAAAGAGCTATTTGAATTTCAGCCGAAAGTTCAATCACATGATTTGAAATGGAGAAGTTATTATCATGGATTAATGTCTTTGAATGTGCAATATGCTTCTGCATTGAATCCATGATGGGAAGGATCATGTTTTAGATATCTATCAATGTAGATCGAATCCTTGCCTCTTCCCTCAACAGCTCTGCCTGCTTCTCTAACAAAAATTTGATTATGAGGTGATGAGATGAGCTTGAACTGGGGTCAAGCTTCAAGTTCTGTGCGCTTACCTTCAGATCATCATCAATTTTATTTAGTTTTTCTCTTATTCCTTTAGTGTATTCGGTAACATCACAAAGTTTAGCAAAAAGAGATGTTACATTATTAAAAGAATTTTCCATATCTGCCAAAACTGAGGTTAATGCAACCTGATTTATTGCAATGTTCTAGGCAATGTGCCCTAATACCTTATTATCAAATTTCTTTTCTGCACGCTCAATTAGCTTTTCTTGTCTGGAGGCATCTTCATTGAATTTATTAACTGCCTCTTCTAGTTGAATCAAAATGTGTTGAGAAGTATCAACATCAACACCTATAGCCTCAGTAATTATGTTTCGGGCTTCCTCAATTATCCTATATTCCTTATCCCTTTCTGATCTTAACTGCATCTGAGTAGCCTTTTTCTCAATAAGTTGACTAGCATACCTCATTTCTTCAATGGTAGCATTATCAAAGTCAATCTTTGGAATTATTATCTCTGTGTCCAAGTCAATATCTTCAAGAATTTCCTTTCCAGTGATCATAAGTCTTAATGGTTGCTTTTTTTTGACTTCTGGGATGACTAGTTTGACCTTTGGAATAGACACAACAGTAGAGATTGAAGGACTAGCAGTAAAAACTGGGATGTTTGAGGTTTGAGTGCCAATAGAAGTATGTACAAGGTCAAAAATTTGAGTGCTGGCCAAAAATGGTGATACACTCGGTAATATAGTATCTGAGCTCACTGTGCCTGAAGTAGATGGCAACAAAATTGTAGAACAAATTTGAGTTGTCAAAATTTGAGAACTTACAGCAATGCCAACTGATGATCATGGAGTCGAGGAGGCTAACTCGGTAGATGAAAAGGGGTGCAGCTCGGTAGACGAAGAGGGATGCAGCTCGGTAGATGAAGTGGTAGTCACTTCCACTGATGATACCTGGAGCTGAGATATGGCAGGTGTAGATGGTAAAACTGGTGTAGATGAACCTGCTGAAGCTGACTCCAACCTTGATGATGTCATAGGTTTGTCTGGGGAGTGAGGAAGGGATGCAATAACTGCTGCTGCAATTTTTACCGTATCATCCTCCTTATCTTCCTCTTCAGCTTCTTCCTCTTTGTCTTCTTCCTCCTTTTCTTCCATCATTGCATGCAACTCTCCTGGTGTAACTGTGATGGATGGAGTGCTATCTGATTCATCACTACTACTACTGCTGTCATCATCCTTTATTTCTACTGGGTCTACACTGGGCTTATGTAGATGATAGATGTTTTTCCACATGTTTGTAGCATCATTTACAACATGCTCTATATCTTTGATCAAAACTAAACAAGTGTGGAATCTGATCATCATTTTACCTTCATAGGTTTTCAATTTAGATTTTACCTCAGCTCCAGTGAGACTAGGCCAAAGATTCTTCAGGGATTGCTCATATATATCTTTTACTGTCTTGGTGGCTAACTCCCATCTTGGCTGTACTCTCTCCAGTAGTTCTTTAGGGATATGAGGAGAAATCTGGTCCGGGGAGTATTTCTATTTTCCCATTTTGTTAAGTACCAGTTCCTCAATTTGCATTTTCTCTGCATCAGTCCTTGTCTCAAATCTCAATGCCTTGAAATTTGCAATGCCAGCTCCTTCTTCCAATTTTTTGAGCCTTTGCTCGAATGTAGGTGTAGGTTTGACCAATACAGGTTCCTGAATACCTTTTCTCGTTCTTCGAGTGAATACTGCAGTAGGCTGCTTCTTGGGCTTGGTAATGATTACCTTGCCTTTCTTCTTTGTCGGTTGCTCTTTTTCTGATTCTTTTTCTCCTTCTTTTTCTTCTTCACTTTCTTTATCTTCACCTTTTCCCTCGGTGACCATAAGAGAACTCATTTCAGTTTTTAGTTTGGCCATTTTCCTTTTACCTTTGCTGATGGCCTGTGGAATTTTGATTTCTAGTTCAATTCTGGCCTTTGCTTCATCATAAGTACCAAAAATTTGTTGCCTTGGGTCTACTGGCTCATTTACCAGTGCTTCAATGATATCCCTGGTTTCATCAATATTTACCTCATATGGAAGAGGTTTCACCCATGCAACTCAGGGTCTAACTGCCTGTATGTATACCTTGTCACAGTCAACCATGAAACAGACATCATCCTTATACTCTTCAACAAGTTTTGGAGGTATTCTGAATCTGTTGTTCATCCTTTCCTTGAAATCTTCAAAATAATTGTCCATTACTTTGTCAAAATTCATACCCATATCTACTATGAATTCATTTATTTGATACAAAATTGGAGTATCTTTCCTCCATACAACTGTACCTTTGGATGGAAAGAATTTCTGTACATAGAAGAATAAACAAACTAGCAAAGAACCAAATTTACAAGGGTTTGTCTTTGCAGTCCTTATGCTTTCCATGTTTTTATTGAATTGTTTTAATAATACATCTGCTAGGTCAAACTCCATATTTTTCTTCACAATTTTATATGCCAAATCTACAGCTTCGCAAGGTACACTATTCAGCCTGCTGGAACTATACAGTTTGTATGCAATAACATAAATACCAAATTTCAGTTCTATATCTGAAACATTGTTGAGTTTTAAACCTCTGCCATCCCATTCGGCTTGGGTTTTCTTCTATAACTCATCCTGTCCTAGGGTTTTGGTGGTTTTGGCTTTGCTGAGCATTGGGAGACCCGTGATTTTGTGAATCATCTTCTTGGTTATCAAAACTGGTTGTTCCAACCACAACTGACCATTATGTACTCGGCTCAAGATATACCTCACCCATTTCACTTGGAAAATTCTTGGTAGATGCGGGATATGGGTTAAGCCTTTGGTTTCCAAATGTTTGAATTCAGGTTTTAGGGTTCCATCTATGCATAACTCGGCTAGGGTGCTATCCATATCTAGTGTCCCTATTTCTTGCACAGTACACTTGAAATGAGTACGAATATCATTGATTAGAAGTACCTTTGGAGGAATCTGTGATTGAGCTCCATGTGGGTCGAGTGATTCAGCGATGGCAGGAACAAGCTTGAATGTCGGTGCCTTCCATTCCGTTCCCTTCACAAGCATTTCTGATCCTTTCTTCGCCTTGCTGCTGCTGGTGCTTGCGGAAGCCATTGCTGCTCGATGAGTAAGAAGATTTCATAAGAATACTTTGCTGGAAAATTTCTTCAACTCACTTGAATTCGCTTGAAAGCCCTCTTTTGAAAATCTCGAATTCGCGGTGAAAAAATGAGGTTTGAAATTTGGCCTTTTGATGAAAAATTCATCATTAATGTTTAGCACGGAGGTAGCTGCGATTGACAGGCTGTCATCCACTAGCTTGGTTTAAACTTCGCAACTCGGTGACCAAAAGAAAATAGGTTAATCCGCCCTTAATTCGGTAAGAGAAGAACCAACCATGCTCGGTAAGTGCAACTTGGTGAAAGAAGCCTTATTGCACCCGACTGAGCTCGGTAAGGTCATGTACCGACCATGATCCTGATGTATCTGAAATACTGATTTGATCATATTTTCATTCTAGGACTGCTTAGGATATTTCTTGTAGATACAGTCCTGGTCTTATCCTGATGAGTCTTAATTAGAAATGGGAGAGTCACTCACTTCTTGAGTGACCATTCCATTACTTGAATTATCTGGCTCGGTAGACTTAGAAATCCATTGCCGCTTCATTTGCTTCTGAATATTGTCTACTTTGATTTTCTTCTCATCCTCGACTTTCTTTATGTTCATGCAGTTTTTAGATATATGACCAAGTTCTGTACATGTATAACATCTTACAGTGGTATCCCTTTTTCTTAGGTGATGCCTTGCACAGTTTATGCCAGTATGACCATATTCTCCACAATAATGACATCTGCACCAAGTGTTGTAGTCCCAATCAAATATTGCTTTGACAAGTTGTTCAGCTGGATTAAAAGATTTGAATTTGCATTGTGATGCCTTATGACCTTGCTTTTGGCATTTGTGACATTTACCTTCAAATTTCGGTTTCCTTTTGCATTCATTGGCTTTGTGTCCATGCTGATTGCAATTGTAGCATTTTCTATTAAATTTGCCTTTTCCATTGCTCCAACATCTATTAGATGTATGACCTAACTTACCACAGTGGCTGCAAGTAGGTTTTTGATTCTTTTGAGTACCCTGTTTGGAGGATTCACCTTCTTCCTTGTATCCAAGGCCTGCTTTACCATTTTGTTTATGAAAGTTTTCTTCATTTTGCAGATTCAATTGATCCATGTCTTTTTGAGATTTTACCATTCTCTTATTGACTTTTTTTTCAGAGATTAGATCACTTTGTAAGCTTGCATTGATTTGTCTTTCAGTAATTAAGTCATTTCTCAAAATCTCATTCTCAGATCTTAGATTCATAATTTCTTCATTTGCATTAGATAACTGAGTTACAAGATTTTCAAGCTGAGAGGATTGATTATTCCTTACCTCTAAGTCTTCAGCTGCCTTGTTCCTTTGCTCCAAGATTTCACATAGCCTGATGGACTGGATTCCTTGTTCCCTTTTGAGCTTTCTTACTTCTTCCTGCAGAGATCCATTCTTTTCTAAGAGTTCTTTGATTGCTTTGTCAGCTTCATCTGAACTATTTGATGGTGAGAGATCTTCAATCTTTTCTTCAACATACTGATGGTCATTCATTTGCTTTGCAAGTTCTTTTCTTCTTTTCAAGGATTGTAAAAGATGCTCTTTTGCTTCATTGAGTATGGCCATTTTCAGATCTAGCTTATCATTCTCAATAGTTTTGTCAAGTTTGAATATCTCCATTGTCCTTGATCTTTGCTCAAGCTATGAAGCTTTTATCTTGAGAACCTTTTAGCTCTGATACCAATTGTTGGAAATATTCAAGATATGACAAGTTACTGAGAGGGGAGGGGTGAATCAGTAACTTCTAAAATTTCAAACAATAAAATTGTATACTGATATATTCATCATTCATCCAAGTAACCTATTGTAAGCATGAAACAAAATCATTTGTAACATTTGAACACACAGATTTGGTGACCCAGAAACCTTCCAAATAGAAAGTAAAACTGGGGTGGGGATGAAACCCACAAGCTTCATTACTGCAGTATGAAGTTGGCCGGTTAAGGCTTACAATGACCACTTCTGGTGATTTGCCCTGTTAGGAGCACAAAGGATTGCTAGATCCACCTTGTTAGAGGATTTCCAAACATACAATAAAGTATGCACTCTATTATGAGATTTACAAAAGACTGTTAAGTCTACCCTGTTAAAAGATTTGCAAAAACTGGTTCACCTATTAGAATGAAATAGTGGATCTGATTACAACTGATTGCTGATAAGATCCGCTATGCTCTGATTCACCTTGATGTGATAGATAAAATTTTTCTGCTTCAAAACTAGACCTGCTGAATATCTTCACAATTCAGCCCACATACTTTCACATGCATGTATTTCTTTCGCACTTTCACATATTCACACTTTCATATTTCTACTCATTACCATTTGCCATTTTTCTATCTTTGAATGATACAATACATTGCATATATATACTATCCATTTAAATAATACATGCAAGGTTGGCTAAACAATACATGCAAGGTCGGCTAAAACAACAAGTGCAAATCTCTATACAAAGTCGGCCCAAGGTAAAAACTTGGGTTCACTGAACTGACTCGGTGTCCTTCTGATACTCGACGTCCACTGCGTTACTCGGCATCATCATGCACTCGGTAGAAGTGAAGGCACGGTTCATACTAAACACTTCGAATAGTTCTGAACTCGGTAACCACTGGAGACTCGGTAGAAGAGATGTCACTCGGTGAATACTTCTTTCTGAACTGTTGCTCGGTGATCAAAGGAAATACTTGATAGAACCTTGTGACTCGGTGATAGTTAGTTTCCTTGATATCCGTCTGAGCTCAGTAAAATTTAATTTCCTTGATAACCTCAGGAGCTCGGTTATCATGAAGTTCTCGGTTACATCTTAGTACATCTTTACTCGGTCAAAACTAATTCCTTTCTTTATCTTGAATGCTTGGTAAACACTGATTGCTTTGTTCACCTTGATCACTCGGTAAACACTGACTTCTAGGTAAAGCTTGGTTTCCGGTGTGAGCTCGGTAAGCACTCAGAGTCCAATAAGTGTTGTAACTAATGACAAAAATGTATCATAATGCCAACAACATGAAGTTGAATCTATGAAAGAACTAGAGGAGTACAAATCATTTGTATACTTTTATGAAGGTATGCCTATTGATGAAAATGTTGTAAATCAAGTCGCAAATCAACAAGTTTTAGTGATTGTTGAGTCACATACAATGAATGTCAAGTTGTATTTAGGAACTGAGCTATTGTTAGGAGTTGAGTTGTAGATAGAAGTTGGGACTCATTCTAATTCTAAGATTAGTATACATGAAAGAGATGTTGAATTATCTAATGGAGAAGTGTGTAGTGATTCAGAAGTTAACAGATCTAATGAGGAAAGTAGAGTAGAACCAAGATTGTCAAAGTATGTCAAAAGACATCACCTTGCTAAGCAAATTATTGAAGACATAGATGCTAGACCAATGAAAATAAACGAGCTAAGAAGTGATACATGTTTTTTGAGCATGCATGAGCCTAAGACATTGAAAGATGCCTTAGAAAATGAGAACTAGAGTAAGGCCATGAAAGAAGAGTTTGAGAAGATATAGGAGAACAAGACATGGACTCTAGTTTCTAGATGAGAGGATAAAAATGTGATTGGAACCTAGTGGGTGTACAAAAACAAGTTATATGAAAATGGTAAAGTCACAAGAATAAGTCAAGATTAGTTTGCAAGGGTATGCATGTAGTGCCTCTCATGTTTGCAGTTTGTACCTTGTCTATTTTTGATTCAAGAGATACTTGTTACTCTTTTTGATATTTGTACTTTGAGATGACCCAAGGGTCGAATGTTATATTTTGATTTCCATACAATAGATACTTTGTTGCTATGCTGTTCAGTTTATCATATTTGCACGTTGATGCTATTTTGAGATGACAATAGATCTATGATAACTAATTATCTGGTTATATGATGTATTGGACCTATTGGTTGACTATGTTATGAGATGGATTCTATGCTATGGTTATTTACTTCATTCTTGTATCTTTATGCTTTCTACGAATGTGAGTGATGTAAATGCATAAATAGGTATTTTAATACATGTTGCTTCAGCTATGATATTATTTGCCATTGCTTTTGATCGTGTGTTTTAATATGCAGGAATTATATCCCTGGTAGTGGCACATGGAGTTAGTGATTTAGCTATTCATATTTACCCATGTCATTCCTATATGGTCGACGTACCCTTATTGTTACTGTTTAGATCAAAACCTTTCAGTGATTAGCAAATCTGAACTCAGTTGCATTATGTGATTAGACCAGTGAACATGTTTGTGCATTTAGAGGTTCGCATTCGTCATGAAAGTGTTAAGTAATTTTCTGTATTTTTTTGGTTTTCGGCTTTTAATCTTTTGGATTTAATTTCTCCCAGCTTTGCCTTAAGTGAATTTCCATTACGAATAATAACCTATTTTCGTTTGGGTTGTTTCAGAGTTTAACTACTCCAACTTTCCATTATCAGCTATTCACTCAAAATGAATAAATATTAGAAAAGTGAATTCATTATTCACTTCTCACATTTTGGAAAATTGAGTTTGGAGAGAAAATTTGGAAATCCTCTTCTGAAGGATTATTGTTTTGCTCGTTGCGAGAGCTGTGAGCATGGGATCTTTGCGAGGTTGGTCTCATTGGATTCAGCTTGAGGAGTTCTCGCTTTGTCGATAGTTTCAACAGTTTCGGCGTAGTATTTATTTTATTCTACGGATTTCAGTTTCGGCCCCTTTTGCTGTTAGGTAGGGCCTTCCTATTTTAAGGTTTTTTCTCTATTTCTACTTTCATTTCTTGTAGTAATATGTTAGGAGGCTATGAACTAGTGTTCCCCTCCATTTCTGGATGCTAGTTCTACCCGGTTGGTCGGGTATGGACGTTTTACCTATTTTTGAAATGGGGGTTTGGGTTTTTGGGCCGTTATGCTGGCCATTTTTGCATACGGTGTCCATTTTCAATTATTTTTGGATTTTTGGGGTTTTTGAACCCAAAGGCCAAATGGGTTCTACTTTTGGAATTTTCCCAAAATTTGGGGTTTTTGCCTCATTTTGCGTGCTGCCCTATTTTCTCAGGTTTCTTGGCACATTGTGGTTCGTGAACTTGGATGATCCATTTGGATACTAGTCGAAACACTTTTGCATCTTTCATTTCTTTGGGATGTGTGTAGCATCCATCATCTCGATTTTGGTTCGATTGATTGACTTCTATTTGCATTCTCATCCTATCCTTGTGTATGATCTCTATGATGGTGGTGTGCCACACACATGTACATTGTCGAGTGACCTGTGGGGCCTGATCTTCTGTGGTACTTCCAAAAGTTGTGATCATTGGGGTTGGGTTGGGAGTTTGTATGCCTTTGGGCACTCATTGTTGGATGAGTATGAGTGGGGTAGGGTAGCATATGGAGGGGGCTTCTATCCTGCAACCTGGTGACTACTTCCCGATTGGCAGAGGAAGTTTTATATAAGTGATAATTAAATTAAAACTTGGGGTGGTAATAACATTAAAGATAATAAATGGTACTTTTGTGTATTGGCCTTCCGTTGAGGGAGTTGAGCTACATAGATCCGAGCTTAGGCTTTTGATGCCAAGCAACTCTCCATGATATCAATCCCTACATAGTAGCCCATTGAGGTGTCTGACTAGGACCTATATTTTATGCATTGTCTTTGTCTTGGATTCAGTCATCATATTTCTTGGCTTGTGTGTTAGCCATGGTTGTTGTTTTGTGTGTGTGTGGTTGGATCATTATCTCCATTAACATGGTGGGTGTGGACCTACGGGTGCCACGTGGTTGGGAGGCGTAGCTACCTTCACCACTGCTAGGGACCGATGTACAGAGATAGTCTATTGTTCTAGCGTGATCATTGCTGGATGTGTCACTTGGTACTTCAATTTGTGGAGTATGTTTTTTAGTGATTTATACTTTCATTGGGATGTTGTGTTCCATGTTTACATGATGTTGGTTTTATGCATTCCTTATTATGATGTTTAGCATATAGTAGATGATATTATCTGATTACAGGGTTATCTTATGTTACTACTAGCATGTTAGATTTCATTTCCTTATATTGTAGCATGTTTAGTAATGATGTCCCCATCACAACAACACCGATGATCTGATCGGTGACTTGGGATGTTACACGCAGGGGATGGCTAGGGCCCAAGATGGTCTTATGACGCCATTGATGGTTGGGATGAACTATGTACTTACTTGGTTATTCTATTCATTGCGATGTTATTTCAGTTGTTGTGATGTTTCCTTTCTGTACTTTCCCTTCTTTGTTTGATAGATGGTTAGATTTTATTTTTTGTATTTCAGTTACTCAATTCTGGTTCAAGTGTTTTGGCCTCGAAATGTGGATCCAGTACTCCCTAGTGTGGAGGTTCTTTTGTTGATTTTCCCCTTTTTGAGTTCTGGAAGTGTTTTTGTTTTCTATGGGCGACATTTGTTCAACATTGTGCAACACTATTAAAGTATCGCACGCCCATAGAAAGAATGTCGTACAGTACTATAAAGTATCGCACACATTACTAGAGAAGTATCGTACGACACTGGAAGAGTGTCGTACAGCTTCATGAGAAGTGTCGTGTGATACTTTTCCAGTATCGCACGACTTCTTGAGAAGTGTCAGATGCACTAAGGGAGAAGTGTTGCCCTCCCTTTGTAAAAAGTGTCGCATGCCCTTTGGTTAAAACCTACGCATGCCAATAGCAGGCACTTTTTGCAGTGTTCTGATCATTTTGAGAGTTGATCTAGATACCCTTTTGGGCATTCTTCAAGCCTATGTTGTTGCATTTTGAATTTAGGAGGTTTCTTTTGAAATTCAGTTTTTGGGTTTTTGTTGTTGTCCCTCAAGGTTTAAAATATATCGTTTTGGGTTTCTGTTGTTGTCCTCCGGGGTTTAAAATATATCATTTTGGGTTTCTATTGTTGTCCTTTGGAGTTTAAAATAAGTATAAGTTGACGTATATTTAATTCCTTATACTTAAGATATATTTTTATATATATGACGATTCATTTGAGATGAGTTTCAGACCTCTGCGAGCTAAGGTGTAGATTCTAAGAAAAATCAAGGCTTTAGAAATTCAGACTTAGCCAAATTTTAGGGCTTCAAGATTTTAGACTTAGCCAATTTCCAAGAGTCAGCTTTTGTCTTTCGGCTTGGTAGGTCTTTGTGGTTTTCGTGGTTGTGTTCTGGTTGGTAGTGGTGTTTGGAGATCCGTTGGTGCTTGGTTGTCTTTCAGTCTTTTGTTGCGATCTTTTGGTTTGTGTAGGTTGTATCATGTGCACTTACACTTGTTTAAAAAAAAAATTGTTCTGGCTTGTTTTTCATCCTTGTTTCCAAGGATCTCTGGGCAGGGCATTACAATGCACAAGAAGAAGGAATAGACTATAGAGAAATGTTTGCTCCAATTGCAAGATTGAAGGAGTAAGAACTCTGCTTGCTTACTCTACATACAAAAGTTTTAAAGTTTATCAAATGGATGTGAAGTCAACATTTATGAATGGCATATTAGAAGAAGATCTTTACATAGAACAAAAAGAAGGATTTTTTGATGCTAACAACAAGAACATGGTATATAGACTTTACAAAGATTTATATGGTTTAAAGAAAGCTCCAAGAGCATGGTATGAAAGGCTTCACAATTATCTTGTGAAGAATGATTTTGAGAAGATTGATGATAACAACAATCTATAGTTGAACATAGAAGGAGGTGAAGGTATTTTACTAGTTGAAACATTTGTTGATGACATCATATTTGGAGGTTGAGATGGATTATGTAAGGCATTTGCAAATGAAATGAAGAAAGAATTTGAGATGTGTATGTTTAGAGAGATCAAGTTATTTATTGGTTTGCAAGTATATCAAATGAAATATGGTATATACATTTACTCAGTCTAAGTATGTGAAGGAATATTGAAAACTTTTGGATTGGAAGATCCAAAACTAGTTAGCACACCTATGGTGATAAGACACAAGTTGTCAAAGAATGACAACTCAACTGAAGTGAATCAAACATTGTATAGATCTATGAATAGAAAATTGCAATATGTAGTGCATAATAGATCAAGCATTGCATTATCTATTGGGATTATTGTAAGATTCTCTAGTAATCCTAAGGAGAATCATTTGATGGTTGTTAAGATAATTATGAGATCTCTAAAAGGAATAGAAGACTATGGTCTATATTACAAGAAAAATGAAAAATTTAAGTTGAGAACCTACACCAATGTTTATTGGACTGGAAACATTGATGACACAAAGAACACAAGTGGAGGAGCATTTTTGTTTAGGAAAAAGGTTGGTTACCTAGACTAGCAAGAAATAAAATTGCATATCTCAATCTACTATTGAAGCTAAATATGTGGCTACTATAGTAAATTGTACAAACATTGTATGGATCAAATAACTACTCAAAAGTATAAAGGATGGTACTTTATTATGAAAATAAAAATACTATAAATACATCAAAGAACCCTACAATGTATACAAAGACTAAGAACATTACAGTCAAGTATTATTACTTGAGAGAGTTAGTTCAAGACAAAGAAGTGAGGATGGAATATGTGAATACAAAAGAGTAGATAGTTAATATCTTCAAAAAAGCTTTACCTAAAGATGCTCATGAGTATCTAAGAGGTAAACTAGGGGTGATACCCCTATCTAAAGCTACTTATGAAGCATGAGTAGTGCCTTGCATCTACTGAGCTAAATGTTATATCATACAACTTGATGCAGTGGATATTACATTAGGAGCTACCTAAAGTAATGCAGGCGATTAATTAGATGATTTATAGTCACATGTAAGGTGATAGAGGGAGGATCTGAAATTGATTATATATTCATACTGAGATGACAAGTCTTTGGAATTTTTTTCAAAGAGGGAGAATGACCTATTGAGGGGGATATAAAATTGAAGAAATATATTTACCTAGTAAGAGGGAGAAAGTACCGAGGGAGATATAATATTAGAGAAGAAAAAGATAGATACCTAAAAATTAGAAAGAGGGATATATAAGTCAGAGGGAGAAGATGCAGTAAAGGAACTTGACAAAGCTCACATTATGCTATATAGAGGAAGGACATATACTACACCAATAGAGGGATAAGTTTCAAAGATTTATTTTCTTTTTGGTATTGTTGTTAGTATTGGTTTGCCATCAAAGCCAAAGAGAGAGAATGTTGATATAAGATTATTTTGAAGTGAAGAGCCTATAATGGAACAATCATTATTTTTTCAATGATGTCAAATCTTCTACCTACTAGTGAGACAATTGATTTTTGGTCTCAAAGCTATCATTTAGCTAATTGATTAAGAAGATTTGAAAAGAGAAGATAACAATAACACCTAGATAAAGGTTGAGTTATTTGGTATTTAAAAGAAGCACTAAGACCAAGTAAAACATTGATACTATAGTGCATTGTTTATCTACTTAAAGTCTAAAATGAATGATTACTCAAGTTAATCTTGGAAGAAGATCAAGTATGAAAAGTGTTTGCCAATCCTTGTCGAGGAATTAGTGTAAATTGAGCAGAAATCAGTAGAAGCCCAGTGAAAAATAAGTGGTGCCAAGCAAAGACAAAAATCAGTGCAAGTTGAGTGATTGTTAGTATATGCAAAGTAAAGTTTAGTTGATGTTGGGCATAAGTAAACTTTAGTGTTCTCCAAGTAAACTAGTGTTGGTCAAGCGGAAGAATAGTATAGAAGTTGAGTGATATTATATTGATGTCAAGTACTAGTATTTATTATAGTGCCTGCCCTTTTTGACATCTTTCTGGACACATTGTTGTTATCACTATTAGACTATGTTAGACTAGTTTTATGTTGATGGATTAGTGGTATTGTTCTGAGACTATCAGACATTATGTTGTGGATTCAATTGATATATGATGAGATTATTTAGACTTTACATTTCATGTATGTATGATGATTATTACATTGCTTTCAGTCATTGATAATGATTAGTTAGATGGTTTATTATCTCATGTGTTTTATTATGGATACTTACCCCATACTTGCATGTGTATGGTGTGCATGTTTGTTCTTATTGTATGGAATTTCTGATATGATTAAGGAAAGGAGTCGTAGTCACCTGCTCGTTAGGATCTACACGATGCACCACTTCCTGCCATTGCCTATTTAGCTTAGCATTATATATATATTGTATGTACATGCATGGTTTTTATGTAAGTTGCAAGTACTGGATATCGACTTCCCTGAATTTCCAGGATGAGCGTACCCTATTATATTATCTCAATGATAAGAGAAGGGAGATAAATTCTCAAGTCCAAATCCCAAACCTTTAAACCATTTGTCCTAGTGAGGTAGGACAAGTATCTGGATATTTTACCCACCAAATGTGTTGGATGACATATTTTGTGATTTTTAACCCTTTAGACTGATTTTGTGTGAATTGTTCTATGATGGGTTTTTATATTTTATCTTGGAGGTCTAAGGTGAATTTTCTATTAATTAAGTCTTAATAAATAGATTTAGTTAATAAATTAATTATTTGGAGAAAATTAATATAATATCACGATCTTTGATATTTTGATTATAATTAATTAAATGAGAATTAATTGAGAAAAAGAATTAAATAAAAGAAAATTAGAAATTAGAAATTAATAATAATTATAAAATAATAATAAAGTAATAAATAAATAATAATAAGAAAAGTTATAAAAATTTAAAATGAAAGTTATAAAAAAATTAAACCAAAGTTATAAGCTTGCCTAGGAGTTAACACACTTTTTTATTTTTCATATGTCAACAACATGGGGGTTAGTGCACCAATTAAGCTCATGGTGTCTACAACCTTATGACTCATCTAAAAGGTTGGAATAGACTCATGCTTAGTTGTCTACACCTTCTAGTTGTTTCTAGAGACATTCTAGGTGCTTCCTGAGAGGCCTTTATATTTAAGCATTCCTAGAAGCTTAGACATAGTGTGGGAGAGCATTTTGGAGCATTGGAGGACTTGAGAACTTTGGAGAAGGGAGGAGCTTGCTCTGCGGATTTTTTGAGGAAAAGCAAATTAGCATCAGAATCCAGGTAGACTCTTGTGATTTTTGCTTATGCTATTTTTGCATCTTGCACTTCCTGTCTTCTTCGTGCCTTCCATATGTTTTCTGAGGGTTTTACCATATTTTGGTTGTATGCATTTTTCAATATGGGTAGTTAAAATTTATTTGAGAAAACTTTATATGCGTAGATCTGAAAATTCTATGGACTAGGGTTTAAATTTATAGCCAAATCCATTAGATGAATTATTGGGTAAATTTAGAGATCAAATAGTTTATAGGAAAATTCTGAAAATTGAAACCTTTAAATAAATTATGTATATGTTCATTGTAAAATATACATGTTTATATTTTTAAATCTGCAAATATATATATATATATATATATATGCTATGATACTTGATAAAACCCTATATATGTTATGATACTTGATAAAACCCTACATATATATATATATATATATATATATATATATATATATATATATATATATATATAATTGAAAAAGTCGAATGACATAGATCGCAGTGAGCAAATTTATTCACATCGCAATTTATATTGGACGTAAGCATTTTAAAAATGCTATAAATATATATATATATATATATATATATATATATATATATATATATATATATATATATATATATATATATATATATATATATATATATCTCTGAGGTGGGCGGAATACCCCACCCTTGACCGTCATACGTGGCAGGTCTGCGAAAGCAGAGTACCTGCACGATCGCAGTGTACCTGCAGCTCGCAGAGTACCTGTGATCTGCAGGCTGCATGCATTGCGGCGGTGTGACTATGACAATCATTTTGGTGAAGAACTTTATATTAACTATTGCGTATGGAAATTTTTATATGTATAAACATAATCGATTTCAATATTATATTTTTATTAAATGTTAAGATTAATAATTATATATATATTTATATATGTATGTATATATATATTTATATATAAATATGTATATATGTATATATAAGAGTATGTATATATGTAAATTTAAGTTATTATAATTGATAAATGATTTGTATTAAAGGTTCATATTTTACAATAGTGAATTATTTGGTTATATAACAGTTTAACTATATAGATTTAATTAATTGAGTTGGATTTAAAAAAAAAAGATATTTATGGAATTTAATTGGTAAAATGATGGGGAACGTTTTCAGTATAACATTATTTTATAATTGAAAGATCAATTAGAGTTATAAAGGGAAACTTTTACTTACCAAACCATATACATGGGTTAGGAAAATGTATAAAACATTCCTCCATTCAATATTTGAAAAAAAAAAATTGGGAAAAGGAAACAGAAACCTACATACTCAATTCAACTATGTAATTTTAGCAAAACCAAAACATGTGCTTGCATTATGTATTCTTTATGCTATTTGTTTTGGGTTTTGGGTTGACTAGTGTTGACCAATTATAGGATGTCTACTAGGCTTGGGGGTTATGATTGTGATGTCGTGATGATGTCTTATTTTCGATCTTTATAAACCCAACCATGGTTATGTGATGGAATGCTCTATGTAATGTTTGTAATCACTGATTGTTATAGTTGAGATTCTTATTTATGAGACACTTGACTTGACCATTTTTGAGTTATCGATCAGTTATTCTTGGTTATTTTCCAATCACCATGATGGGACTAAAATGTTGATTTAGGATGTCATGTTGTGACATGTTTTGACTCAACCATTTTGGAGTCTTCGATCGGTATGATTTGAGATATATTTTAGTTAATGAGAACCAATGGATACTTTTGATTATCAGTGATGCTTCAGTTGCCAATAGAGAGCTGTTGTGGTCATGATTTTCTATGGATGCTTGCTCATGGAGATTTGATGCTTTTATTGTGCATATTTGATGTTCTTATTATGGATTATCTTTTGTGATTTTGAGATTTATGATTCCATGAGCTTAGGATAGGTTATCTGCTTGTAGTGTCAGAAAATGGCTTGCAATGGGGGCCAGGGCCCTAAGAGGCTGCCAAGGTAACTCATTGTAAGTTGGTTAATACGTGAAAACATTGACACCTAATACTAACTAAATGAACCTAAAAAAGATAATTTTTTTGTTCTCACCCATGCCTCGAGTGCTTGTACAGACTAGGATGGGAGTAGAGAGAATGCATTGTTGCAACCTTGCATTCCATAGTATGCCTTGTCAATATGAGAGGATACTAGATGCCGCACGAGGATCAGTAGGGACCCATGGAGTTTAGCTAACTACCAGGGTAACTTCTACATGATATATGCAATGACACTTTCCTACTTGCATAGTAGGTTCCTACATGTCTTTGTGTGCCTCTGGGAATTAGATGTCGGTTTTGTGTGATGGAACCTTGAGTTAGTATACTTTTAGGGTTTTTGGACTTAGAAAGTATTCTTATGCTATGTGATTTTGAAAGCCTATTTGGGACTTGAGCTTATCTCCTTAGCATGGTGGGAGTGGACCACTTAGGTACCAAGCGGTCAGGTGGTATTGTTTTTGCACTCTCATCATTTGAGATTCATTGAGACATCATGGTTGATGCATCCTTCATGATGGTGGATATGTATCCTTTCATTGATGATTAGCATATGTTAAATGATCTTATCTTATGCTTATATTTGCATGTTAGATTACCTTCTGCATATGATGTAGTATATGTTAGGAGTGACATTCCTACTATGTTAATACTGATGATCTCTTTGGTGATTTGGAATGTTACGCACGGAGGGATGGCTAGGGCCCACGATGGTCTAATGGTGCTATTTACAGTTGGGAGGAACTGTGCACTTAGTTTATTATGTTTAATCTTTAATAATGAAAGTTTATATCTTCTATGATGATGTATCATGTATGGCATGTGATTATCTTTACTTTGATGTATCATGGATTAGAATAGGATGATGTACCTTATTTCACATATGTATATTCTTTTAAGCTTTTCATACCCTGTGACATGTACAGTGGATGATTGAGCATTTAGAAATGTAATGTATAAACATTAGACTTATCATTATTATTTCATGTGGTTGTTGTATTAGATGGATTCAATAATTTTAGTTGATTTAGATGTAATTCAATGTTAAGGGATCCTTAAAGAATGTAATCTATTGTGTATATTATGTTTACTTTTAGATGGACATTGCTATTGCTTCTGTTATGGTGCATAAG
Source organism: Cupressus sempervirens (assembly GCA_028749045.1). Taxonomy (NCBI): domain Eukaryota; kingdom Viridiplantae; phylum Streptophyta; class Pinopsida; order Cupressales; family Cupressaceae; genus Cupressus; species Cupressus sempervirens. The sequence goes on from CM053787.1 coordinate 3,857,510, forward strand.
TTATATGTGGTATTTACTTTCATGTTTAAAAAAATAAAAAATGCTACCAAACTTAGCAAAATTCTAGGTTAATTCTTTGGATCCCTTGGTGTGACATTACATTTGGTATCAGAGTCCGAGTTTCTACATTGGGAGCTTTGGGTATTTTGAAACAACTAGAACTTTGAACTATTAAGTGTATCTCTTCAATTTGAAAACTAGGTGAACTGAAACAGAACTTGAACTATTACTTGTATATTTTTCATACTTCAACACTTAGTTTTAAAATTGATATCTTACTTAAACCTAAACATAGAAAAAACTTAAATTGAACTTAGCCTTTTGTAAACATTTGTCTTCTAATTGTAATAGTACTTTGTACTATTGTAGGATGGTATATGGGACTAGGTCTTCTATTAGAGGCTGAGGTAGAGGTCATGGTCATGGTAGAGCTATTAGTGTCCATGAGTCTACCCATGGGGAATCTACTCATGAAGAGAGAAGAGGAGAGCATGCTAGTAAGTAGTAGGAAGAGAGCCATAGAGAGGACCAAGCTAAGTCTGAAGAGGTTGATTTGAGACAGATGATGCAGACTATTCTGGACCGTCTACCTCCTATTTAAGATTAGCCCAAAGTACATCAGACAGAACAAGAGCATAGACCAAGGTCTAGGAGTCCTCGAAAAGATCGATAAAGGTCCATTGTGTCCACTCAGATGAAGGATCTTTCAAGATCCAAGGTTAAGCCTTTCAATGGGCAAGGTTCTGGTTATGTGGTGGAACAGTGGCTTATTTCCCTCGACAAGATTTTTGCCATGCAAGATTTTGATAGAAATGTTAAGGCAAGATTTGTGATCACCAATTTTGAGAATTTTGGGGCCACTTGGTTGACAATTGAGGAGAAGAAGATGGGAATCGATATGAGCAGTATCACGTGGGAGCTATTCTTAGAGAGTTTTCGTGAACGATTCCTACTAGAGGAATGGAAGTAGCAAAGAGCATATGAGTTTCATAATCTCAAACAGTATACTATGTCACTGACCAAGTATGAGTGTAATTTTTATGAGCTCATGTCTTTTTTAGGATTCAATGAAAATTTAGCTCAGTTGACACAACACTTTAATAGGGGTTTGAACAACCGTATAATTGGGGGTGTCAAAGAATTTGAGCCAAAAACCCTCAAGGATGTAGTACTTCGAGCTATCTTTGTTTAACAAAGTGTCAACCTTGGTCAAGGGGGTTTTGTAGGAGCGCGAGCAGCATCAAGATCTAAAGGCAACTAAAATTCATGTGGTAACAAGAAGCCTTCTTTTTCTAAGGGGAAACCGTATCAGTAGTAGTCTTAGCAGATGCAACAGAAGAAGGGATCAAATTCTTAGGCTCAAGGTGGTGGTAGAGGTTCTAACTCCAAAAAGAACCGCAATGCTCTTCACAATAAACAAAATCAGCCCAATCAGCCAGCTCAGAGCTGTCAGTCTTTTGTCTGCAAGAATAGCCATCAACAATCAAATGTACCACCTATGGGTAAAGGATTTGGCAGAAATACAAATTTTTTTTCATGTGGTCAAATTGGACATTATGCGGCTCAATGTCCACAACAAGCACCTCAGTTTTTAGGACCTAGGCCTACAGCTTCAAAGCCTACAGTTGGTGATGTAGGTAGAGCTCATAGAGTATTTGCAGCAGTAGATCACCATCAAGTAGATCATCAGGGAACAGTGGTTGAGACCACGGGTGGTATTCGAGGTATATCTCTTTCAGTATTATTTGGTTCATGAGCTACAGATTCATTCATTTCACCATCTATAGTTTCTAAGTGTAAGCTAGATGCGGTAAAGCAAGATCATGTTTGGCAAGTGGAACTAGCCTCTGGTATTAAGGTCTCCACAGATTCTATAGTTCATAAGTGTGGGCTTAGCTTAAGAAGATTTGATATTGCAGTGGATCTTCGAGTCATACCCCTTGGTTCCTATGATGTGATTTTGGGCATGGACTGGCTTGGCTCTCATAGAGCTAATATAGATTGTAGGAAGAAGATTATTTTGTGCCAAGATGACCAAGGGAAGGATGTGAGGATAGTTGGAATACCTAGGCCTATATCTCTGCGGATGATTTCTACTATGCAATTGAAGTAGATTTTTCATAAGCGATGTCAGATATTTGCTGTTATGGTAAGTGATCTTGATGAGGAAGATCCTATGAGGAAGACTTTAGATCACCCGATTTTACAAGAGTACATAGATGTCTTTCCAAGTGAGATTCCAGACATGCCTCCAAAGAGGGACATCGATTTTAATATTGATCCGGTTCCTAGAGTGGAGCCTATCTCTAAAGCTCCTTATTGTATGACTACATAGGAATTGGGTGAGTTACGTCTTCAGCTAGAGGAACTTCTAGCCAAAGGGAGCATTTGACCTAGTGTATCACCATGAGGAGCTCCAGTACTCTTTGTGAAGAAGAAAGACAGTTCTTTGCACCTTTGTATTGACTACAGACAGTTGAATAAGGTGACTATTAAGAACAGGTATCCTCTACCAAGGATTGATGATTTATTTGATCAGATCAAGGGAGCTACAATATTCTCCAAGATTGACCTTAAGTCAAGATACCACCAGCTTTGCATTAAGGAAGCCAATATTCACAAGACTGCCTTTTGAACTCTCTATGGGCATTATGAGTTCACAGTGGTACCTTTTGGGTTGACTAATGCTCCATTAGTTTTCATGATTTTGATGAATGGTGTGTTTTGATCTTATCTGGATAGGTTTGTACTTGTGTTTCTTGATGACATATTGATATATTCTAAGTCTTAGAAGGAGCATGAGGAACACTTGTGATTGGTTTTGCAGTGTTTAAGAGACAATCAGCTTTATTCCAATGCATCTAAGAGCGAATTCTTCAAATTAAAGATTTATTATTTAGGGCATGTCATTTTAGGTGATGGTATTTCAATGGATCCTGAAAAGATTCAAGTGATAATAGATTGGCGTACACCAACTAATGTGTCATAGATTCACAGTTTCATGGGCCTAGCTGGTTATTATCACAGATTTGTCCAAAACTTCTTTAGGATAGCGCATCCTATCACTTCTCTTTAGAGGAAAGGAAAGAAGTTCGTGTGGACAAAGAAATGTGAGGAAGCTTTGCAAAAGCTCAAGGAGATTTTGACCAGTGCACCGATCTTAGCTGTACCTAATCCAGAAGGCGATTTCATGGTGTGTACAGATGCTTCCCTAGAAGGGATTGGGGCAGTGTTGATGCAGAATGGACAGGTGATTGCGTATGAATCACGCAAGCTCAAGGATCATGAGCTAAAATATCCTATGCATGACCTTGAGTTAGCAGCAGTAGTTCATGCTTTGACAAGGTGGAGAAACTTCTTGTTGGGGCATAGATTCGAGCTACATAGTGATCATCACAGTCTTCAGTACATTTTCACTCAGCCTAATTTGAATGCTTGCCAGAGGTGATGGATGGAATTTCGTTGCGAGTATGATTTTGAGGTTAAGTACATTTAGGGAAAGGAGAATGTGGTGGCAGATGCTTTGAGTTGCAGGAGAAATGTTATATCATCTATGACTCTTGGTGTGGATTTGAGGAGTTAGATTCTTTAGGCACTTCCTATAGAATTTTGGTTTTAGGAAGTGTACAAAGAGATAGATTCAGGAAGACCTTTGGAGGGTAAGTTTATTGGCTACGTTTGAGAGACAGATGGTCTTCTAAGACATTTGGGGAGGATTTATGTGCCATTATTGGATGAGCTTCGCACCTTGATTCTAGCAGAAGCTCATTGTACACCTTACTTGACACATCTAGGTGTCAAAAGGATGCATGCTGATTTGAGATGTTTGTTCTTTTGGTCTGGGATGAAGCGAGACATTGCTGATTTTGTGGCTAGGTGTCTTGAGTGTCAGAGAGTCAAGGGAGAACACCAACACCCAGCTAGACTTTTGCAGCCAAATCTCATTCCTTCATGGAAGTGGGATATCATCTCCATGGACTTCATAGTAGGACTACCTATGACCATTCATCATCATGATGCTATCATGGTCACCATTGATCGGTTGACTAAGGTGGCACATTTTTCACTGATCAGGTCTTCCTACATAGTAGCTTCTATAGCCAATGTCTTCATGCGTGACATTGTAAGATTACATGGTATTCCCCAAAAGATCATTTCTAACAGGGATCCTGTATTCAGATCCACAATTTGGACATCGTTGCAACATGAGCTTGGAGTGCAATTAAATTTCAGTTTGGCATATCATCCAGAGACAGATGGTCAAATGGAGAGGGTGAATCATATTTTGGAGGATATGTTAAGGATGTATGTGATGGATAGGTAGACACATTGGAAGGACTATCTCTACTTAGTGGAGTTTTCTTACAACAATGGGTATCATAGTTCTATTGGCATGGCACCATTTCAGGCATTATATGGACATCCTTGTCGTACATCCTTGAGTTGGGACAGTCTTTAGAATTGCATCCTGTTGGATCCTAAGATGCTTCATGATATGGAGAACCAGGTAGTGCGTATCCATGAGCACTTGACTATGGGATAGGATAGGCAGAAAAAGTATGTTGATGCACATAGGACAGATAAGTAGTTTGCTGTGGGGGAAAAGGTTTTCTTGAGAGTGCGTCAGTGAAAGAGTATGATCTAATATGGAAAGGGTTCTAAGATAACACCTCGCTTTGTGGGACCATTCGAGATTCAAGAGAGGATTGGCCCAGTTGCTTACCGCCTTGCTCTACCGCCCAGCCTAGCTTGCATTCATGATGTTTTCCATGTTTCAGTACTTATGCAGTATATTCTTGATATTGTACATGTTCTTTATTGGAATGCATTGCAGGTAGAGGATGGGCAGCTGGCTTTGGATCTGATTCATATTCTGGAGCGGTGGGAGTTGACCCTCAAGGGTCGAACCATCGAGCAGGTAAGGGTCCAATGGGAACCTACTGATGATTCTTTAGCTACATGGGAAGATGCAACTAGATTATGGGAGTTATATCCCTACTTGTTTGTAGGCTTCCGGGAGTAAGCCTAATCCAAGGGGGGGTGGATGTAGTGCCTGCCCTTGTTCACATCTTTCTGGACACATTGTTGTTATCATTATCAGACTATGTTAGACTAGTTTTATGTTGATGGATTATTGGTATTGTTTTGAGACTATTAGACATTATGTTCTGGATTCAGTTGATATATGATGAGATTATTTAGACTTTACATTTCATGTATGCGTGATGATCATTACATTGCTTTCAATCATTGATGATGATTAGTTAGATGGTTTATTATCTCATGTGTTTTATTATGGATACTTACCCCATACTTGCATGTGTATGGTGTGGATGTTTGTTCTTATTGTATGGCATTTCTGATATGGTTAAGGAAGGGAGTGATAGTCACTTGCTAGTCGAGATCTACATGATGCACCACTTCCTGCAACTGCCTGTTTAGCTTAGCATTATATATATATATATATATATATATATATATATATATTGTATGTACATGCATAGTTTTTATGCAGGTTGTAGGTACTAGGTATCGACTTCTCTGAATTGCCAGGATGAGGGTACCCTATTATATTATCTCAATGATAAGAGAAGGGAGATAAATTTTCAAGTCCAAATCTCAAACCTTTAAACCATTTTTCCTAGTGAGGTAGGACAAGTATTTGGATATTTTACCTACCGAATGTGTTGGATGACATATTTCATGATTTTTAACCCTTTAGACTGATTTTGTGTGAATTGTTCTATGATGGGTTTTTATATTTTATCTTTGAGGTCTATGGTGAATTTTCTATTAATTAAGTCTTAATAAATAGATTTAGTTAATAAATTAATTATTTGGAGAAAATTAATATAATATCATGATCTTTGATATTTTGATTATAATTAATTAAATGACAATTAATTGAGAAAAAGAATTAAATAAAAGAAAATTAGAAATTAAAAATTAATAATACTTATAAAATAATAATAAATTAATAAATAAATAATAATAAATTAATAAATGAATAATAATAATAAAAGTTATAAAAATTAAAATGAAAGTTATAAAAAGATTAAACAAAAGTTATAAGCTTGCCTATGAGTTAACACACCTTTTTATTTCTCATATGTCAACAACACGGGGGTTACTGCACCAATTAAACACATGGTGTCTACAACCTTATGACTCATCTAAAAGGTTGGAATAGACTCATGCTTAGTTGTCTACACCTTCTAGTTGTTTCTAGAGACATTCTAGGTGCTTCCTGAGAGGCTTTTATATTCAAGCATTTTGGAGCATTGGAGGACTTGGGAACTTTGGAGAAGGGAAGAGCTTGCTCTACAGGTTTTTTGAGGAAAAATGAATTAGCATCAGAATCCGGGTAGACTCTTGTGATTTTTGCTTATGCTATTTCCGCATCTTGCACTTCCTATCTTCTTCGTGTCTTCCATATGTTTTCTAAGGGTTTTACCATATTTTGGTTGTATGCATTTTTTAATATGGGTAGTTAAAATTTATTTGAGAAAACTTTATATGCGTAGATCTGAGAATTCTATGGGCTAGGGTTTAAATTTATAGCCAAATCCATTAGATGAATTATTGGGTAAATTTAGAGATCAAATAGTTTATAGGAAAATTTTGAAAATTGAAATCTTTAAATAAATTGTGAATATGTTCATTGTAAAATATACATGTTTATATTTTTAAATCTGCAAACATATCTATATATATATATACATACATATATACATACATACATATATATATACATTTATATATATTATATACATTTATATATTTTATATATATATATATATATATATGTATGTATGTATATATGTATGTATGTATATATATATATATATATATATATATATATATATATATATATATATATATATATATATATATATATATATATATATATATATATATATATATGTTTATATGTTGTGATACTTGATAAAACTCTGCACACACACACACACACACACACACACACACACACACACACACACGCGCGCGCGCGCGCGCACACACACATATGTATGTATACATATATATATCTAATTGAAAAAGTTAAATGACATATATTGTAGCGAATGAATTTATTCGCATCGCGATTTATATTGGAGATAAGCATTTTAAAAATGCTATAAAAAAAAAATTATATGTGAGGCAGGCAGAATACCCCACCCCTGACTATCATACGTGGTGGGTTTGCAGACGCAGAGTACCTAGGTGACCACAGTGTAGCTATGGCTCGTAAAGTACCTGCGATCCGTAGGCTGCACGCTATGGTGGCGCGACTATGACAAAGTTGTTTTGGTGAAGAACTTTATTATTAATTGTTGCATATGGAAATTTTTATATGTATAAACGTAATCAATTTTTATATTATATTTTTATTAAATGTTAATATTAATAATTATATATATATATTTATATATAAATATGTATATATATGTATATATGTAAGTATGCATATATGTAAATTTAAATTATTATAATTGATAAATGATTTGTATTAAAGGTTCATATTTTACAATAGTGAATTATTTGGTTATATAATAGTTTAACTATATAGATTTAATTAATTGAGTTGGATTTTAAAAAAAAAGATATTTATGGAATTTAATTGGTAAAATGATGGGGAACATTTTTAGTATAACATTAGTTTATAATTGAAAGATCGATTAGAGTTATAAAGGGAAACTTTTACTTACCAAACCATATACATGGGTTAGGAAAATGTATAAAACATTCCTCCATTCAATTTTTGAAAAAAAAAATTGGGAAAAGGAAACAGAAACCTACATACTCAATTCAACTATGTAATTTTAGCAAAACCAAAACATGTGCTTGCATTATGTATTCTTTATGCTATTTGTTTTGGGTTTTGGGTTGACTAGTGTTGACCAGTTATAGGACATCTACCAGAGGCTTGGGGTTTATGATTGTGATGTCGTAATGATGTCTTATTTTCGATCTTTATAAACCCAACCATGGTTATGTGATGGAATGCTCTATGTAATGGTTGTAATCACTGATTGTTATAGTTGAGATTCTTATTTATGAGACACTTGACTTAACCATTTTTGAGTCATCGATCAGTTATTCTTGGTTATTTTCCAGTTGCCATGATGGGACTAAAATGTCAATTTAGGATGTCATGTTGTGACATGTTTTGACTCAACCATTTTGAAGTCTTCGATCAGTATGATTTGAGATATGTTTTGGTTAATGAGAACCAATGGATACTTTTGATTATCAGTGATACTTCAGTTGCCAATAGAGAGCTGTTGTGGTCATGATTTTCTATCGATGCTTTCTCATGGAGATTTGATGCTTTTATTGTGCATATTTGATGTTCTTATTATGGATTATCTTTTGTGATTTTGAGATTTATGATTCTATGAGCTTAGGGTAGGTTATCTACTTGTAGTGTTGGGAAGTGGCTTGCAATGGGGGCCAAGGCCCTAAGAGGTTGCTAGGGTAACTCATTGTAAGTTGGTTAATAAGTGAAAACATTCACACCTAATACTAACTGAATGAATCTAAAAAAGATAATTATTTTTTTCTCGCCCATGCCTCGAGTGCTTGTATAGACTAGGATGGAAGTGGAGAGAATGCATGGTTGCAACCTTGCATTCCATAGTATGCCTTGTCAGTATGAGAGGATACTAGTGGCCGCATGAGGATCAGTAGGGACCCATGGAGTTTAGCTAACTGCCAGGGTAAATTCTACATGATATATGCGATGACAGTTTTTCGCTTGCATAGTAGGTTCCTACATGTCTTTGTGTGCCTCTAGGAATTAGATGTCAGTTTTGTGTGCCTCCGGGAATTAAATGTCAGTTTTGTGTGATGGAACCTTGAGTTAGTATACTTTCAGGGTTCCTAGACTTAGAAAGTATTCTTATGCTATGTGATTTTGATAGCCTATTTGGGACTTGAGATTATCTCCTCAGCACAGTGGGAGTGGACCACTTAGGTACCATGCGGTTGGGTGGTAGTGTTTTTCCACTCTTATCATTTGAGATTCATTGAGACATCATGGCTGATGCATCCTTCATGATGGTGGATATGTATCCTTTCATTGATGATTAGCATATGTTAGATGATGTTATCTTATGCTTATATTTGCATGTTAGATTACCTTTCACATATGATTTAGTATATGTTAGGAGTGACATTCCTACTATGCTAATACCGATGATCTCTTTGGTGATTTGGAATGTTATGCACGGAGGGATGGCTAGGGCCCATGATGGTCTAATGATGATATTTACGGTTGGGAGGAACCGTGCACTTAGTTTATTATGTTTGATCTTTTATGATGGATGTTTATATCTTCCATGATGATGTATCATGTATAGCATGTGATTATCTTTACTTTGATGTATCATGGATTAGAATAGGATGATGTACCTTATTCCACATATGTATATTATTTTAAGCTTTTCATACCCTGTGACATGTACAGTAGATGATTGAGCATTTAGAAATGTAATGTATAAACATTGGACTTATCATTATTATTTCATGTGGTTTTTGTATTAGATGGATTCAATAATGTTAGTTGATTTAGATGTAATTCAACGTTAAGGGATCCTTAAAGAATGTAATCTGTTGTGTATGTTATGTTTACTTTAGATGGACATTGCTATTGCTTCCGTTATGGTGCATAAGTTATATGTGGTATTTACTTTCATGTTTAAAAATAAATAAAAATGCTACCAAACTTAGCAAAATTCTAGGTTGATTCTTTGGATCCCTTGGCGGAGCATTACATTTATGTTATATCAAAGATTTGATGAATCTAAGTAGACTATTTTGTTTTCTTGGATTGTGTGAAGTGTGTGGAAGATAACTATGATGAGTTGGTGGCACATAATTCAAGGTAAACTATTTTGTGGTAAATTCAAAGAAGATTTAGGATGATATTTCTAGAGGAACCAAATGAAAAGTGGGTAGATTCATTGTATCCTACCTAATCCTACCTCACCAAAAAATGGATAATTGTGGTTAAATGAAAAATAATCTTAATTCTCTATTTATAGAAAGAGCTAGTTAGAAGAAAAGGTTGTCATGTGTGAGAACCTAAGAAAGACAAGGAGTCTAGGGTATTGCTTCATTCAATGGCCAAACTAAAGAGACTATAATTGGCATGTAAAGCAAGAAGGCTTAAAAGTATGAATGCTTGAACGATGAAAAATATATCAGAGATGGAGTGTGTGAATGCCAAGAAGAATTGACAATTGAAACAAAGATATGTAATCTGAAAGTGACTTGACATTTTTTATCAAATCAAGCCTTACTATTACTTTCTATTAATTATATCAATTTAGGGTAAATCTCTTGGATTAAGTTTGACCTAACACTCATTTGTAGATCATTTAATTAGGTGACATTCTAATGGAATTGCCTAAAGTCCTCTAACAAGGCTCACTCCTAATAGGGTGATTGAAATCCTTTAACTGGGTCAAATTTAATAGTGTGTATTATAAACTTTAATAGGGTTGACCTTTCACAATGCATCACTTTAGACGAGTGAGAATTAGTAGCATGTTACTAGTGATTTTTCCCAAATTGGGTTTCTATGTAAAATCCTTATATAAAATGTGTTATTGAATCTGTTATGTTTCATGTTTTTATTTTTGCAAAGTTTTTTTGACCTAATATAGTAACATACAAAGTTTAAGATTTGTATGATTTAATGGATGTATGCATAATTAGGTTTTATGGAGATGGGCTTACTAAGCATTGAACAGTTTTATCTGAACATCAAGACCTTGGATAACTCATTCACTCCACTCTCAATTTTTCTAAAGGATTCCAATAATTAGTATCATCAACATTCATGATAACATAGTCCAAGTGGGAAGTAACATCATAGATGTTTTATCTGGGAGAATTCTTCCGCAAAAATTCAATGATCTAGTGACATCAGTGATTACTTTGAAAATTGGACAAATAGAAGTTGAGAATGTCCTAATTGATTTGGAAGCAATAATAATATACTAAAGCTAACACAATAAAATCCTTTGGACTTACAAACATACAACCCACATCTACTATGTTGATGTTAGCTAATAATTGTACTACTCAACTAGAAGGAAGTCTAGAAGACATCATAGTGACTATAGAGACATGGGATTATCCTATTGAATTTTTGGTTTTGAAAGCAAGAGGAAAAGATATGGCACATCCCATAGTTAAAAGATGTTGTTGGCTTATAACAACAACAACTTTGATAGATTGTCGATCAGGAAGCATGAAAATATCAAATGTATTAAAACAAAAGGAATTATAATTATTTCCATCAAAAAAACTACTCTTGTGAAAAATCCCCCCTCATGGGTAGATGATGAGAAAGAAAAAGATGAAAATGGGATAGTACATTTGGCAATGATAACATTAAAGGAACATTTCAAAGAATTTCAAAGAATTGTTCAAAATAATTTAAAAATAAAAGAGGAAAGAAATGACAACCAACAAGAAGTTGAAAAATAAAATATGTTTTCACATCATCCTCATCAAGATATATGTCCTCTAAACTCATTGATAAAAGAAGTTTAAGATGAGAGTAATGGAACAAAATAGATTTACTTACAAAAAGATAAGCCTCTCATAATCAATGCACATTTAACATGGACTTAGGATAAGAAACTCAAGTAGGCACTGACACAACATACTCAAGAATTTGTTTAGGACTATAAGGATATGCATGGTATACATCTTGAAGTTTGTATGCATCATATTTACACTAGAAATGTTAAGCCAATAAGACAAGGACAGTGAAGGATAAATCCAATTTTAAGATAATTTTTTAAAGAAGAGCTTGAAAAACTAATAAAGGTAGGGTTCATTATGCAATATCCAATAGCCAATAGGTGTCTCCATTAATTATTGTTCCAAAAAAGAATGGAAAATGGAGAGTATGTGTTGATTATAGAGAACTCAATAAAGGAACTTAAAAAGACTACTTTCCATTACCCTTCATTGATCAAGTTTTGAATAATCTTGCTGGAAGCAATTACTTTTCCTTCTTGGATAGATTTAGTGGCTACAATTAGATCCAGGTAGCTCTAGATGATCAATATAAAACTAAATTCACCTACCAATGGGGTACTTATTCTTATAGAATTTTATCATTTGGGTTATGTAATGCTCCAACCACATTTCAAAGAGCAGTTCTAGGAATTTTTGCAGATCTTACAACTTCTTCTGTAGAGGTTTAAATGGATGATTTTATAGTTCATGTGAAAAAATTTGATGAAGTCTTGAAATTTTTAGACAAAGTATTAAAAAGATGTGAAGAGCATAGAATATCTCTCAATCATGAGAAATTCTCTTTAATGATGCAAGAAGGCATTATGTTGGGATATCATATTTCAAAAGAAGGAATAAAAGTTGATCTTGGTAAAATTGAGATAATTCAACAAATTGTTACACTTGCAAATCAAACTAATGTAAGAAGTTTTCTAAGACATGTAGGGTATTATAGATGATTTATAGAAGGATTGAGAAAAAGGGAAGGACCTTTGTTTAACTTACTAAAGAAAAATTTAGTCTTTGAATAGATAGATAGATGCTTGTCAAAAAGATTTTGAAAACATTAAATAATCTCTAATGACTACTCTAGTTATTAAGTGACCAAACTAGGATGAACCCTTTCATATTCACACAGATGCACCAAATTATGTAGCTGGATCAGTCCTAGGACAAAAAGATGAGGAAGACAACATGCTTGCAAAATATTACATTACCAAGAATTTCAGCCCGCTAAAAAAAAATTATACAACTAAAAAAGACTTTCTTGTTGTGGTATACACTATAAATAAATTAAAACATTATATAACATGATATAAGGTGTTCATTCACACTAATAATTTTGATATAAAATATTTGATGAACAAAGCAGTTGTGGGAGGAATAATTATAAGATGGTTATTGTTATTACAAGAATTTGATATAACCATTGTTGATAAAGAAGGAAAGGATAATGTTGTTGTAGATTTCCTCTCACAAATGGTTTTAGAGGGAAATGATGAACCAGTCAATGGCATATTTCTATATGAACATTTGTTTTCTATTTCTATGCATTCACCTTGCATTAAAAATCTCGCTAACTATCTTGTAACAACAAAATGTCCAACACATTTTATAATAGTACAAAAAAAGAAGCTAATCAGGGAAAGCTCTAGGTATGTATGGATTGAAGGAATTTTATTTAAAAATTGGTCTGATCATGTACTTTGAAGATGTGTTGAGGAAAGAAAATGCTATGACATCATCTATGTTTGTCCAATACTCCAGAAGTAGGCCATTACTCAATTTTCTAAATAATCTACAAGATTTTAGGATTAGGATATTTCTAGCCTACAATGAGCAGAGATATCTTATCCTATATAAAGCACTGTGATGAATACCAGAGAATGGGAAGACCAAATTCCACAATTGAAATTCCCTTGCAACCTTAGATGGATTTGGAGCTGTTGGCGCTCAAAATCGCAGCCCTAATTCTGAGCACCATAGTGATTTTGAGCCCTATAAACGCTTTTATATGCCTATGTACCTGGCTGTCAGTATGAGGCCTAAGAGGTGTTTAATGTTTCTAACACCTTCCATTCAACCTATCTACCTATTCCATATGGTCAAATCATCATTCTGAGCTATTCGGTGAAGTCCTATTTTGAACAATTGTCAATCTTGCTTTTTCACCCAAGTGTCAGACAACGATAAGAGGCCTTGTTGGTGAGTGAATATCTTGCACCCAGAAATGTGTCATGACTTACCCCTTTGAGAGTGTCTAATATCCATACCCAAGAACCTATGTTTTAGATTTTGAGTCATTTTGAGTCCATTTGAATAGGTTTTGAATCCCTCAAAGTTGGTCAGTTACTGTTTTCATGCTTTTGCACTTTGCACTTAATTCTGGGAAGCCCTGTTTGACATGCAATAAATTTTGACCAGTTGACCCAAATGAGAAAATTCCTTTTGTTTTGTTTTTTAGATGTCAGAGACTTGTTGTGTTCCAAGTTTCAGCTTGTGATGAATCTGTTTGGTCAGTTTTCAAGTGTGATTCCAAACACAATTTATAAGTTTTAACTGGTGTCAGTAATTGCAAATTGATTGTAACCCCTGTTCGGGACGTCATATCTCCTGATCTATGATAGGTGTATCAAATGGTTTGTTTTCCTATGTTCTATACTAAATTTACTCCAAGTGTGCTAGTTTTTAGAACTTGACAAATCCGTCTTCACACTTTACTAGGGTCATTCCATTTGCCAAAAACATCTTGCTATTGTCCCCTGTCCTGCAATTCCAAGTAGCCAACTTTGTGCCTTTGCCAAGCGTGCCCCATGATTCATCATGAGCCTAAAACATATAATCATTTTTTCCTCATGACAGAGTACCAATGCCCCTATTTCCAGATCCTTAAACATCCTTTTGCCTAGTTTTCAGAGATCAAACCAAATGCACTTTGTGGTTTTCTGACATGTTATTTTGTAGGTAGTTTGAAGTGGCCAACTTTGAAGGTCGATATATTTTGACTCCAATGTCATCATGTGACGAGATTTTGCAGGCCTGTTAAGCATGTCAGAGAGAACAAAGATCTTGAGTTTCGGAGCTCGGTCAGGTGATTATGACAGTTTTTAAAGCCAAGCAACAGGCCTCCTAACAAAATTTTTCTTATTGGTGAGTTTTCAGTGATCAAATTTGATGCCAGTCAGTTCGAGGATATCAGTGGATCAATTCCAGGAATCAATTGTCCAGAAACAAAATTTTATTTTAGCCGGACCCACTTTGGGGTCTGACTGATTTCATCAGGCTGACAAAAACTGTGTAAATCAAAGATTTTAAGGAGGAAATGATAATGAATTAATTGATTGCAATGTTTCATCATATGTATTGACATCCAGTGTGATCTCCATGTGCATAAGGCGATAGTCCACATGCAGGAAACATTTATGGCATCAATGGGAGCCTCAAAAAACATATATGCTACAGTTTAGAGGGCACACCTCATGATGACTGGGTATAGAAGACACACTGGATAAGGGGATGACGTCTAGGGCATAGGCCACAGACTAAGGGGAGCAGATTGCATCTTTTCAAAAGAGAATCCACATTGCTTAGTGTTGGGAAAGCATGTGCAGATGTCATTATATTAATACAATAGGAAGGCATTGAGAAATGGTTATGACTACATAAACCATCAACCATATATATGAGGAGCTTTCTGTTTGGAGGTATAGGTCACTGCATTAAGACAAGGGCTTAACGGCTTCAAAGGCAGGCCGTCCATACATCTAAAGAGGTTTTCATGGCATTGAGGATTTGTAGCAGGTTTAAAAGGCAATCACCATTCACGTTTTTGCAAAGAAGAAGATTTTTTGTTGAAGGGGACGTTTGCAGCAAAGGGCAAATCAGCATTTTTTTTCTTTTGCAAACAGGGGATCTTGTTTTTAGCCCCACGTCTAAGAAGCTTGCAAAGATAGTGATCCACGTTTTTGGTAGAGGGGATGGCAGGGTGAGGCATTCAGACTAGATCTGAGCATGAAGGAAGGCTCTTAGCAATGAAGGATATAGCAGGGCCATTCACATTTGAAGGTAAGGGCACCATATAAAGAGTCGTAGCCAATGGAGGCATCCACTTGCGTGAAAGGAAAAGAACATGAGCCTCACGCAGGTAGAGGAGAAGCCAAAAGAAAAGAAAGCTCCAATACACTTTTGGTAGGAAATGCCCATGCAATTTTATAAAGGAGAACTTATGCTTCCAAGAAAAAAGGGAATTGACCAGTATTTGCAAGGAAGAAACCCACAGTTGTAGAGCATTTGCACACAGTCAGTATCCCACATTCGTCTTGCAAAGTCTTCCCCACATTTTAAATATGTTAATTCATAGGGTGCAAGTGTCTTAAAAGACATCGCTTTTTGAAGAGGCATAGGCTTGTGAATGGGGCCTGTGGGTCAACGCCAATGAATTTTGATTGACCATGTCTAAGGACGTTAGACTAAGACCAAGCTCGCGTATGAGCGTGAGTTGTTTTCAAACCCTCTCTGATATTACACTCAATGTAAGAGTAGAGAATGAAAATAAAGCCTTCACAATTCTATGGTAATGAATCTCCCCATGTGGTCGTAAATGAATTTTCCAAGCTCTCCGGTAATATGCAAGTTAAAGATCCTGTAGGCTCGGGAAGAAAAATTTGAAGCTCTTTGATGCTATGCTAAAGGTCGTAAGGACATAAAAGGATGGTCAAGTGTATGAGCGTAAGGACACATTCAAATGCCTCCGCTGCTTCATGAATTGAAGATTAATTAATTTTTATTAATTAAAAGTTGCACAGGTATTTAGACTGTGCCATGTGGCATCACAGGATTGGAGAAATAAGGAGCTTTCAAAATCAAATGAAAATTCAGAAAAGTTAAATGCATGGAATGAAATGTTTGAAATATTTTTGAATTTTATATAGTTATGACTATGCAAAATTTTAAATTTTTCATTTTTAGTGCAAAAGCATGTCTCAGGACCAAAATTTCAAAGTGCTCTAATAGGGGCGATTTTTATCAAAAATATGCATTCCAAT
Organism: Cupressus sempervirens; assembly: GCA_028749045.1. Taxonomy (NCBI): domain Eukaryota; kingdom Viridiplantae; phylum Streptophyta; class Pinopsida; order Cupressales; family Cupressaceae; genus Cupressus; species Cupressus sempervirens. The sequence continues at coordinate 3,874,093 of CM053787.1, forward strand.
ATACCGTTGGAACTAGGAGAGCCTAAATTTTCTAAATACGGGGTAGGATTTTGCACAGCATTGTAGTGGTTCAAGTTATAAGCAATTTTATAGTTTTGGGAGTTTTCTCAGTACAGTGAGCAGATCTAATCATGAGTCATCAAAGGTGGTTACAGAGCAGATCTCAATACTTAGTGAAGTTTGGATATGGAGAAAACAGACTCTAAAAGGTTCATTTGCTTTTAGAAATTACCTTGTAACTGGTTTTTTCAATTTTCACCATGTTTTCACTTTAGGAGCAGATATCAGTTACAATGGGAATCATATACCTCTGATTTTTGAAGCCTTTGAGAGGTGTAATCATGAAGATTTTATTTACCAGTTAGGGGAGAAGATCAAAAAGAGGTTTTAACCTGTTGAAAGGGTTTTCCTAGTGGACAGCTGTCAATTGTTCAGACCAGATCCGAGAATTGCCCTCTCCTTACTTATTCCCTCTTTTTCTCTAAAAAAAGGGGTTGTTGGTTGGTTTTCTATTTTTCCAGTTCTTAGAGCTCTGCTCAAGCTATGAAGGCCACACACCCAGCATATCTTGTATGAACAGTATATGGATTTCATAGATAGTTCTGATATAGTAGTGTGATCTTGTATCTTGTTTTGTGCATTCCTATTGTACTTATTTCAAGGAGATAAATATAATGTGCAGAAGGTTTTGAATTTCAATATAATTATGTCTCCTTTCTTGTTGAATTTGTAATTTTATATGTTCAAGAACAAAGATCTTGAACCTATTTGCAATTGCCCGGTTGTATGTTTGAGGTTTGCTTGCCTTTGACTCAAGGAGTCATATAATTGCTTGTGGTTTGAGACAAGGTTGCAGATTCATTGAGAAGGATGCGTGAAACTATGGGGTCATATTGGATATTGTTGTCTGATTCATAAGGTGAACAGACCAAACATGAATGTTTCTACATATGCCATATGTTGAGTGATGTTCAAGGATGCATAATTCTGGAGTATGGGATTGCCCTAATGGATAAGGCACTGGTCATTTGTAGGATCATTAAGTTTTTACTGCATATTGGAGATGCTATATTTTCTCAATATAAATCAATCATCTTCCCTTCATGTTGAAGTGGACATAAGAGTTTAAACCCTCACTCAGTTTATGAATAATATAGGTTTGCACCTAGCTATTGTAGAATCTGTATTGTTTCATAAGCCATTAGGAGATATCAAGGGTTTTATTTGCTTCATATTAGATTCAGTGTATGCTTTGATAACTGGTACCATATAAGGAATCTATAGGTTCACCTGCCTAGGTTTTGTAGAGCCTAAAGTGCAGAAGGAGTATAGCCTTATAGTTGGCCTGGTGTCTGAATGGGCATGTTGAAAATGGGAGTTAGCTGCCCCTAGATGTGCTTTGTTCTCATCAGGATAATTGGAAATGGGTAACATTTTCAAACACCAATAGGAGCCATTTAAGAAATGGGGGATTGATCTCACTAGCCCAATCACTCCACCTTAAAAAGGGAATCATCATATTTTTGTAATTACATATTACATGAATAAATGAGAAAAGTCAAAACACTTCCAATATCACATGAGGAAAGAATTGCAAATCTTTTGTGCAAAAATATATTGTAGAGATTTAGAGTGCCAAGAATGATTATTTTTTATGAAGGACCTCAATTCATGTGAAGGATGATATAGTTATTTATGAATAAATATCAAATAACTCATCAAAAATCATCTCTCTACCAAGCACAAGCTAATGGTTAGGTTGAGGTAACAAAAATGGAATTAGAAATTATTTTGACTAAATTAGTAGCAACAAATAAAAAAAACTGGTCTAACTAAATATGTGCTTATAATATACTAGTAATGCCTATAGAACTTCAATACCAAACATTGAGAATGGTGAGAGAATTAAGAATTATGTTAAATGAAGAAGGGGAGGAAATAATTCAACAATTAAATAGGCTAGATGAAATGCAATTAGAAGTATTACTACACATGGAGATAATTCAGCAACAAAGAAAAAATTGGCATGATAAGCATATCAAAACTAGTTTTTTTCAACAAGGAGATTGAGTGTTGTTATATGACTCAAAGTTTCAAGAATTTAAGGGAAAACATCATACAAGATGGATGGGGCCATACTAGGTGGAGACAATATGATGGGGACACAATCCAAGCACATAATGGACACAACAGGAAAGGGAAAATTTTATTAACTGTAAAAATATGCTAGTACACTTAGTGTAGAGAAATAGACTCCAAAACATGCCCTATGGGCTTACAATAGCATAAATCTGGAGATAAATTCTTCTCCCAGTACCTTCTCTCAAACTCCACTCCGAACTGCCTTTTACAATGCCAGAAATGTTCTTAAATAGACCCTAGAGGGTTAAGGATTAGGAATACGTTCTAGAAAGTGCTAATTGGCATCCACTGACCAATTTCTACCCTCTAATTTACCAAAATTATGGCTCAATTACATACTCCTATTTTTTTGGTATTTACACATATCCCAAGGTGTTCAAATACTCTAACCCAGAACACTAATAGTGGAGTGTGAGATTTGGAACCTTTATTTGACCCAAATGGGTATCCAAGAATGAAAACACATGAAACAAAAACTAAATCTAAGTACATTTTTTTTTGGGTGACACAGGATTGCCCTTATACCTCTGGATGCTCCTGCATCAGACACCCAGGGTAAATTGAAAAGTGACCCTATCACTTTATGAATGGTAGAGGAAATCCCAAATAGGAAACCTTAGCTACTAATATCCAAGTTGAGTCCTCTATCGGCCATCCTTTCCACTTGACCAGATACTCTTCATACTGCCTATTTCTGGTACTCCTAGCAACACAATGATCTAGAATGTCTTCTATCTCCTCCTTCTTAGAAGCAGGAATTAGACATGGCTCTAACATCAGCTCCTTATCTGCACCATCATCATGATACTCTATCAAGTCTGCAATGTTGAAAATAGGAGAAATGTGAATACCATCTGGCAACTCCAGCTTATATGCATTTCCTGAGTCATGTTTCTTCAAAATTTTGCAAGGGCCAAATTTCTTCATCTTTAGCTTGTTGTAAGTACCAGCTGGAAATCTTTCTTTTCTCAAGTGTACCATGACTAGATCCCCTACTTGGAACTCCTTATGTCTTCTCCTTTGATTAGCCCTAGATTTATACTATTGGTTCATCTTGGTAATGTGTGCCTAGACCTCCTCATGTAGATGCTTGATATGTTTAGCAAATTCTTCAGCTTCAACACTTGTCCTCTCCCCTTGCTCTATCTTCCTCAATTCTGGTGCATTCCTTGGGCTACTTCCATATACAATTTGGAATGGTGATCTACCAATGCTCCTATTTACAGAGTTATTGTAAGAAAACTCTGCTTGTGGTAGAATCAAATCCCACCCCTTGGGCTTATCCCCAACTAAACATCTTAGTAAATTGGCCAAACTTCTATTTACCACTTCAGTCTATCCATCAATTTGTGGGTGATGTGTAGAACTAAACTTCAAGTCCACAATGTCCTCCAGATATACCCCACAAATTTAGTATCTCTGTCAGAAACTATACTCCTTGGGAGACCATGTAGTCTCACCACCTCTCTGAAAAAAAAGTCTGCAATATGGACAACATCATGAGTTTTGTGGCATGGAATGAAATGTACCATTTTGGAGAACCTATCAACCACCACAAATACTGAGTTATTAACCCTTTGTGTCCTTGACAATCCAAGAAAAAAATCCATACTTATGTCCCCCCATGACTTTGATGGAACATGAAATGGCTGATATAGTCCAGTATTGTGACTAAATCCCTTGGCCACTTGAAAAATCTGGCAATTTTGTACAAACTTCTTTATATCCTATGATATCTAAGGCCAAAAATAATGTTCTTTGAGAATGGAAATGGTCTTATCTCGACCAAAATGTCCTGCCATCCCTCTACTGTGTTTCTCCTTAATTAGATTTTCCCTCATGGAACTCCTTAGAATGCATAATTGACTGCCCTTGAATAACATACCATCCTAAATTAGATAGTCTAACTGTAGACACCTAAATTTGATTACACTGCTTTGGTAATCTAATTTAGCCATCTCTAAAGGCATCATTAATTAAAATTGCTATTTAATTAATCCTTTGTCATCCCCTAGTTGATTAATTTAATTAATCATCTATAGTCCTAATTGATAAATCAAATAATCTATTATTTATCAATTAAATCCTTTTCTCCTATCTAATTCCAAAAATCCCCATTTATTAAATAAATCTATTTGATAAATGAAATCCTCAAATTCAAAAACCCCTAACCTATCTCTAATCCTCCATTTAGCCTAATCCACCCCATCCACCCATACTAACTGAGCTTAGCCACTAACTCACCCACCCTCATTAATGCCATCCACTTGCACATCTCTAACATCCCTAATCTAATCATAAACCCAAGCCTAATCCATCCCCTAATGTTGTCACATTCCTTAAACAAGTTTAAGACTTTCCTAATCCAAACCAAAGTCTCCCCTCAAAAAACCCAACCACTAAGTCATGAGTGCTCTTACAAAACATAAAAGATTCTTACAAGCCCACTCATGACTCTTACACCCATCTTCCACACTCTTCCCTCTTCCACACTCATTCCTCTTACATCCCTCTTACATACTCAACCCCACTCATCATGCCTTTAACCAACCCTTTACCCTACCCTCTCACACTCATCCTCCTTGTGACAAGTGTCACCTTCTCATTGGTGCTAAACAAGCACAATCCATGTGCTCTCCTTTGAGTGCATCCTAGCCCTCCTTAATCCTTCATCCATCCTTGCATCTAAGCCCTCCATCCCTCTACCCCTTAGCCTATAAATTGAATCCCATCCCAAGCCATTTCATCAACAATCTTTGAGCTAAAGTTACCATGCTATTTTGAGAACCAAAGCCATCAATCTTACCCTTATAATGCCAAATTGAGAGCTCACAAAGCTACCGATTTGCCATTACCCATCTCCATTGAAGCAACTTTTGAGCATCTTGAGCATACATCCACAGCAAAAGGACACATCTACAGAATCCAGAAAGTATGGAGTGTTTTCTCTTGTGAGGTTTGCACTTCTTGTTTGCTTTCTTTTCCTAAGCATATATGTGAATTTAGTTTTTGGTTTGTGAATGTTTACTTTATTTGTTAATTTTCTTTGCATACTAATTCTTGTTCTACATTTTGGCACGCCCGGTGGGACCCCACTATGGGTCATTTAATCATCTATTTTCATCTATAAGTCATTTTTTCTAACCATCTAATGTTTTTTGTTGTTTGAGTGTGTTGTGAGGGTGTTTTGCTTGTTTTTGTAGGTTAAAGAACGCACTTAGGAAGAAGAAATACCATCTGAAAAAATAAAAATAAAAAAAATTCACATTTTTCAACTTTTTTCATGCATTTTTGGTGTCTGCAACCTGTTCTGTATGCGTAAATCCACGTTTGCGCAAATCGACGTCTCTGCCACCGCCAATCCAAATCGTCGTCTGCGAAAATCCGCATCTGTGCAAAATCGGCGTCTCTGCTTGTCACCTATTTTCTGTGCCGCAAAATCTATTCTGTCATCTTCGAATACTAGCGTATCCGTAGGATTTAGACCATTTTAACCATTTTTACGTGTAGAAAAAATAGCAAAAAAAGTTAAATTTTTTTTTTCCCATAGTTAAGCTCTCATTTTTGAAGATTTTGGCTAACTAACTAAATTGCTTTTTTTTTTTTTGTCTCATTGCAGGTTGGAGCACATATGGAACCACTAACCATGTTTCTTGCAGGTTTTCATGTTGCTAAAAAATGAACTTGAATGCTTAACCATTTGTCTTTGAATGCATGTTGCTAAAAAATGAACTTGAATGGTTAAACACATTTTCCATTGAATGAATGTTGCTCAAAACACACTCTTGAATGCCATGGATTAAAATCAACTTTCCTTGGAATGCATGCTTAAAACAAAAAATCCAATCTTGAATGCCAAGGATCAATTAATCATTGCAATATCAAACACTTCATTTGGAGCTTCTAAAATTGAACAAAACAAATCTCTTTTCCACATGCAATCTAGGTAAAGTTTGATTTTTGGACATTTAAGAAACTTTGTTAAGTTAAAATACAAATTTACAAAAATCAATTTGAGTAGTTCCTTGGACTCACCTCTTTTCTAATCACCCATCAAATATTAACCATTGGTTGCAATCTCAACGCCATTTATGGGGATTTGTCTACTTGAAAAAGGTGTTAAATGTTCCACAATCTAACTCACTCACTTGGTCTTTGAACGTTTTCTTTAACTTTATCAAAATTCTTAAATGACCAAAACTCTAGATTAAATCGATCACACTTCAAGTTTGGGCACTAAAATTGAACAACAACTGACATGGAGAGCCTCCGAGCGCGTGCTTGAAATTGAATCTCACACACTTTTGTTTTGGGCTTAAAACAAACTCACACTCAATCTTGAATGCCTTAAAGAAAATTAATCGATACTTGACGTGGAGGGCCTTCGGGCGCGCAAGTTTGCTTTTGTTGACCCTAACTCTTCTTATTGTTTGCATTCTTCGATCGATTTAATTTTGTTGGTGCTTCAAGTTGGAATTGAACATTGTCTCTTAAACATGAGTGCTTGCAAAGTCTAGATTAGCACACATAAGAGTCAGTTGGTAAAAGAACAAGTGTGTTTTTTAGCTGAAGTTCATCCAAGTCTTCTCTCCCCTTATCGTCTTTCGAGGCCATCTTGGGTGCATAAGATTAGGATCCAAAACCTTGTTTCTTTTTAGGAGGCCTGCTTGGGGATTTCATCACCCCTTGGACGACCTCAACTCCAGCGTTCCGACAGAGTATAAGAATCAGAAGGTGAATCGAAAGACACCTCTCTTGGGATCAAGATTTTGTCATTTGGGCTAAGCCTCAAGGAACTTTATACCCTTGAGAAGTGAAAGAGGAGAAGTGGGTTACCGCTCCTCTCGGCTGTGTGACATCCTTTTGGTCTCATCTACAGATTTGGGCCTCACGTACCTTGCGTATATCGAGGACTACCTAGCTAAACCAATTGTCAGCCTTGCAGAAAACCATCTAGGATGTTAATGTGTTTGGAGTGACTGATCGAAACATTTGTAGAACATACACACTCCTCGACGCAAGTATCACATTCTGAGAACCACAAACTTCTATCTGGGTGTTCCTATCTATTGCTTGTTTTTATTTTACTTGTTGAATGAATGTTTGCCAAACTTGGTCAATCCTAGCTTAGGGCACACTTAGCGTAGTCACTGCCTATTTTGGAAGTTGAACAAGTTGAAGCAAAACAACTAAGATTTTTCCCAAAGCTAAGCAAATTTAGGAATTTATGTCCGAACAACCCAAACCCAAACAGAAGTTTCACAAGGTCAAACTCAAGCCATCTCTAGCATACCAAGAACTTTCAGCCAAGAGAAAAGAAATAACACCAAGCCCACGAATTGCCAAACTCCACAAAGCAGAGGACAAAGCTATCGATGAAGAACTTTAAGAGGCCTGGTTAGAGTGCACCATCAAATTTAGCCAACATCCAGGAGTTAATCCTGCTTATGCCTTACCAACTAGGCATGATTTTTATGATTAGACACCCTTGTTTCTCCACATCTTCTTGGATAAGCTTCAATTTAGAGTCATCTTTGTAGAAAAGCGAGCCATCTTAGGTTATCCCCTTAAGCATTATTAGCTCATCCATCTCATTTAGGATCATACCATCTAGCCAACAATCAAAAATCTGCACATCTAAGCTTTCAAAATTGTTGTCACCTTGCTAAAAGTTTGCCATTCCTAAAATCTTCCAAATCCACCAATCTCACCAAGGTTATCCTTTTGACAGAGCTTTGGCTAGGGTAATCTAGCTTTGTCACTTGTTATCCCTCATCACCTTGAGCTAAAGGTTGAGATCTGTAAGTGGTCAATCTCGTGTTCTTCCTAAAGGATCATCGATCTATCCTTAAGTTGACACAATCACCACCAAGATTGCACATAGGAAAGCAGACCTTTTGTGCTTTGACAACATAACTTTGAAGTTAGAATCCCCAACCCAATCCTCCTTAGGTTTTTTCATATAGCTTTGCCTCAACCTAGGAAATCATTTGCATAGAAAAGCCTTCCCCCTTTTGCATCCATTAGCATTATTGCATCTCATCCCTAGGAGCATTTTTCATGCCACCCGTCACTTGCTTAGCCAAGAAGAAAGAAACAATGGAGCCCTATCATTTGGATTGAACAACCTCACCCCCCTTGAGCACTCATCCATCCTTCAGCCCAGAGCAAGCTATGCCATCACCTACTGACATTGAAGCTTTCATGAACCAACCAAGAAATGCAATATTGGTAAACGCCATTATAGACAAAAACAAAGAGACAATCATGGCTAATTTTCGAAGGGACAATGTAGGAACCTTTGACTTTGGAAGACCCCCTCCATTATCAGATCCATCTCACCCATTGTTTGGGAAGCTTCCACCACCCATAGGCTCTTATGATCCAAATTATCCTCAATATATTCCAAAAGAAGAGCCTCTAGCCAATCCATATGACCCAACAGACCCAAACATACCATCATCCACCCATGTTGAAATCTCCATGCCGCAAGCCAACCCAGCCACCACCACTCCATCCTTGGTTCATACCTCTCTGCTCCAAACCCCCTTTACCCAAAACACCTCACCGTTCACCCCCTTCACTATTGCTGCTGCTCCCCAACCCAGCCTTCCAAATCCACCCATCTCCTAAATTAGTGCTAGCATCTTTGGCCAACCTCAGCAATATACAATAGGGGTGCCACCCATGGGGCCAAGTAATCAACCTTTCATCGCCCCTAGCTTGTTCACCACAACCCAAAGTACAATCCCATCATTTCCATTAAGTCTTGGGAGCTCAATACCACCAGCCAAAAATCCACAAGCTACTACCTTCACTCCACAAAGCTATCAAAACCCACAAGCTACTGCCAATCTTCTACCAAGCTCCCAAGTGACCCCGACTCCCACCACCACTCTACCAAGCTTCCAAATCCAGCCACAAAGCTATCCAAACCCATCAGTTCCATTCCTAAGTTTTCAATTCCCACCACCTCCACCACCAACTAATTCATTACCTCCAATTACCAACTACTTTTCAATGCCACTTCTAGGAGGTAATACACCACCTCAGCCGACCACCAATTATTTGCGGATACCATCCCAAATGGGGGCACAACCCACATATATTGGTCAAACCCCACAAGCCCTCTGATCCTTTCCCCAAGCCTCACAACCATCTTATACCTTACCTCCACAAAGCAATCCATTTATCCCACAGCCAGCTTATGTTCCTCAATCCCAACCTCAAATCCCATATCAACAGCAAGCCTCGCAGCACATGCAGCAAGATGCGCCACCTCCCCTTCAACAACCCATCATCCACCATGCAGCTACCAAAACAATGTACAATCCCTATCAGCAAATCCCTCATAACCATCCATATTCAATGGCCCCATCCAGTACATACCTACCTCAAGGCACTCCTACATTGGGGGCACCCCAGCCATCACCTATCAATTCAGAATGGGAGCAAATGAAGACAGCTCTGAAAGCCATCCAAGAGGGGAATGATCCAAAGACATTCAAGTTTGAGAATGTGTGTCCTTACCCATTTGACAGAGCCATTACCACGACACCATTTTCCAAACACTTTGAGGTACCTAAATTTGACAAATTCAGAGGAAAAGGAGACCCTATCACACATATCAAAGAATTTTACATGCACGGCCAGGACGTGGCATACAATGATGTCTTCCTCTTGTGCCTTTTTCCCAAAAGCTTGGCTGGACCAGCTCTTGAATGGTTTTATAGAATCCCCTATGGCACAATTAAAAACTTTGCTGAATTATCTGAGGCATTTGTAGCCCAATATGCCCATCTTGTTGAAACAGAGCTATCAATAGTTGATCTTGTCCACACCAAGCAAAAAGGTGGAGAAAGCCTTGCTGAATACCTACAAAGATGGCAAACCCTTACCACCCGCATATCCTGCACCTTGCCAGAATGCCATGTGGTGAAAATGTTTATTGATAATGCACATCCCAACTTGGCTCACCACATGACCATGAACTGTTTGCAGACCTATAAGGATATCAAAGAGAAAGGAATGATCCTTGAGCAAGGACTCATCAAAGATGGTGTGGTAAAAATTTAAAAAGAGGCCAACCAAAATCAATCACATTCCAATGACAGGTCTAAGTATTGGAACAAAAAAAAGCATGTTGCAACAGATGGGGTTACTGACACCAGACATGTGAATATTGTTGGTCCTTCTCAAAACCAGTCTGACCCACCATATCAAACAAACAACCAACAAGCTATCAATTACCAACAAAGAAATAACCAAAGCTATCAAAACCACAATACAAGACCCAACTTTCAAGGGTCTAACAATCAAGCTAATGCCATCAATGTAGCTACAGGGCAAAAGCCTAGATTCCAACCTGCACCTAGAAACTATACACCCCTTGGTGAGCCATTGGATGTTATTTTTGAGAAATTGGCTAAGGAAAACTTCATCAAATTTCCTCCTACCCAGCAAATTGATCCAAGCCAATCCAAAGCTGCATGGTACAAGGACAATGAGTATTGCAAGTTCCATAGGGTAAACGGTCACACCACCCTCAGATGCATGAAACTGAAAGACTATGTGCAAGACCTCATTGATCGGAAGGAAATCACTGTTGGTGCCCAAACCTCTCCCAATGCAGGCTTACAGATTTATCAAAATGCTTTTCCTCCACACAACAACCAAAATCCTGGAAAAGCACCTATCCAAAACAACACCAACAACCACCAGGCAAACCAACAGCATGGGAGGAACAATGACCACACTTCATCCTATATAGACTATGGTAGCCTTATAGGTTGTATATCTGAGAAAGAGCCTTCTTTCAATGTTATCAATATCCGAGGACCAGACAATGAGTGTGCAGTCACCACTCGAAGAGCACGATTTAACATCGCAGGCCCACTAGTTTCATCAGCACCATCAGCTTCATCAAAAAGCTGATACAATATCTTGGAACACCTTGGGAACATCCCAGCCCAAATATCCATTTTAGACCTTCTCCGCACTAGTTCTGTGTACAAAGACATCCTTGACAGTGCTCTCATAGAATCCTGTGTCCCTTCTGATATCAATGCTACTAATTTTCGTAATCTTGTTGGACACCTTTCATCCTCATGTGCCCTATCTTTCAAACCCACCGACATACCCGCAGTTGAGCCAGATCACACCCTTCCGCTTTGCATAGCCATCATGGTATCCAATTTTGCCGTGAAAAGAGTAATGATAGATAATGGATCAGCCTTGAACATTTGCACCCTAAAATTCATAAAACAAGCTAGGTATACTGAGGCAGATATGATCAGTGAGGTTATCACCATCAAAGCTTATGACAACTTGGAAAGGACCATAGAAGGGACTATTTTGCTACCAATCAAGGTTGGACCAGTCATCCAAGAGATAGTTTGCCATGTTGTTGATCTAAACCTACCATTTAATATCCTCCTCGGTCGCCCATGGATTCATGCTATGAAGGCCGTTCCATCCACCTACCATCAGTGCATCAAATTTCCGCATCAGGGCACTGAGGTAACCATCCATGCCGATCCAAAACCCTTTGCTTACTACAATGCAGTTGAAGCTTCATATACAAACCATTTCCCTGGAATAGACATTGGCACATCCATTGCCAGCTCATCCCACACTTGTAATGATGTAGAAACCATCCTCGCCTCCACCCTATCTACCGTAAAGATCAACAACAAAGGTTGTGGAGAATATAGTCTGTCAGATGCATTTGCTGTCAGAGCAATCCCACTTGATCCACATACCCATGGACGACCGACATATCACAAAGCTAGGGAGATTCCACCTCCTCGATACAAACAGTTTGGCCCAACCACCTTTGTGTCCTCAAAAACCCCTCTTCATGAGGAGCTCACTCCAAATATCAACAATTGGTTACATAAGGATGCATCTCCAAGAAATCAAGCACGCCTTGATCACTTCAGCCAGAAGTATCCCCAACAACATAAGCTCATCACTGAAAAATGGAACTATCAAGGAGGTGGACTAGGACCAGAAGAAAGGGGCATGCAATATCCCATCGAAGCACATAATTGGGAAATGAAGTCAGGTCTTGGCTTTGGCATACTGACAACTAGGGGCACCAACGAGAATGGTCACGCTTTTTCGAACATCCACCGCAACCTTGTCAAAATTGAAGACATTCCTGAGGAAGTTGAAAAGAGAGCCTATGATGATATCCTAGACCAAATCTTCCTAGGAGACTCTATTCTCCGAGAACTATCCATCCATCTCATTGACCTACCACTTGCTCATCCACAACTCATAGATTGGGACCAAACAAGTGTCATACATATTGATGAGTTTGCATCAGAGGAAGCGCTTCTAAGATTCATGGGAGTTGAAACTCCTCATAAGAAGACAAAGCCAGATTCTGCCTACATCTACAAGCTTGATCCCAAGGGGTATTTTGGAGAAAATCCCCAACCTAGTTTTGATACACCCAAAACTAAAACTAAGGTAAATCTGGGACTAGCTAAGGCAGTGAAGAGAACCCCTTAGCAAGAAAATCTAGAGCCACAAGCAGAACATGAGGATTTAGTATTGCCTCCTCAAGATAATCGACCAAAGGTGTCTTCTATTCTAATAGAGGATACTAGAGAAGTCAACATTGGTTCTTCAGAGATCCCTAGAATTGTTCACATTGCTGCATCGCTATCACAAGACCAAGCTGACCTCCTCTTTGAGGTTTTACGAGAGAACATTGGCCGATTTGCATGGTCATATCAGGACATGCCAGGACTTGATCCAAAGCTTGTAGTTCATCATCTTGCAGTCGATCCAAAGATCAAGCCTGTCAGACAAAAGCTTAGAAAAATGCACCCCAAGGTGGCATTACTAGTCAAAGCTAAACTAGAAATAATGTTAGCTGCTAAGGTTATTTGACCTATCGACTACTCAGAATGGATCTCCAACATGGTCCCTGTCACTAAGCCTTTCGGTGACATCAGAATCTGCACTGATTTTAGAGATCTTAACAAAGCTTGTCCAAAGGATGATTTTCCCTTGCCCAACATAGATATGATTGTAGATCTTACAACTGGACATGAAATTTTGTCCCTTATGGATGGATTTTTTGGGTATAATCAGATCAAGATTGCAGAAGAGGACCAGCATAAGACAACATTCACTATCCCTTGGGGAACCTTTTGCTACACCATGATGCCTTTTGGCCTAAAGAATGCTGGGGCTACCTATCAAAGAGCTATGACAGCCATTTTCCATGATCTTATGTATAGCATTTTGGAGGATTATGTGGACGATATCCTAGTCAAATCTCACACCTTCATGGATCATCTTGCTGACCTGGAGAAAGTCTTTGATAGGTTGGCCCAATATCATCTCATGCTAAATCCCAAGAAGTGTGTCTTTTGGGTCACATCTGGCAAGCTTCTAGGCTTCATAGTTTCTAAACGAGGTATAGAGATCGTCCCCAAAAAGGTCAAGGCTATCTTAAACATGCCTCCTCCCCAGACACTGCGATAGCTTCGCTCTCTTCAGAGAAAAATTTAATCTGTCCGACGCTTCATCTCCCAACTTGCAGATAAGTGTACACCGTTTTCACACTTGCTAAAGAAGAACGAGAACTTCAAGTGGGATCTTTTATGTTAGTGCAGCTTCGATTAGCTCAAGCAGTATCTCACCAATCCCTCTATCTTGGTTCCACCAGTTCCTGGTCGTCCCTTGATCTTGTATATATCAGCAACACCTACTACTCTAGGGGCACTTCTAGCACAACATGATGATTATAGCAGAGAGAGAGCCATCTACTATATCAGTAGAACTCTAGTTGGTTATGAAATCAATTACACTCCTATGGAAAAAGCTTGTTTGGCAGTTGCTTTCTCAACTCAAAAGCTTCGCCACTACATGCTAAGTCATACCATCCAACTAGTCTCCAAGATTGACCCTCTCAAGTATATGCTCTCCAGAACAGCACTTACAGGCCATTTGACCAAATAGGTTATGCTACTAAGTGAGTTTGACATCCAGTATGTGGATAGAAATGCAATCAAAGGGCAAGCTATAGCAGATCACTTGGCCGATGCACCTCTAGTAGATGCATATCCTTTGCTCACAGAATTTCTAGATGAGCATATCTGCCTAATTGAAGAAAAGCCCCCATGGAAGCTATATTTTGATGGCTCATACACCTCTCATGGATCAGGGGCAGGAATATTATTAGTTACACCTCAAGGAGATTACATTCCAAAAGCCTTCAAGCTACAATTCCCTAGCACCAACAATATAGTAGAATATGAAGCTCTTGTAGCAGGATTAAAGATAGCTGCAGAATGGAATATCACTGAGTTAGAAATCTTTAGCGATTCCCAGCTCATCATCAAACAAGTCTTAAATGAATATCAAACCAAAGATGAAAAGCTATTACCCTACAAAGAGCTAGTTGATTAGCTAACCCAGCATTTTACAAAGCTTCAGTTTACACAAGTGCCTCAAATGCAAAATAAGGTAGCAGATGCCATGGCCACTATCGGCTCACTCTTGGAAATTCCCCAAGATGCTACACAGTATGAATTTTTAGTAGAGCAGCTCCTCACACCCGCTTATGCGAATGAGGATTCAAATCGTGTTTGTATCTTGGTTGGTCCCCAATCCCCTTGGTACCATGAAATTCACGCTTACCTTAACGATGGTATCATATCCCCTTACCTCACACACACCCAATGCCAGAACTTTATTCAAAAATCATCCTGCTATGTTATCATAGCCAATACCCTATATCGTCGGGGTTATCACGATACTCTCTCTCGATGTTTAGATGAAAATGAGGTCGCGATGGCATTAAAAGAAGTACATTTCAGACTTTGCGGTGCCCACACGAGTGGTATTGTCCTAGCACGACAAATTTTTAGAGCAGGCTACTATTGGCCTACCATTGAAGAAAACTCTTGTGACTTTGTCAGAAAGTGTCTCCCATGCCAGCAGCATGCAAATCTTGTGCACGCTCCAGCACAGGATCTACAACCTATTGCACCACCTTAGCCTTTTGCTTGTTGGGGCCTTGATCTAGTTGGAACTATCACACCTCTCTCATCTGATGGACATAAATGGATAATAATAGCTACATACTATTTCACTAAGTGGGTGGAAGCAGTCCCCCTAGTCTCAGGTACAGGAGTTCAAGTCTCCAAGTTCATCTTGTACCACATTGTTTGCCACTTTGGCATCCCATCCACCATCTTCACTGACCACGGAGGTAACTTTGAAAATCTCAACATGGAAGAATTATGCACTTCCCTCTGCATCCATCACCACTTTTCTAGCCCATATTTCCCACAAGGTAACGGCCAGGCAGAGGCAAGTAATAAAACCCTCCTCAAAATCCTAAAGAAAGTTGTCAATGATTCCGGCCGTGATTGGCACCTTCAAATAAATCCGGCTCTATGGGCCTATCGAACTTCCTTTTGTACATCCACAGGAACAACTCCATACTCCCTAGTCTATGGTGCCGAAGCGGTATTACCTATAGAAGTTGAATTTCCCTCACTACACATATCTTTGTGAGGGCAGATCTCAAATGAAGAATACAGAGTAGCTTGACTCACCCAGCTAGATCTCTTAGACAAAAAGAGATAACAAGCCTATGACCATCTCACAGTCTACCAAACTCATCTCAAAAGGAATTTCAATAAGAAGGTTCTCCCACGACACTTTCAGCTAGGTGATATGGTCCTCAAAAAAAATATGAAAGTCCAAGCAGATCGAGAAAAGAAAGGCAAGTTTGAACCTACATGGCTTGGTCCCTATGTGGTTACTGCCTCCTTTGGCTCCGGAGCCTATCAATTATCTACACCAGAAGGAGAACTCTTGAATGATTCCACTAACATAATTCATCTCAAGAAGTTCTATGCTTGAAGATCTTTGGTATACCCAGCTTTTGAAAAATACAAAAAAATAGTAAAGAGAAATAAGCATCCAATGGTGAAAACTTGGCAATTCAAGCGCCTTGGATAGGTACCTTGGTGAAAACCTGGTAATTCAAGCACCTTGTGTGCTAAAGACTAATCCATTATCTATCACTATCCTATCCCTCATCCATCCACCCACCATCCCATAAAACACTTGCTTGTTCCCTTGGTGTTCCAATCAAATATCCAAAATCTGATGGAGCTTGTCAATACCTCCTGTACAGCTTGTAAATCTTGTACCATACCTTGTATATATCCGAATATTGTCCAAATCTTGTACCATATTCCAGCTTGTAAATAATCTTGTATCCTAGCTTGTATCCTATCACATGCACACACAGAATCCCATTTTCCTTAAGCTTTTCACAAACCATCTACCTATCCACCTATCAACTATTATAGACATCCCATCCTTCACAAACATTTCCATCTCACAAAAAACTAAAACATGAACAAACTTGTACATTTGTAACATATCTTGGTCTGTCAGCTTGTACATCCTCTTTAGCTTAGTATCATTGTATCTATCCGGCTTTCGTGTTAGTTCATCCTTGGTCAACATCTTGCACACATCACACACCTTGGTTAGATATTCTAATGCATCCTTTAGCTAGATCTCCTATCACCAAAGTGTTATCCTTCTTAGTTCAGCTTACCAGATGCATCACTCATCCAGATCCATCAGCTTAGGTGCTTTTTGATAGATCCTTGCAAGATATAGCTTTCCTCATGTCTGATCTTGGTCCGTTGGTACCTTGTCCTACCCATCTCGTTGGCAAACAGTTCTCTTTTGGATTTTTGCTTTCTTTTGATTTGGGATCTTCCCTTTTGGGTCTTGAAATATCTTTTCCAAGAAATCTCCTCGTTCCCTCCTCAAGGTTGCCATGATCTTCTATATCATGGTATGCTGCGAATGGGGCAATTAGAGCGTAAGGTCTTGATTAGGTCTTTTGCTTGTTTTCTTTTTCTGCTTGTGGGTTACCTATTGTCATTTCCATGCTGCTTCCTCTGGGATTCATGTGTGATACTAGAGAAATCCTTGTGTATTTGTTTTGAGTTAGTTTGTCAGTCCTCTGGATGGTTGGTGAAAAGGCCTTGATGTTATTGGTAACCTTGGCAATTAACCAATAGTCCTATAGCAAATCTAGTGCTCAACTACATGGTGGTACTTCTCTTTGAAGTATCCCCCCACTCAAAAAGCTTCAATGGATTCCCTTCATCTCCATTATCCCCCATCCATATCCTACATCTGTCGCTCCTGCCCCAACTTATGCATCAATATCTCTTTGAATCACTCCTCACGCTTAGCTTTAGGGATCCACAATCCTAGTCTTAGGGATCCACCAATCAAATCAATCCACCAAGCCTCATGTTTCGAGATCCACAATCCTAGTCCTAGGGATCTCCGAAACCCATCTTCTGCCAATCTGACTCTTTGAAATCCTGTTGCGTCAGCTTTATCATTCTATCATCCATCTCCCTACCATGGATTCCTTTTATAGCACTCTGCTCCTCCATCTCCCCCCCCCCCAATCCTGGAAAGTCTTAAGCTTTCTTTATTATTGTGCCTCTGATTTCCCTTTATCATTCTCCCATAGTGAGAGTTTGAGCTAATTCAGCCCCTTCTCTTCGCCAACCTGTGTCTCAGCTCGTCTCAATTTCTTGTACTTTTCAAGAAGTCGTCGAGCCTCATTTCTCTCCCCGCCGCCTTCTTGAGGGGGCATCATCTAAGTCTAGTCTCTCCTCTTCTTATCCGAGACTGGGGCAACCTTGTTGCTAAAACATCTTCCTCATGTCGTCTTCATTCGAACTTCTTTGAAATAGTGTTGTCTCAACACTATGTCAAAGAGGGGCAAAATGTAGACACCTAAATTTGATTACACTGCTTTGGTAATCTAATTTAGCCATCTCTAAAGGAATCATTAATTAAAATTGCTATTTAATTAATCCTTTGTCATCCCCTAGTTGATTAATTTAATTAATCATCTATAGTCCTAATTGATAAATCAAATAATCTATTATTTATCAATTAAATCCTTTTCTCCTATCTAATTCTTAAAATCCCCATTTATTAAATAAATCTATTTGATAAATGAAATCCTCAAATTCAAAAACCCCTAACCTATCTCTAATCCTCCATTTAGCCTAATCCACCCCATCCACCCATACTAACCAAGCTTAGCCAGTAACTCACCCACCCTCATTAATGCCATCCACTTGCACATCTCTAACATCCCCAATATAATCATAAACCCAAGCCTAATCCATCCCCTAATGTTGTCACATTCCTTAAACAAGTTTAAGACTTTCCTAATCCAAACCAAAGTCTCGCCTCAAAAAACCCAACCACTAAGTCATGAGTGCTCTTACAAAACATAAAAGACTCTTACAAGCCCACTCATGACTCTTACACCCATCTTCCACACTCTTCCCTCTTCCACACTCATTCCTCTTACATCCCTCTTACATACTCAACCCCACTCATCATGCCTTTAACCAACCCTTTACCCTACCCTCTCACACTCATCCTCCTTGTGACAAGTGTCACCTTCCCATTGGTGCTAAACAAGCACAATCCATGTGCTCTACTTTGAGTGCATCCTAGCCCTCCTTAAGCCTTCATCCATCCTTGCATCTAAGCCCTCCATCCCTCTACCCCTTAGCCTATAAATTGAATCCCATCCCAAGCCATTCCATCAACAATCTTTGAGCTAAAGTTACCATGCTATTTTGAGAACCAAAGCCATCAATCTTACCCTTATAATGCCAAATTGAGAGCTCACAAAGCTACCAATTTGCCATTACCCATCTCCATTGAAGCAGCTTTTGAGCATCTTGAGCATACATCCATAGCAAAAGGACACATCTAAAGAATCCAGAAAGCATGGAGTGTTTTCTCTTGTGAGGTTTGCACTTCTTATTTGCTTTCTTTGTCTAAGCATATATGTGAATTTAGTTTTTGGTTTGTGAATGTTTACTTTATTTGTTAATTTTCTTTGCATACTAATTCTTGTTCTACACTAACCACTTAGTTCTGTCTATAGTAATAGGTTCTTTACAAGCTTTCCATGCTTCAACAAAATTAGGATCCTCAGGGTACAGATTCTTGAGTTCAGCAAACTCAACTACTTCAACCTGTATTACTGTAAGCAACAACTGTCTCCTACTTAGTGCATCCACAACCCTGTTAGATGTACCCACTTTATATGCCTCTGATTCAATTTACCTTGGCTATTTAGGTACTGTAATGCCTGGTGATTAGTATATAAAACAAATTCCTTTGGTAATAAATAATGCCTCCATTTCTTTAAGGCCTGAACTATTGCATAGAACTCTTGATCATAAACAAAATACTTCTTTTTTGCATCATTCAATTTTTCACTAAAATATGCAATAGGCTTACCTTCTTGGCTCAATAAAGCTCTAATAGCACTGCCACTAGCATCACAATCCACCTGGAACACCTTTCTAAAATTTGGAAGTTCCAACACATGTTGTTCTATCACCTTCTTCTTTAGCAATTCAAAACTTCTCGCAGCTACCGTAGTCCATTTGAATTCTTTTCTATCCCCTCTTATTGTGTCAGTCAGGGGTGCACATATGCCATTGAAATTCTTAATGAACTTCCTATAAAAACTAACCAAATCATGAAATGATCTTACCTTAGTAGAAAACCATGGAGTAGGCCATTCCAAGATGGCTTTTACCTTCTCTGGATCCATTTTGAGACCTTCAGATGATATAACAAACCCCAAGTAGACTAACTCCCTTTTTGCAAAGATACACTTCTTCAGATTAATTAATAGTCTCTCTTCCCTTAACCTTTCAAGGATACTACGAATATGCAATAAATTTTCTTCCAAAGTCTTGCTGAAAATTAAAATATCATCCAAATAGACAATAACAAATTTTCTCAAGAACTTCTCTAGTACCTCATTCATAGGCTGCATGAAGGTTCTTGGGGCATTCGTCAATCCAAAGGGCATGACTAACCACTCATAAAGACCCTTATTGGTCTTGAAGGCTATTTTTCACTCATCTCCTTATCATATCTATATCTGATGATAGCCACTCTTTAGATCTATCTTTGTGAAGTACTAAGCTCCACTCAAGCAGTCCATAAGATCATCCATTCTTGGCAAAGGAAATTGATACTTGATGGTTATCCTATTTATAGCTCGAGAGTTTGTACACATCCTCTACTCTCCATCCTTTTTTGGTGCTAGTACTATAGGTACTACACATGGACTCAGGCTCTCCCAAATCAAGCTCTTCTTCAATAGCTCCTAAACCTATCTATTTAGCTCCTCAATTTTAGTAGGAGTCATCCTTTGAGAAGCCTTGTTAGGAAAACTAGCTCCTAGGATTAAATCTATCTGATGACTAATTTTCTTTATCGGTGGCAATCCTTCTGGAACATTATCAGAGATGATATCTCCAAACTAACTTAGTAAATCTAAAACTTCAAGTGGTATTTCACTACTACCTTCTTTATCTTTCCTAGGAATCAAAGCATATCACATACGTTGATGTTTCATTGCATCTAAAAACTTCCTTCCATCAACAAGACAAATCCTAGCATTGATACATACCTTTCCACCTTCCTTTTTCATGGGCTTTAGTTTGTGGCAAACTCCATCTTTTTTTAGGGAGTATGTGCTTTCATGACCATCATGTATTGCATGCCTATCAAACTACCACGGTCTACCCAACAATAGATGGAAAACGTCCATTGGAATAACATCATAGAGAACTTCATCATGGTAACTCCCAATTTTGAATTTCACTAAACATTTTTCACTTATGACAACCTTATGATCATGTTTCACCCAAGCAATTCAATAGGTCTGCAGGTGTTTCTCCCTCTTGAGCTTCAGCTTAGAGACCATCTCCTCTGATACCAAGTTATCAGTGCTACCACCATCAATGATCACATCACAACATTTATCCTCACACTTGCACTTGGTACAAAATAAACTCCTCCTTTGTCCTAGTTTAATCTCATCACTTAGTAGGACGCTTTCATTTACTAAAGTCTCTCCTCTTTCTGCATCCTCTAAATGTGGTGATTGTGCATCCTCATCCACATGAGCAACCCTAGCTTGACCCTCAGCTCTCCTATCTATCCTTCCTTGTCATTAAGGGAATTCAAAGGCATGATGACCTTCTTCATTGCAATGGAAATAGGTACCATAGAAGCCTCGTCTTCCTTTTCCATGTCCTCTACCTCTTCCTCTCTAATTTCCAAAGTCTTGATCACGAGAGCGATTGAAACCCTTGTTCCTTTGGTTCCTGCTAGTACCCACATTTTCATTTTTCTTTTGGGTTTCATTTTGGCCTCTAGATGACCTACCACTACCTCTTCCTCCTTCACCATTCCCTCTTTGTCTCCCTTCAAACCTTTTATTTAGCTTCTCTTCAAATTGTAGGGCAAACTGGTATGCCTCCTCAATGCAGGTCATTCTTACTAGACTTAATTTCTCGTGGATGCTAGGTTGCAACCCACTAATATAATGAGCAACCTTCTCCTTATTTTCTTCTGCATGCCCCACTCTAATTAGAAGTTGATAAAACTCCTCTATATATTCCTGGACTAATTTTCCTGCTTTCTTTAACCCATGCATCTTCTTAAACAAATCAAGCTCATAGTCAACAAGAATGAACTGCTTCTTCAATTTGTCCACCTTGTGGTCTTAGCCTTTTCTCTTTGATTTCTTTCCAATTGAACCTCTTGCCACAAAATTTTGGCATGGCCTTTGCAAACTTAACCCTATCTGGATCCCTGATATCCTCATACTCAAAGTACTCTTCCAGTTCATTGATCCAATCGATCAACTCATCTGGTTTTAAATTTTTTGAAAATACACCCACATCAATTGTAGGTCTTTTCCCAAACTTAGTAATGGCCCTAAAAAGCCTTTCTTTTGCCTGATTCAGAACTTCCCCATCAACTTCCCCTTCTAGTCCAATTTATTCTTCTTCATTGTCATCCTCACTTTCGTCACCTGCAGCAACATTTGTTCCTCTACAGAGCTCCTCTTGCATTGCATGAACTAGCCTTTGGAGGGCTCTAAACTCCTGAAGATTAATAGCTTCGGCCCTTCCACCACGCTCTCTTCGTGGAGGCATGTTCTTAACTTAAACCCACAACTACATAGTCCTGGTGCAAACTACCTCATAGTCGGCGCTCTGTCTACACACTCAAGAAAACTAGCTCTAATACCACTAGATGGGGACACAATCCAAGCATAGAATGGACACAACAGGAAAGGGAAAATTTTATTAACTATAAAAATATGCTAGTACACTTAGTGCAGAGAAATAGACTCTAAAACATGCCCCATGAGCTTACAATAGCATAAATCTGGAGATAAATTCTTCTCCTAGTACCTTCTCTCAAACTCCACTCCAAACTGCCTTTTACAATGCCAAAAATTTTCTTAAATAGACTCTAGAGGGTTAAGAATTAAGAACACATTCTAGAAAGTGCTAGTTGGCATCCACCGACCAATTTCCACCCTCTAATTTACCAAAATTATGGCTCAATTACATACTCCTATTTTTTTGGCATTTACACATATCCCAAGGTGTTCAAATACTCTAACCCAAAACACTAATAGTGGAACTATGAGAGTTGGAACCTTTATTTGACCCAAATGGGTACCCAAGAATGAAAACACATGAAATAGAAACTAAATCTAAGTATATATTTTTTTGGGTGACACAAGATTGCCCTTATACCTCTGGATGCTCCTGCATCACAATACACTCTAATGGTGTGGTATAGTTGAGTCCTATAGATGGTGGAAAAAAACATGCTTGTTAATGACCACAAATTGAAACTTTACCATAAGCCAATATCAAGAATTGTTTTATTGGCAAAATTGCAATCTTGTATAGAATTTTTTACTATGAAAGACATGTCTTCCATACTAAGTAATTCAACATAAATGACAACAAAAGGAATAAAGAGAATAGATTAAAAAGTAAAATGGTGATCTGTTGTCCAAAAAAGACCTAAAAAGGGGGTGGGGGGGGGGGGGGTGAATTGAAAACCAAAAATGATGATTGATCACCAGAAGGAGAATTCACAATCATAAATGAAAGTGTAAACTTTCATTTATAAAAACACAAGATCACTACCAGTTCTAGATTACCAATGGAAAAATAGGTGTTTTCAAAAGTTCTAAGTTCAATCTCTGATCTCTCTAATAACATATGTCAAAATTTTCTTTGACAAGTGTTGTACATGCAAAGAAAAGAAAAACTATGAATTTGAAAGGAAAAAGATATGCATTTATTCTATTGAGCTTTTCATTATTTATTGTTAATTACTATCTTTTAAAGTAGTAATATAAGGAGTGTATGTCTTAGTACTATTAGTTATGCATGATTAATTATTCTTAGATGAGTTTTAAGGGAAATTGAAATGGAATAAGATGTAATAAATGCCCCAATCTTACCAAAGATATGAAAAATTAGAAAGTCACATCATAAGTACATCAAAAAGGTTCTACCAATTTCAAGGTAAATTTTTGAAAGAGATTTTTATGATATGTTCCATGTGACTTAAGAAGAAAATACTCTATTAAATAGAGAAGTAATTATTACAAGTACTGGTGTTAACTAAAAATAATAAAGAGCCTCCAATTTGTCCAAATTTGATAATCAACATCTTGTCATTTCCATCTATTTTATTTTGGAAGAATTCTATAAGTAGAGCTGAATAGATGGGTTGAAAAAGGAAATCAAAGATATAAAGGTTTGAATTAAGTGCAGAATTGGAGTAATGGTTGTAGAAGGTAGGGTGATTAAAATTTCTCAAAATGTATGAAGGTTTTGATAGATGAATTTGTTTGAACCTTTCGTGTGAAAATTACTAGGGTCCATGGAAAAATTATTCATGTCACCAAAGAAATTATAAGAAAGCTCTTTGGTATACCAGTTGAAGGTGAAATAATGACTAAATAGACCATGAATTCTGAAGTACTAGTTGATTAGTTCTATAATGCTTAGGAAGATGAAAAGAGACTAGAATTGGTCAAAAGTAATGGTAACACCAAAAGGGTGAACATATTATGATTTTTGGGACTATGGAAAGCTCTAGTGGTAATATTAATGAAATACTTCACCTATGAAGGATAGTATGGAATGGTGCTTGTGCCCTATCTAAAAAAAATTGTGTCACATATGATATGGTGAACAGAGGCCTAAATTGAAGGTGAATTTGCTAGAATTTCTCTTTCATTAGTTATCAACCATCATCCATAAGGCCAAGATGAAGCAAAAAGAGGTAGGACATCAAGCCTTCATACCTTTGATTATAAAACATCATTTAATAGAAAATGGTATGGGGGAAGCATCTTGTTATAAATTATTGATAAAGGGAGGTAGCAGTACTATTTTTAAAGTTAAAAATGTTTAAAAAATTAAGAAGGAACCCAAAGTTCAATCTACAAAAAAACCTAGAATTCAAGAGAAACAAAAATTAAAGACTTAGGAGAAACATAAATCTGGAATTGAAAGAGTGAAGGAAGAAACACCTACTGTGACTTGGCGTTCTCCAAGGTTTTCTTCAACTTTAAAAAAACCTACAATGCCAAACACCCAGTTTAAAAGGAAATAAAATTTTTATGGGAAATGGGGGATTGTGACAAATAGGGCCAAGGAAGAACAAAAAGAGACTACAATTTTTGATCTCAATAATAAAACTATAGATCAACTTGATAAAACAATAGGAGATACACAAGAAGCTCCTACCATGGAAAATATTCCTAAAACAAAATATTTAAAAGAGAGAGCAAGGGAATCTTCAAAAGTAGTTGAAAATCATTGGACTAATCCACAAGAATCATCTCAAGATGAAGAACATGAAAATCTTCAAAAGAATCCACAAGAACCATCTCGTGATAAAACATTAAACATACAAGAGGATAATCAAGAAACCTACAACTCCATCCCTAATAGTCTAGAAGATAAACAAGTGAGCTCTAATGAAGAAAAGATAGAAGAAGAATTTGAAGCACCGAATGAAAAAATAAATATTTCAAAAAAGAGAGGGTAATGAGATATTACAAGATGAAGAAACATACCAAATGACAGTAAAATGTTTTTTCAATGAAGAAGAAATGTAGTCAAGAGAAGCTTTTCTTCTCTCACAGAAAGAAAGGAAATTGAAGAAGAATGAAGAATGAGAGATATTATACATGCTCAAATTCTAGAAAAAGAATGTTAACTCCAAAAAAAAATTGAAATTTTGGAAAATCAAAATAGATTAAAAGATGAACAATTGAATACATTAAAGGATGACGTTTCTATTGCCAAGCATGAACTTACAAATGTCAAGGTTAGCTATGAAGATCAAATTCAAGTTCTACAACAGGAATTGAAAGCTACAAAAGAACTTGATCAAAAATCATCCAACTCCATAACTCCATCCAAAGATAGTCATCAAATTGATAACTTACAACAAAAATTGGAATAGGCCATCAAAGAAAGAAATGAAACTGAAATAAGGGTAGAACAACTACTATGAATTGCTTTGCAAATAAGTTGTTTAAAGAAACCCCCAAGAGTGTATGTTATTTTTCTTAGGGATGATATAAATGAAAAATTTCTTGAGATGCAAGCAAGAATATATTTTCCCATATGACATGAATATCTAAAGAAACTCTATTTTAGAATGGATTTCAATACACTTTCTCAAAGTGGAGATATAACTAAATTTTATAAGCTCAATTTACAACAATATGTCTATGATTATATAACTGCAATAAACCTCCTTACATTTAAAGCTAGTAGTGGCATAAGGGAAGGATATAACAATATTCCACCTTGGATTATAAGGATAGAACCAACATTCCCACACAACTTCATTTGGTTGCAATGTAGGGCAACAAAGATTTGTTAGATTATTGAGGTACAATAGATAAGATGGAAAGGGATGAGTTTTAGACTTCCATTAATCATTTCTTCTATTCTATGATTCAATTCTCTAAGAAAATTTGATGATGAGATTCCTCTAGAAGATATCACTAGCTCCAATAAGGCTATCGATGGCATCCTAGGGTTCTTTCCTCAACCCTACTCTAGGGGATCACACTCTAGGTCCCCTTCTCCCAAGAAATCTCCCCAACAATTCAATTCACTCTCTATCCTTCCCATTCATTCCACTAGGCATATTTAAGCCTAAAAGGGAAAATTCCTTCACACTTCTACTCCCAAGAAAAAACAAAGCTTAGGCTCTCCTAATGAGTTTCTTGTAACATTCCACACTATTCTACATCTTTCTTTTGGGTCCACCACATCCACAACTCCAAAAATCTCAAATTGGCCTTATAGTCCTAAGAGCCCCTATTAGTTCTCCTAAAAATAAGGGTTTAGCAATTTCTCCCAAAAACCCTTGATAAGTTAGTTGGTGTCTATAAGAATTTATTTCTTATGGACCTAGGCTCAAAGATTTTGGTGGTTTTAAGTCTTAGTAATGTCTATACAATATAGTTTCTGAAAACCCCTATTTTGAGGGTATCTAAGGTCAAAGAAAGGTTTCTCTCCTCCTAAGGTGTCCAACTCCACTTCCTTCCTCTTCCACTAGATCAAACACCCTTAGTAACCTCTTCTTGCTATACCTTATATATATTGACTCATACCAATCGCCTATTCACCATTGCACTTCTTTACAAGCCTTCATTTTGTCTTGCCAAGCTCTACTAGCTTGCTAAGGGCTTGCTTGTAAATATGGCCAAATGTCTTACACAAATCCAAAACTCCATATTCACAACCTGTATAGAGGCTATTTCTTGATTTCCAAAAGCCATGTGAATTTGACTATGGAAGTTCAAGCCTTAGCCATTGCTATGCTAGTAACTCAAAATTCGATAGAAGTATTGCACAAACAAAATAATTTTCTAAACCTAAGGAAATGAAACACTTGAATCTAGAAAACTATGAAAAGTTTCAAAACATAATCCAAGGAAACTAAATCAATTAAAATAGCAAACAATCAACCCCAAAAATTTGTTAGTCCTCAAAAAGCTTCTCCAATGCTCATACAATGCTACACTTACAGGTGTTTCTTGTACATCAAAGTATCCAACCCCTAGAACTAGATTGAGGGGTGTTTAAATAGTCCTTCTTGTTAGAATTCTTTATAATAATTGGGGGGAGGGGGGGTTGGGTAATTAGTTATTGAAGGTCCAAATGTACCAATAAAACTTTTCACTCAGCTTAGTTAACCCATTAAACTTTCATGCATCCAAGCTAATCACTCAAAGTTGCAGGTCACTTTAAAATCAACATGCAACAATAAAACATGAATCATGAACACACATAACACAATGATTTAATGTGGAAACCCAATTTGGGAAAAACCTACAATAACATGCTACTCCTTTTTCACTCTTCTAAAGTGATGCCTTGTAAAAGTCCAACCTAGTTAAAGGTTACAAGACACACTACTAAATGTGACCTGGTTAAGGGATTTCAATCACCCTATTACAAGTGAGCATGGTTAAAGGACTTTGGGCCATTCATTTGGAATGCCACCCTGTTAAAGGATTTTCTAATGACTATTAAGTCAACCTTAGTCTAAAGTATTTTACCTTAACTGATACAATTGTTAGAGAGTAATAGTAGAGCTTTGATCTTATACAACTTACAACTTATCTTGTAGATTTTAGATCTTAATTCAGTTCTCAATTCTACTTGGCTTTCAATCTTTGCAGCTCTAACAACTTGTTCACTCATCAAGAATTCATCTCCTTCAATCTTCTTGCTTGGTATGCCAATGTTAACACTTCTATGGTCACTAAGCAAAGCCGAGTCTCTATCTCTTTTCTTCCTAGGTCTTCTCTGACCTTCTCAATGTCTTCTCCTTGACACCACACTCTTCAACTCCATGCTTCATGATTAGGCATTTCTTAAATAGGAAATTAGAAAACTCTTCCCACTGTATTTTCCATCATCCAATTTAGGGTTCGGATGGATTAGGTAGGATACAATGTATCTACCCCTTATCTTGTCTTTTCTAGAAACTTCTCCTAGAATTCATTTGAAATTTTCCAAAAAATGATTAACCTCAAATTCTATACCACTAGCTCATCATCCTCATCTTTCACTTGATTCAAAAAATTCAAGGTAACAAACTCATTAGCTTAGATTTGGAAAATCTTTGACATTTCAAATAATGAAATAGCTTGGCACTATTTTCCTTTTGATTCTTAGCACATACTACATGGCTTGACATCAACTATGATTTATTGATGCTCAACACCTATTTCATTTTGCTTGGCACCAACTATGTTGCTTAGCACACACTAGAATTTTCTTTTACTTAGCACCAACTAATAATTTGCTCGACATGAACTAATTTTCTTGGCACCTACTATCAACTTTGGTCAAGCTTTGTAGACAGTCTTAGTATTACTTGTTCTTCTAAAGTTTTTAAGTGTAGCCAAACTTTGTATCTTCAAGTAGATTATCAATAAATTATTTTTCCATTGTCTTAATGGATCATTGCACTTCATTTCTATTGGTGAAAAAATTGACTTTTTAACTATTTAACAAATTCACTCTATGCCCAAGGTATAGAAAACACAAAATGTTCACAATAGTTGAGAAAATCTCATGTTATTTGATTTTCTCTCTATATTTTAAAGGTACAGCTTCCTTATGAAATTTGCAATGAATTCAAAATTATCTTTGCACTTTTACCAAAAAGCACATAAGGATCTCTCACATACTCTTAGGTAGTGAGGTAAGAATCAATTCAAACAACAAAAAGAAACATTCATTGAACCATGCTTCTATAGAGCATCTATTTCAAAGGAATGAATAACACCATAAATTTATATTAGTCATTTGAGCACCTTAATCAAAATGAACTTACAGTAAGAAAAGTAATCAAATATGTTGAACCAATAAACCAAAGTTCACAAAGTAATAATAATCTAAACACTTCGAATGCCAAGTTTCCAAGCTGAATTCAAGATGATACACACACACACACACACACACACACACACACACACACCTTCTTCATGCACATAATCATTCAAAAAGAAAAACATCCATATACTATCTTTTGATTACTATTTAAAAGTATCTACTTATCAAAGTTTCTAACTATCCATTTCTAACCTTAATTAATTCAATGCCCCAGCATTTATAGTTTTCAATACAAATTCATAAGGCCTTCATCAAAACCTAGCCATTTTTATTAAAACAAGAAACAATTATGAACAAGAAATAATTTCTAAAATAGGTGTCAAAATGTAACTAAGAAAAACTATCTTGTTCAAGCCTCACTTTTAGTCTTCTCTTCCTCACCCATGGTCTGATGCACCAGCTTCCAAATTTTGAAAGTGTTCATGAACTCCTACATTACATGGGAATGTAGATTCTTTAGACTCAATAGCCTAGCCCTACACACATCCTTTTTCCATTTGAAATCCTTTATCTCCAAGTTCTAATGTGGCATGGGGTTCCAATTGAGACATAACATCAATTCTATATTCGCTAGTGCAGTGAAGTCATTGGTGCTTGACAATTCATTATCTCTAATCTACTAAAAAAATTCATTGAAGCTCTTAGTCAATGTCTCATAATCCATATTCCTATCATTGAACTAAAGAATCCCTATAGGATTTACTATCTTCATATCTTTAAGAAGTTCTTCATGCATTCCACTAATTTTTTTCTCAATGCCCTGCACTTCTTTAATTGCCTCCTTATAAATTGACTCCTTCCAACTCATGTTGTTTTTCATGATGAACAACATACAAGGATCTACATTCTTCATTGGATTCTCATTCAGAAACTTAAGAATCCCAAATTTCTTAACTTTGGTTACTTGAAATACAATTGCCTAACATAAGCTTTGCTCTATCTCCTACCCTGGAATCAAAGTTTGAATTTTCCCCAATAGAAATTTCCCTTCAGCATATACATTGGTGAGTTCCAAAATAAACTTATTACCTTCTTTAATGACGGTATCCACCCAATCTTTTATAGCATCTACTAGTAGCTTTCCCCTTTGCATTTGCTTCACCATTTGTTGGGTTCCTATAGAATTTGGGTTGAAGATTCATCAAAGAATTGATATACATGGCCATAGTCATCACCATGCCCCTAAGTTCCTTTTCCTTACTACTATCCTTCTTAGATTGAGTTAAAATATGGTCAGATAAAAATTTGAAAAAGTGATTACCAGTGCTTCTATTAATGGTCCCCAATTTGATTGAGGTGACTTTGAAATCTTCATTATTGATCTCCTTGGACTCTATTTTCTGCTTGTAAGTGTCTATTTCAGCCATTATATTTCTAGTCACTAGGTCTTTGGTTAGATGGCCATCCATTTTCAATTTCTTAACCTTTGAACCCTGAATAGCATATTTGGTTACAATTTTCTTTACATGTGTTGAAATTGGTTGCAAGTTTCTTTTCTTGCTAATCATATTGGATAATCGAGAAGGGATAGTAGGGCTTATAGAGATTTCTTGAGTAACTCTAGTGGGAGTCATGAACCTTGGCTGATCCATCTTAGGGGCCTCTATGAACTAGACATCACTGTCAACACAATCCAAAAATTGGAGTCCATCATTTGAATCTTGCCCTTGAGTTGACATCTTTTCTTTTTGAACTTTGTGTTGCTTAAGGGCCTTAGATTTAGCTTTAGAACTCATCCTAGGAGCCATGTTTTTTATATGGATGGGAAACCTCTTGTATTTTCCTTGAGCCAACTCACTACCTACAATAGGAGATGAAAGTGAGATGTTAGATGATGATGGTTTAGAAAAAGAAACCACCCTTGGAGAGGGTGCATTGAAACTTCCTTGTTCTATTTCTCTAGCCAATTGTCTGTGTAAGTAAATATAAATCTAGCTCTTAGATATATATCTTCTTCTTTATCCTCATTCCAATATACTACTAGTGACTTTGATTCATTGGATTCTTCCCATCCTGGTTCAACCATATCTGAGCCATCTTCAATCACCCCCTCTATTTTGAACTTCAACTTTAGGGAATTGCTTTTCTGTAATGTTAACCTTGAATGGTCTCTTCTCAAAACCTCCTCCTCATCTTTACAATATTTCGATAGATCTTCTAACTATGGAGTTACTGATGAGTGACCCACAAGATCAAGAATCTGAATTGCATATCCTTTACTATCAAAATATCTTCTACTATGATAAGAACCAAAATTCAATCCAAGCAAATTACTTCCAATAATAGAAGCATTAATCATACTATTATAGACCAAAGAACCCAATTTAATTGGGAAGGCTATCTCCCAATCCTCCTGTGGTAAGTTATCCTTAATGAGAGAGAATAGTTGCCTATAAATCTTGGCCAAAACAAAGAAATCCAAAGAATATCATAGGAATTTTATAGGTTCCTCTTCAAATCTGCCTATGCTCAAGAAGGTAAACTTGGGAAACTATATGAAATAACTTTTGTATTGTTGAAGCAATGTTTGAACTTTGAAAGACAACCTAGGCATTAGTGCTTTCTTCAAGGCTATATGGACATTTTCAATTAACACATCATGAACCTTCCTAAAATTCTCCAGCACTTTATCTTTTTTCAGTAGAGGGAAATTTTGGTACACTATTATTTATTCATTCTAGACTCCATGAGGAAGAGGGGTAAGGTCACAAACATAGGTAATGCAATAAGTTAAGTAGGAAGCCATATAGAAATTTTTCCTAGATTCTTTGCCATGCTTAAGTTGCATCCTTAGTGAACTAACAATAATCTTTGCCTAGTCCACCCATTTTTCTCCCTTCAAAATGATTTCTATATATCTTTACACCCATTCTTCAAAGAGAAAAACATCAACAGAACCTTTGACTCAATGCAATAATACCACAAGGTCATGAATATGAGGTTTAAGGTGATCTTTAGTGATAACTTTAGGTAACCTAGAACCTCCACCATACATGGTCTCAGTCCATTTCCTAGCTAGGGTATTGTAGAATTAGTTTGGAGTTTCTTGATATTCAACTAGGGCTTGAATAGGGGAGAACATGACAAAAGTGCTCTCTAGTAGATGCAATATAGAGGCAATAGTTTCTCTTGAAATTGGAATCACTATTTCACCATCTTTGCTTACAATACTTTTGCTCCTAACATCATGATGGCCAATACACATTTGGAGAAACTTGGGACTCAAAAGAGATGGTGGAAAACCCATGGATTCAATTAGTCCATTGGTTAGAACTTCCATGCACCCATTCAATTTATCAACATACTCAAGGAAATTTGCTTGAAAATTCTCCACCTTAATACCCTCTAAGTTTGTATCACTTATGACAAGCCGTTTACATTATAGACTTGAAAAATTGCCAAAGAAATGTAAAATAGACTTTATCCTTAATCAAAATAACAAGGCTTCAAACCAATTTTTTGGAAAATACAAAGATTTTAGAATAAAAATAGGAATTTCTATGTTTCTCACCTATGATTTGCTAAAAAAAATAATTTTTCCTTCATTCTTTAACAACTTCTCCTTCAAACTTTCAATTCCTTGCATGATAAAAAAAACAAGAAAACCAAGCTTAGTTTAAGAAGGAAAAGTACTTACATGAAAAAGTACAACCTCATTATAAGGCATTTATGAAAAATCACTTTGCATTAAGGTTTGCACATTTGAAATCCTTATGACATAATCATCTCATTTAATAACCTGCTTTGCAGTTGTATCAATAATGATTAGCCTTATTATGACATCCAATCCCCTTTTTGGCTAAAGATTTTCCACTTTTCCTCATAATGATGATCTTTCACATTGGGAATAAAAATGTCCTTTTAATTATTACTTTCTGACACAACAATCAATGCCTTGCAAAATGATGATGACACATCGTACATCATAATCCACCTTAACCAAGAATCCTCTATTGTTGAACAACTTTGAACTACTTTGAACTAATGTTCAAAGTGATTCAAAAAAATACCTCACTACTTTGGCATGCATTTCCTACAGAAAAATCATTTGCAAAAAAATCCTTTAGTTGATCTACTTTGAATTGCTTTGAACCAGAGTTTAAAGTGGTTCAAAGTGGTTCAAAAGAAGAAATAGTGACAAGGAATGTTAGGGACCTTGGACAACACTTTAAGAGATGGAAAATATGCAAGGTGACAAAGGAAAACCTTCAAGAGCTAGATGAGCAAAAATTTGAGGAAAGAATTTTAAACTTGGTGATTCATTCGACAACTAATAGGAGCACTAACTGGGGACTAGGTACACAGAGTACATAGAGAACTCAAAAATATAAAAGCAAGAACTAACCTAACTAAACACAAAGAAATAAAACAAGAAAGGAAAGACAAGAAACAAAAACAAAAACAAAAAGATATGTACATGACTGGGGACTTCACAAGACTTAGAACTTGATTAAATTCAAGTCTTGCCCATTATAGGTGAAGGGTAGAACTATACCATGTAGATAACTCAGGTGAAAGGTATCTGGGCCAAGGAATTCTAAAATGATAAATGAAACTTTCCAAAGAGACTCAAATTTTCCATGTGCACCCTTTGGTTCTCTCCTTTTGTCTTAGAGAAGCACTTCATCATTCTTAAAGAAACCACATGGTCTGGCTCCTCTCTCAAAGATTTGTTTCAATTTCATCAAAAGTTTGGTAATGTGATCAATTAGTTTATCCCTTTCCTCTTCTAGTGTGTTCAAATACATTATCCTCTTCTCCAAAGAATCTTTAAAGAATTGATCTTCAATCATAGATTGTAATTTGGATGTAGATAGCTCCAGAGGCAAGGACACATGAGAACCAATTCCATATAGCAATTCAAATGGGGCCATGCCTATAGCTTTCTTAGGAGTAATCCTATCAGCCCATAATGCTTCATATAGTTTCTTGTGGCAATCCTAGGAATTATTAGACACCAATTTTTTTATTATGTCAGTCAGGTTCTTGTTATTGGACTCCACCTACCCGTTCCCTTGGGGAAATAATTTGAGGAGTGGTGAGTGATATGCCATGTTCATAGTAGAAAAGGGAGACTTCCTCCAATGAAAAGTAAGTTGCATTGTCTGAGACTATCTCTTGGGGAATTCTAAACCTGAAAAATATATGTTCCATTAAGAAGTCACACACCACCTAAGAATTGGCCTTTTTAGTTGGGATAGCTTCCACCTAGTTGGTGAAGTAATTAGTAGCCATTAATAAATATGTATGTCCAACACTTGATGGACGATTTAAGGGTCCAAGTTCATCAATGACTACTAGCCTAAGAGGTAAGGCTACTAACTAAGGATGACCAGTGAATAGTTGACATTTCTCACAATTCTTAACAAATTTGTAAGCATCTTTGAAGATACCAAGCCAAGAAATTCTTGAGAATTTCAAAAGCAATTACTATAGATGAGAAGTGTCCACCATAGACATCTGAATAATATGCCTTTAACAACTTCTCTTGCTATTCTACATCTACATACCTTAAAAAGGTTCCATCAATTCCCATTTTAAATAGAATACCATTTAAAATAACATATTTAGCAGCCTTCAATCTAAGGTTTTGACTTTCTTTATAACTCATATTCAAAGGACATTCACCATACATTAAAAGGTATGTGATATTAGAGAACCAAGGGTCTGTAAGGCTAACCAAAAAAATAGTAGGTATTTTTCTAGCATCATTAGAAGATGGATCTTTGCTCTCAACTATCAATTTTCATAAACCATGCCCTCTCACCAAGGAAGTAGGCTTAATGGTTAAGTCATATTCCTAAACTTTAGTTACCCATATAGCTCTTTTATTCATCCCAACTTCTTGCTGAGTTAATATACTTTTAACCATTGTCTTTGGCACATATACAACTAAATGGGAGTGTAGAATGTAATATCTAAATTGCTTCAATGCTTTCACCATAGTAATTGTATGTTTCTCTAGTTGAGTATAGTTTAACTCATGCTTCTTTAATGGGACACTCATGAAGGCAATTGGGGCTTCATTATCCTAATCATCCTATTGAGTCAAAATGCTAGATAAGGAATGCTCTAAAGCATAGTAGTAAATGATGAAATCTTTTTCAAAATTTAGGCTCATTAGCATGGGAACATTTGAAATAGTTTTTTTAATGTCTTCAAAAGCCCTCTTACCTTCTTCTTACCATCTGAAGGGATGTTTCTCACTCATCATATCTAACATATGTCTCGCCTTTTCAAATAATTCAAGAATAAAATTTCTTAAAAAGTTGATTTGACTAAAATAGGACTTTAAATCAGTCCTGTTGGTGGCTAAAGCTAGTTTCTATATTGCCTTCACTCTTTCTAGATCAATCTTTATGCCATCCCTTGAGACAATATGTTCAAGTAGTTTTCCTTCTTCCACAAAGAACACAATTTTTTTTAGGATTTAGAGATATATAATGTTGTCTACATCTTTCAAGCACCTTTTCTAGGTTCCTTAAATGGTGTTTTCTTCTCTTGGAGTAAATGAACAAATCATCAAGATATATCACAATTATCCTATCCCTCAAATCCTTAAGGGATGAATTCATTGCTCTTTGAAAGGTTGCTCCTACATTAATCAAATTGGATGGCATCTGATTATAAGAAAAGGTGCCCTATGGAGTAATGAAGGCTATTTTATGCTAATCTTTTGGTACAACACTGATTTGGTTGTATCCTGAATAGCCATAAAGCATTTACATGACCTTGGATCCAGAAATTATCTGCAAAATATGATCCATAGTGGGAAGTGCATAGTTGTATTTGAGATTCACTTGGTTTAGGTTCTTGAAATCTACACAAATCCTTATTCCACCACTTTTCTTTCTCATAGGAATAGTGTTTGCTACCCATGTTGAATGATGAATTGTGTGTATTATGTGACCCTTTAATATTTTCTCAACTTCTCTAAAAATAGCTTCAAATACTTTAGCATTATAATTTTTGAGCTTTGGCTTGAAAGTGGTTGCCTCTAGAAAAATCTCCATTTCTAAAGTTCATTAAGTCTTCATACCCCCAAGCAAAAATGTCCTAATACTAACTAAGAAGCTTAGAAAACTTATCTTTCTCCCTCTTGGAACATGTCATACCAATAGAAATCCATTTGGGATTTTCCTCATTTTTGATATTAATTTTATCCTATTCTTCTCCATTTTTATCATAATCAACATTCCTTTTTAGGGCACTATCATCCTTTCTTCCAAACAAGTGTTCCAAAGAAATTAATCCCTTGGGAATGTGATTACCCTTGAGTTGAATAATTTCCCTAGATTTGCTAATTCCCCTCCAATTCATTTACCATCATGATCAGATCCTTCAAAGAAGGTATCAACAAAATTACCAGCACTTTCAATGAACTCTTTCAATTGTGTATTGTCATTAAAAACCTACAAAGGATTAACATTGTTTGGAACTCTAGGCCTATAAATCATCTCAATTCTTTAGGTATCATTTTTAAATTCTGGATGTGGTAACAATAATGATGCTAAAAATGGCCAAAAGAATCAAGTTTAGTGTTTTGGAAGTGACATATGAATTCAATAGAAAATGCTTCAAAGGACTCAATTTCATCCCAAAACAAGTTTCTATAATACTTTAGCCTATCATTTTTAACAAAAAATTGATTTCTTACCTGTTTTACAATAAGTTTAGCATCACCATTCACCTTTAACTACTTCACTCCTTGTTCTTTGGCTTCTTGCAGTCCTAGAAGCAACATCTCGTATTCTACAGTGTTATTGGTATTATGAAAGTCTAATTTAAAAGAGAAAGAAAAATGTCCCCTAAAGGTGAAATGAGAACAATGCCTATGCCTAAACCTGAATTTGAATAGCATCCATAAAATTCTAGAGTCCATAGGGCTTCTTCACAACTTACTATCTCTTCTCCTTTGTATTTTTCTTTAGGCAATATAATATAGTTTCCAAACTAACATTTTTCATACAACATCTGTGCTTTTGGATTGTCTGAAGGCACTACTACATATTTATTCTTTGGCTCAGGCTCTAGCTTCATTTTCTTCTTCCCTATTGAAATATAGGCTTTAGACCAATCCATTTTAATTTTCCCACCCATATCCTTATAGAATTTTTTACTGAACAACATTCCATAGCTCACTGGTATATCATCTACAAGAATAGTAAGCTTCAATATTTTTTTTGGACAAGCATAAAGGAAAACTTGTACATCTTTCACTTGACCAACTAGGGGTACTTGTTTCCCATCCATAGAATAGAAACATCCAAAGGTTTTTGTGAGGTCTAGATCAAAGGCCTTTGTGATAGGCTAGGGCATAATTTTATCTGATGCTCCAAAATTAATGATGCAATTACTGAGTTTCTAGCCATTTAATAGTAATGATATATAAAATGAATTGGGCTTTTCCTCTTTCATTTCCTTCTCAATAGAGTTAGTAGCCACCTCATGGTAAGAGACATCTTTTGTGCACCTTTTATACACAAAAATAGGTTCATTTATTGCCTTTGGGTTTTCAGAGATATCATCAACAAAATGTGCATTAGTGATATAGCCTCCCTTTACATATTGAACTAACTTGTCTAACTCCTTAGGATTAAGTCTTAGATATTTAGCTAGAGAAATAGATATAGAAGAAGATTTGAAAAATTCTACAATATCAAAAGCTAATATACTGGCCACTGATTCCATTCTAGACAAATTTTTGGTTTTATAGTTTTTGTTGAATCAACATGTATATGTTCCTTTCCTTTAGAAGTTGACATATTTTGGCTAGCTATTGGATAGGACTTTTGATTTCTTTGACCTCTAGTCATCATTGTTCAAGCAGGATCTTGAAGTGCAATAAAAAAATTACCCCCTCTTTTTGAATTAGATTCATACTCAAGAAAATAAGTATCTGAATCTCCACCTTCTACATTCTCATTTTTAGGCATTTGTTTTGCTGCAAGGGCATTTTTCACTAATTGAACACAATTGAACCAATTAGGAAAATTTCATTCATCATGGTTTGAAGTCTTATAAAAAGAACACATTGCTTCCTTAGGAGCTTCTGCAATTTGTAATCTTGTTTAAAGGGCAGTCAATTTGGGAGCTTTACCAAAATTTTGAGGTTGTTACTACCTATGAATGTCTTGATAAGGGCCATGCATTTTATTTTTTTGTCTCTTCATAATTGCTACATCATTCATCAATTTTTTCCAAATAGAGTCTATAGAGGTGGAAGATGAAGCAGTTCCATGTGTTTGAACTTCTCTTTTCCATTTACCAGCATTGATAAATGCATCTTCTAATTGAATAGCTAACCTCTAAGCATCAACCAAATCAACACAAACATCTTTAATGAGATGAAAGCTTATATTTGGAGGAACAACATTAATAAAGAATGATTTTTGGTTCTTTACACTAGGTCTAGATGTTGTGGGAATTCTTTGAATCAACCTATTAAATTTAGCAATGAACTCTCTCATAGGTTCATGCATCTCCTTTTTCATTTGACTAAGTTGAGAAAATAGAGAACATTGATTTTTAGGAGCCTTGAATCTACCTTCAAATGCATTTTTCATATCATCTGAGCTAGTGATGGAATAATGGGGTAGGTGATTGAACCAATCGGTAGTGGCATTAGTTAATGTCTGGACAAACAATCTTACAACAACTTCTCAGGTAGGAATGCTTATAATAGCACAAGATAAATGAAAGGCACTCAAATGATCATCTATTGAAACTTTACCATCTCCACTAAATATAGGTAAAATTTTAGTAGCTCCTTTGGGTAATGCTATAGGATTAACACCTAGATTCAAAGGCCCTATGTTTTGCTCCCAAGGTTGATTAACAACCATGTTAGGTGGTACAACTTGCAAAGGTTGGATGGTTATATAAGTTGGGACAAGAGTATTTAATGGAAGTAAGGATTGTACTAATGGTGAAAGAGGAGATTGTTTTGGTGGTAAAATAGGTCTACTTTGAAATTTTATCTTCTTCTTTTTAGGGTCATTGAAATTTGGCAAGAACTTTAGATTCTTCAGTGGCTTAAAGTTCTCATCGAGGATCCCCTTTTCTCTTTCCCTCCATATATATCTACAAGTAGACAGCTCTATTTCTTAGTTTTAAGTTCAAGGTCTTGAAGGTGCTTAAGCAAGTCTATTAACAACCACTTCTTCTTGAACTTCTGGTACCCATCTTAATAACTCAACCCTTTCTTCTTCTCTTTCTAAAACAATCAATACTTGTTGATATTGTTGGTTACTTTGACATAATTCCTAGGTAGTTGAATTCAAGTCTGAGATTAGGTTGTAATACAGGGAAAACCTAGTATGAGGGAGAACCATTTTTATTCATAGTTTTTCAAAGACCAAGTTCTCTTCAAAAGGGACTCTCCCTAGTAGAGTCACCAATTTTTTTTTGGTGAATAGATTGTCTTTTCAACTATTTAACAAATTCACAATATACCCAAGGTACGAAAAACACAAAATGTTCACAAGAGTTGAGAAAATCTCTTGTTATTTGATTTTCTCTTTGTATTTTAAAGGTACAACTTATGAAATTTCCAATGAATTCTAAATTATCTTTGCACTTTTACTTGAAAGCACATAAGGATCTCTCACATACTCTTAGGTAGTGAGGTAAGAATCAATTCAAACAACAAAAAGAAACATTCATTGAACCATGCTTCTACATAACATCTATTTAAAAGGAATGAATAACACCATAAATTGATATCAATCATTCAAGAACCTTAATCAAAATGAACTTACAATAAGCACATCAAATATCTTGAACCAATAAACCAGAGTTCACAAAGTAATAGTGATCTAAACACTTCGAATGCCAAGTTTCCAAGTTGAATTCAAGATGATATATATATGTCAAACCTTCTTCATGCACATAGTCATTCAAAAAGAAAATCATCCATATGCTATCTTTCGATTACTATTTAAAAGTATCTCCTTATTAGAGTTCCTAACTATCTATTTCTAACCTTAATTAGTTCAATGCCCCAACATTTATAGTTTTCAATACAAATTTGAATGGCCTTCATCAAAACCTAGTTGTTTGGGTTAAAAATAGAAATAGTTATGAATAAGAAAGTAGTTCTAAAATAGGTGTCAAAATGTAACTAAAAACAACTATATTGTTCAAGCCTTGCCCCTAGTCTTCTCTTCCTCACCCACGATCTGACACACTAGCTTCCAGCTTCTAAAAGTGTTCATGAATTCTTGCATTGCATGGGAATGTGGATTCTTTAGACTCAAAAACCTAGCCCTACACACAATATTTTTCCATTTGAATTCCTTTATCTTTAGGTTTTTATGTGGCATGAGGTTCTTGTTGAGACATAACATCAATTTAGTATTTGCCAGTGTAGTGAAGTCGTTGGTGCTCAGTGATTCATTATCTCTAATCTACTCAATGACTTCATTGAAGCTCTT
Organism: Cupressus sempervirens; assembly: GCA_028749045.1. NCBI lineage: Eukaryota > Viridiplantae > Streptophyta > Pinopsida > Cupressales > Cupressaceae > Cupressus > Cupressus sempervirens. The sequence goes on from CM053787.1 coordinate 3,914,561, forward strand.
AGTCAATGTCCTAGAATCCATATTCCAATCACCAAACTACAAAACCCTTGTAGGATATAATATCTTCATATCTTTAAGGAGTTCTTTATGCATTCTAGTAATTTTGTTCTCAATGCCTTGCACTTCCTTAATTGTCTCCTTATAAACCAAATCTTTCCAACTCATGTTGTTTTTCATGATGAACAACATGTAGGGATCTACAATATTCATTAGATTCTCTTTCAAAAAATTAAGCACCCCAAACTTCTCAACTTTGGTTACTTGAAATACAACCACCTAACATTGGCTTTCCTCTATCTCCCACCTTGGAATCAAAGTTTGAATTTCCCCCAACAGTGATTCACCTTCAGCATATACATTGGTGAGTTTCAAAATAAACTTATTACCTTCTTTAATGATGGCATCCACCCAATCTTTCATAGCATCTGCTAGTAGCTTTCCTCTTTACATTTGCTTCAATAGTTGTTGGCTTGAGGGGCTTGAACAACTAGCAATGCACCAAGATTCATCAAAGAATTGATATACTTGGCCATGGTCATCACCATGCCCTTAAGTTCCTTTTTCTCTCTACTATACTTTTTAGATTAAGTTAAAATATGGTTTGTAGAAAATTTGAAAAAGTGATTACCAGTGCTTCTATTAATGGTCCCCAATTCAATTGAGGTGACTTTGAAATCTTCATTATCATTCTCTTTGGATTCTATTTTCTACTTTTAAGTGGCTATTTCAGCCATTATCTTTCTAGTCAATGGGTCTTTGGTTAGATGGGCATCCATTTTCAATTTCTTAAACTTTGTACCCCGAGCAACATATTTGATTACAATGTCCTTCATAGGTGTTGAAATTGGTTGCAAGTTTCTTTTCTTGTTGATCATATTGGATAACTAGGAAGGGATAGTAGGGCTTGTAGAGATTGCTTGAGAAAATCTAGTAGGAATCATGAACCTTGGCTGATCCACCTTAGGAGCCTGTATGAATTGGACTCACCATCAACACCATCTAAAAAATTGAGACCATCATTTGAATCCTACCCCTGAGTTGACATCTTCTCTTTTGAACTTTGTGTTTCTTAAGGGTGTCAAATTTAGCTTGATACCTGGTCTTGGGAGCTATTTTTTGTATATGGATTGGTGCCCTCTTCTATTTACCTTGAGCTAGATTACTACCTACAATAGGAGATGAAAGTGGGATGTCAGATGATGATGATTTTGAAAAAGAAATGACCCCTAGAGAGGGTTCATTGACAAATTTCTTTTTTTCTTTCTTTAGCCAATCATCTATGTTAGTAAATATAAATCTAGCTCTTGGATTTATATCTTCTTCTTCATCCTTATTCCAATCTACTACCAGTGACTTTGATTCATTGGATTCTTCCTAGCTTGATTCAACCATATCTGAGCCATCTTCAATTGCCCCCTCTATTTTGAACTTTAACTTTAGGGAATTGATTTGTTGTAATGTTAACCTTGAATGATCTCTTCTCAAAACCTCCTCCTCATCTTTAAAATATTTCCATAGATCTTCTAACTGTGGAGTTGCTGATGGGTGACCTATAAGACCAAGAATCTAAACTACATATCCTTTACTATCAAAATTTATTTTGCTATGATAAGAACCAAAATTGAATCCAAGAAAATTGCTTCCAATAATAGAAGCATTAATCATACTATTACAAATCAAAGAACCCAATTTAATTAGGAAGGTCATCTCCCAATCCTCCTATGGTAAGTTATCTTTAACAACAAAGAATAGTTGCCTAAAAATCTTAGCCAAAACAAGGCAATCCAAAGCATATCATAGGAGTTTTATAGGTTCCTCTTTGAATCCACATATTCCCAAGTAAGTGAACTTGGGAAATTGTATGAAATAACTTCTATATTGTTGAATCAACCTTTGAGATTTGAAAGATAACCTAGGCATTGGTGCTTTCTTCAAGGCTATATGTACATTTTCAATTAACACATCATGAACCTTCCTAAAATTCTCCAGCACTTTATCTTTTTGTAGTAAAGGGCAATATTGGTACATCATTATTTCTTCATTATTGATTCCATAAGGAAGAGTGGTAAGGTCACAAACACAGGTACTGCAATAAGTCAAGTAGGAAGCCATGTAGAAATTTTCCTTAGATTTTTTGGCATGCTTAATTGCATCCTTAGCGAGCTAGCAATAATCTTTGCCTAGTCCATACATTGTTCTCCCTTCAAAATGATTTCTATATATCTCTACATCCATTCTTCAAAGAGAAAAACATCAACAAAACCTTTGAATCTATGCAATAACACCACAAGGTCATGAATATGAGGTTTAAGGTGATCTTTAGTGATAAATTTAGGTAGCCTAGAACCTCCACCATACATGGTCTCAGTCCATTTCCTAGCTAGGGTATTACAGAATTGGTTTGGAGTTTCTCGATATTTAGCCAAAGCTTGAATAGGGGAGAATGCAACAAAAATGCTCTCTAGTAGATGCGATATGAAGGCAATAGTTTCTCTCAAAATTGAGATCACTATTTCACCATCTTTTCTTACAATACTTTTTCTCCTAACACCATAATGGTCAATACACATTTGGAGCAACTTGGGACTTAGAAGAGATGGGAGAAAAGCCATGGCTTCAATTAGTCCACTGGTTAGAACTTCCATGCACCCATTCAATTTATAATCATACTCAAGGAAATTTTCTTGCAAATTCTCCAACTTAACACCCTCTAAGTTTGTATCACTTATGATAGGCCTTTTACATTCTAGACTTGAAACATTGCCAAAGAAATGTAAAACAAACGTCATCCTTAATCAAAATAGCAAGGCTTCAAACTAATTTTCTTGGAAAACATAGAGATTGTAGAAAAAAAACAAGAATTCCTATGTTTCTCACCTGTGATTTGTCAAAAAAAAATGATTTTTCCTTCCTTCCCTCTTCAATAACTTCTACTTCAAACTTTCATTTCTTCACAGGATAAACAAAATGGAAAAGCTAAGCTTATTTTAAGAAGGAAAAGTACTATGTGTGAAAGTACAACCTCATTATGAGGCATTTATGACAAATCACACTTTGTTAAGGTTTACACATTTGAAAGCCTTATGACATAATCATCTCATTTAATAACCTACTTTGCAGCTATATCAATAATGATTAGCCTTATTGTGACATCCAATCCCCTTTTTAGCTAAAGATTTTCCACTTTTCCTCATAATGATAATCTTTCACATTGGGAATAAAAATGTCCTTTTAATTATTACTTTCTAACATATCAGTCAATGCCTTGCAAAATGACGGTGCACCATACATCATTATCCACCTTCACCAAGAAACCTCTATCATTGAATGACTTTGAACTACTTTGAACCAAGGTTCAAAGTGATTCAAATTAATTCAAAAGAATATCTCACCACTTTCTTGCTCGTTTCATGCAGAAAAATTGTTAGCACAAAAAACCTTTGGTTGAACTACTTTGAACTACTTTGAACTAAAGATTAAAGTGGTTCAAAGTGATTCAAAAGAAGAAATAGTGATGAGGAGTGTTAGGGACCTTGGAAAACACTTCAAGAGATGGTGAATATGCAAGGTAATGAAGGAGAAACTTCAAGAGTTGGATGAGAAAAAAATTAAGGAAAGAGTTTTAAACTTGGTGACTCATTGGACAACTAACAATTTCATAACCATAACTCAACCTTTCCTCTAGGTGCTATTGTTACATATTATTGATTAAATCATCTTCAGCAATTAATTAAGTGATAGTACTTGGATCTTATATGCAATTGTCTTACCAACAAATAGTAGGTTTGACATTAGTTACAAAACAATAATTGAAACATGTGTTCTACTTCAAAAATCTCCCTTTTTAAATCAATGATCTTTTCAATAATATTTCAACAATCTCCCTCTTTGGCATTGATGGAAACCCAGACTAATCAACCAAGTCACCTAAATGGTAAAACATTTTGTTTGACCCAATTGACTAGGTTAAAGCAATGAGACAATGCCAAAAAGAAATCTTGTATTCAAAATTATTCCTTCCATCAGTAGCTTCCAACTTCTTATGATTTCCTCTGAATTTCTTTTCTTATAGCTCCCTCTTACAAGGTAGATTATGGTAATCATCTCCTTTTCTAATACACTATCTCGTTTCTCCCTCTTTGATCTATCATCATAATTAGGTTTTGCTATGTTTCCTTTTTGTTTCTCCCTCTAAGCTTTTGATCAGTTTCTTGCTATTTCTCCCTCTTTAGCTACTATTTCTCTCTCTTTTTCTTTTGATTCTTCTTATATTTGATTCCTTCTTAGCTTTGATCGATTTCTACTAGTTCTGCCTCTTTGACAACAATGCCAAAGAAATATCATCATAACATCTTAATCATGCAGATATAGAATTTGCAGTAGCCCTAGTTTCTTCCTCTATCACCTTTCTTGTGACTAACTTGGAATTTTAGACTTTTATTACTTTAGGTAAAATTTTAGACTTTTATTACTTTAGGTAATACCTAAAGTAAGATACTTTGCATCAATTTGTGTCATTTGGCCATCAACCTATTTGATGCAAGGCAATCCTATTGTTTCTTAGACAACCTTTGATAGGGGTATCAACCCTAATTTACCTCTAAGATATTCATATACATCCTTAGGTAATGGTTTTGCAAAGATGTCAACAATTTGTTCCTTTGAATTGACATACTCCATCGTCACTTCTTTTTCTTCAACTAGTTCTATTACATAACGATACTTGATTGCAATATGCTTTTTCTTGGTATGTATCACTGGATTTTTTGATATATTTATTGCACTAGTGTTATCACAATAAAGTATCACAGGTTTTATTATCTCTTCCTTCATACCTTTGAGTAGATGCTTGATGCATACAATGTTTGTATAGTTTATAGTAGATGCAGCATATTCAGCTTCAACTATTGATCATGAGGTACAACTTTGTTTCTTATTAGTCCATGTAACTAGTCTCTTGCCTAAGAAAAGTGCTCCTCCACTGGTGCTTTCTTTGTCATCTATATTTCCTCCCCAATCAACATTAGTGTAGGTTCTTAAATCAAAATTTTCTTCTTTCTTGCAGTATAAACAAAAATCTTCTGTTACTTTCAGATATGTCATTATTCTCTTCACTACCATTAAGTGATTTTCTCTAGGATTTGCAAAAAAAATTGCAACTATTTTAATAGATAATGCAATATCTAGTTTGCTAAGTGTTTTCACTGAGGTTTTCACCCTTTTCCAAAGGCTATGCATGAGGACAACCTAGTAAAACATGGAAACAACCTCCAAGCTATGGGACTTGAACTATGAGGTTGAGTGTCCGGAGAAGGCCGGCTTCCTCTTACTATCAAGATACACCTAACTACTCTTGGAGAGGAAAAGGGAGAAGGAGAGCATGAAAGCAAATCTACCTAATCTAATCTAAAGAGGTGATGCACCAAAATAGAGTGTTCGGACCAAACTCTGCCCATATATGCACTACTGAACTAGAATGAAACTAAGGATATACACATTCAGACTTGGTTTAATCTAATAATCACATGTAGATCAGAAGACCAAGATAAATGACACAAAGAAAGAGAGATTCACTTATATTATCATTTATAGGCCAAGGAGATACAATCATGCAAATCGTAGATCTCTACAAAACACCAATAAGAGACAAAGAGTTCTTGCACTTTCATACCAATGGCTAAAGGAGATAAGGCAGAAAATCATATAGTTCAGAGGCACAAGGGAATTTACACTAAGAATTTGTAGAGCAATAACAAAGAAAACATAGAAAGGTCCGACCCCTAAAAAATTCATAAATTTTTGCCTTTATAGCTCAGGCATAATTGGGATGTCCTCCAACTGTAATTAATTTGCAACAATTTGCCATTAAGTCCTGTAGAGAACAATCATGAAGAAAATCTAATCTGGATACGGATCCAGATGCAATGATATCTAATCTTCTATGTCAAATAACACCTTAAGAAGATAGAAATAGTGCCATCAAGCCACTCTGACTAGGTAGATGGATTGGATCGAAGGGTAGAGTGTTCTTCTTTGTTTCATATTTACTCTAGGGTGGTTAGAATCGATCATAAGATTGGATTATGCAAAAAACCTCGATATCCCCTATTCCTAGTTCACAAACCAGCATGGTTAGTAGGTCAACATAATCCTAGCACTGGAATGAGCAACGTGTGCTACCCCTACAAGGTCTTCCTGAGGTTGACCAATCTTTCTTTACTAACTTTGCCAATTCCTCAAACTCCAACTGCAACAGTCACATTAACTGCCAGCGTATCTAACCTTTACTACCTCCATTAGACCTATTGGGACACGTGTCATTGAGGTGCTATGCCACTATGGGTAACATCCTCATAGCTTTCCATAGTGAGATAGCACCCATCTTTGATCCAGACTAATTTGCTGATCGTGAAGACTCGTCGTATTACTGTGCTATCTCCTTAAAACTTTTGGGCCCATGAACCACTTGACAACCACTTGGCATCTTTATCTTGGCAACTTGGCCCCACTGATCCATGTGGCACAATGGCGCTATGTCGCTATGGGTAATATCCTCATAGCTTTCCATAGCAAGATAGTGCCCATCGTCAATTTTCCTTAGATCTATGGTGATCAACAAAATTGCACGACTGCACACTGAGTTGGCTGAGTGGACCAATGAAATACCACCATTGTACTATGACCCACCTAACAACTACCATCGAGGATGAACTATAAATTTACTTTGGAGAAGGGTAGGCCCATGATGTCATCTGTGCCACGCATCACCAAGGTGCTATGTCACTATGGATAATATCCTCGTAGCTTTCCATAGTGATATAGAACCTACTATCGATTCAAACTGATCTAAGGGTGAGAAAATATTCATGCGTTTAAAAGGGGCATGGGTCTAGGTAACTACTGACATCAATGAACTACCCAGCTGGCGATGAATCAAAGCCCCATTTCAAGCATAGTCATCCTTCCACATTGCCTCAGGTCCCACTGTGTGTGCCAAATTTCATCACTGATATCTAATGGGGCATACATGGGACCCACCTTCCTTTTGATGTCACTATAGGATCACTTTTTCTCTGGGCACTATGTCACTAATGGTGAGGAACACAAAATTTTTGATAGCACCATAGTGCCTTCTAGGGATCTATCAATACCCAGCACTGGAGAAACAATGAAGAAAAGGAGGACCCCCCAGCCACACGGCCAAAAGGTTATATGTCGCTATGGAAAAAAAATGTACAACTTCTCATAGTGAGATAACGCCAACCATGGATATTTCTCGATTCAACAATGGGGACTTGCAGGCCCACAGAAACATTAAAATGTGCAGGGAAGAAATATCGTAAGGTTAGCATAAAGTATCTTGTGCCCCTTTTGAATATTTGGATATTTAAAACTTGTGAACGTTACTATGTTGAATTCAAATGTGGCGATTCTAGTAGGAAGGCACTCTGAGATGAAAACCTTGAAACCCTTATCTTTGCAACTGGAAAAAGAGACAAAACCTTCTTTATGCAACCACAAAACTTTGAGGAAATTGGCTATCTCATAGAGAGATAGCTATGCTCATGTACTTCTTGGAAAATAGGAGAGCTTAAAAAAAGAAACTACTCTACTTATATACATGAAACCTTCAACCTTCATCAGAAGCATGGTTTGAGATAAATCCCATTGATTGGGATGGGAAAAATTTCTCCACTAGGCTTGCTTAACTAAAAAGCATTGGCCTATTTGCAACTGATAATCAAATAGGGGCCACTCCACAATGCATCAAACTTTGAGTGTCTTCTTGGTTTTTCCCTATCTGCATCCCATTTCAAAACCAAATCTCCCTCTCTGAAGATTCTAACCCTAGTCTTCCTAACAAAACTCTTTTTTACTTACTACTGGTGTGTCTCTAGGGTCTGCATAGCTTTATTTCTCTTCTCTTCTAGCTCCATCAGCTCTACCATTCTTACTATCATGGCATCATCTTCAATTAGCTCCAGTTGATGAGGCAGCTCTAGGGATGGGAACTCCAATGAAATTGGAAGCCTTGCTTCTCTGCCATAAACTAACACAAATGGTGAATTCCCTATTGACCTTTTAGGCTTTATGTTGTCAGCCCATAGTGTCGTCTTCAATTTTTTATACCAACACCTCTGGTTATCTTCTATTACCCTTTTAATGATTCTGATCAGGTTCTTTTTGGATGACTCAGCCAGGCCATTACCTTGAGGATAGTAGTTTGATGATGTGCTCAAGTAAATGTGTTCAACTACTCATGCACAGATTTGAGCTCCTACAAATGACTTTGCATTATCTGAAATAATGGTTGAAGGGGCACCAAACCTAGTTACAATTCCATCAAGGAACTTAACAACTAAAGATTTAGTGGCATCCTTCAATGCAACTACCTCTATCCATCTAGTGAAGTAATCTGTAGTAGCTAAAATCCATTTGTAACCTGAATTAGAAGGAGGATTGATAGGGCCTATGAAATCCAATCCCCATTGGGAAAAAGGTTGGTCCACCTAAATAGGATGAAGGGGAAGAGCTACAAGCTTCTATTTACCAGTGAAGAAAGCACGTTTCTCTCACTTCCTCACATACCTATGATAATCATGAAATAGGGACGACCAATAATAGCCAGCCCTCATGATCTTTGTTGTAGTTGTCCTTGCTAAGAAATGACCACCATCAAGAACATCATGAAGTTATTTGATCATTCTTTCAGCCTAGTCTATATCAATGCATCTTAATATGGCTCTACTAAAATCTTTTCTAAAGAGGACACCGTCAACTATGACATAAGGAATTGACTGTAATCTATACTGTCTCCTTTTAGTTCTATCTAATCCTTAAGGGTATCCATTACCTAATAAGAAATTCATCATATCATCCATCCAACTCCTTGGGTCACTATTTCTTACCTCTTGTTGCTCTATCAGTATCATAGCAGCTTCCTCATTAGGTTCCTAAGATGATAGCATCTATTTAAACAATCCCCTCCCTCTTACCAGCTTGGTGATCTAAATGTCAATATCATATTCCATCACTTTAGTAATCCAGCCAGCTCTTTTCTCAATAATATCTTTTCTCAAAAGGAAATCCTTCACACTGGCATGGGGTACTAACAAATGAATCTTATTATGAGAGAGGAGGTGTCTAAATTTCTTCAAAGCTCTAATGACTACAAGGGCTTGTTTCTCAACATAACTATATTTACCTTCATACTCTTTAAGCCCTTCACTAAAGAAAGCTACGTGCTTCTCGTCACCTTTATCATTTCTTTGAGTCAGGACAACAGAAATCCTTGACTCACCACCTAGGGTATAAAGGATGAAATCTTACTCAAAAGTTGGATTCATGAGAGTAGGGGCTGAGGCTATGGCTGTATTGATCTCTTCAAAACTTTCCTTCCCTTCCTTGGTCCATGCAAAAACCATACCTTTCTTGAGAATAGTTGTAAGAGGTTTCACCATGGTAGCAAGATTAGGGATAAATCTTCTCACAAAATTTATCCTACCTAAGAAACTTTGCAGTCCTTTCTTGTGTTTAGGAAGAGGAAGGGAAAGTATTTCTTTTGTTCTCTCTGGATCAATGGTTAAGCCATCCTTAGATACAATATATCCTAATAATTTTCCTTGGTTAGTAGCAAAGACACACTTGCTTGGGTTAAGGGAAACCCCAAACTCTCTACATCTTAGGAATACCTGTCTTAGATGATCAAAATGATCTTCTACATCCTTTGAATACATAGTGATATTATGAAGGTAAACTAAGACAAACTTGTAAATCAATCTTTTGAAGGCCATCTCCATTGCCTTCTAAAATGTAGCACCTACATTGGTTATCCCAAATGGCATCTTACAATAAGCATAGGTATCCGAAATGGCATCTTACAATAAGCATACTGACCTTGGACAAAATCTGCTCCATAGAAGGGAGAGGATGGTGATCTTTAAGGGAAGCTTGGTTAAGGTCCCTAAAGTCCACACACAATCTAATTTCTCTATTATTCTTCCTAACAGGGACAAGGTTTTCTACCCATGATGAGTGTTTGATGGGAAAAATTATATTTCCCTCAATCAACTTGGATAGCTCCTTTCTCATTAAGGGTTCAATTTTAGGATTCATTGGTCTCTATTTTTGTCTTACTAGTTTGCCATTATCAACTAAATCTATAGTATGCTGAAATAACCTTGGGTAAAAACCCTTTAAAGCATCATATGTCCAAGCAAATATATCATTAAATTCTTGACATAGATGAATAAAACTCTCTTGCTCAATTTTAGAACATACCTTACCCATGTTCAAGGATTTTCCATCAGCAACCATGAATGGAATATGATCATTTTCATCAGAAGCTAGGTTCATGCCCCTGGCTCTTGCTTGATCATCAGATTTAAAAACACTCTCTAGAGTAATGAGACCCTTAGGCAATTTGTTAGAACTAAGATGAATGATCTGATCACCATACTGATCCTGCAGTCTCAACTAGTTCTTGCCTAAAAATTCTTCTTCATTCTGCAAGAAGCTCACAATTTGCTCATCAAACTCAAACACTTACCAATGGATGTCATTATTAGGGATAGTAGGCCTTACTACCACTCTAATTTGTTGCCCCTTCTTTTCTTCAAGATTCTTTGGTACATCATAAGATGAACCTATTGCTGCAAGTCTATTAGTATGCCTATTTTCTTTTCTAGGGATGCTTTGAATATTAAATGCATTAAAACCCTCAAGAAATTCCCATACCCTATTTTTATAAGACTTGAGCAAACCATTGTTGGTGGTATTCTAATTTCTCACTTGATTAACCACCAACCTACTGTCTCCATACACCCTTAAGGATTGAATTTCTCTTTTTTGAGCAAGTAGGAGACCTTGAATCAAGGATTCATACTTGGCTACATTATTTGTGCAACTAAATTGGAGCATAAAGGAGAAGTAGTATCTTACTTGTGTAGGAGAAATCAACATCACACTAGCCCCTGATCCATTCTTATTCCTTGAGCCATCAAAGTACATACTCCATATCCCACTCATATCTTCTTTAGTCTCCACAAGATTGGGAACTAGAGCATCTTTCTCCAATATACAATATGTACTGAGACCTATCTCAAGGGTTTCTGAAATAGGGTCAAATTGATATGCATTAGCCCACTCATACAAGAAAAAATTAGGTATCTCTGCTAGGGAAGTGGTGGGCTCATTCACTATGTCATTCTAATCCATCTCTAGGATAGGGAAATTCATGTTGATGGAATTAAGGGTGTAAGATTCAGTATGATAGAGGGCTTGAGGCTCTGCTCTGATTGAAACATTGGCTCCATATCTCATCTTAAAAGACATATATGACCAATCAGAAGATATGAAACCACCTATTTGGGAAGTAAAGTCTCTTGACAGATAGATAGAAAAATATGGCATGACCTCAGCAATAGAGATATCTTGGGTTACAGTACAACCAGGGCATGCATGTAAGGCCATGTCCACATTCCTAAGGATCCCTATAGTCTTGATAGTATTACCATCCAACTGTAATACATCCCTAACAATGAGCTTATATTTCATTCCCAAAGCATCAGCAACACACCTAGGCATCACTGAATTGCTAGCCCCTGAATAAATCATGCAATTATGGACTAGTTTTCCCCCTATAATTAGAGAAACATAGAGTGGAGGAGGTCTAACATTTTTACTTGTTTCTACCTCCCTTGATGGTTGTACTAGGCTTGTGGAACTTTCCATACTAGGTGGTTGATCCTTTGGTTCAATTCTTTCCAATTCTTGTTGCAGCAACCTCTTTTGCATGGGTATAGTAGCAACAACATCCCACATGGAGATATTCACATTTGTCTTCTTCATTTTCTCTACCACACTGAATGGCATAGTGGGCACTTTGGTAGAAGCTTTGGGAGCTACAATTGTATGAGTTTGAGATGGAATAACCTGAGGATCACTTGTATCTTTTCTACCATGATTTTGCCTTTGCTGCTGAAAGGCACTTGATTGATTATTTGTTTCTTGCTCATGAGATATTATATTTGAAGTTGAGGCCTACTTAGGAAGAGGGATAGTGTCTTCTATATCTCTTATTTTTATTCTAGTGTTATGAGAAATGGAATCCTAGTTTACATTACAATGCTCCTCCATCTGATGATTCATAAAAGAGCAATCACCCTGTCTTTGCATATCTGAGGCATCTTTAAATTGGTCCTCCTTGTATGATTATTTTGTTGCAAGTTCTTGGCCTATCAAAGCCATAAAAGATTCATCCTTTTGACACATACAATAGGTGTAGGAGTAGTTACAAGAGGGACAAAAATCTTAATCTTGAGCCATATTGTTTTGAGGGACTATGGCCCTACTTTGGTTTACATTTGAGGTTGAAGCATGGCCACCCTACCTACTCTAATCAAAAGAATTTTTCCAATGATTAGGATTTGGAGACCTACCACTACCTAGAGTTTGATATTGCAATTGATGAGGCTTACTACCTTGAGCTTGCTGTCTTTTGAAAGTCACCACCTTGTTTCTTACTTTCTATATCATAGAGGAGTTATCCTCCAGCTTCTTCCCATAATCTTGCAATCTTTTCTCTAGGTTATTTTCTCTTTTGTCCATGTTCTACATTAGAGATTGCATCATTTCTTTGATTTCATCTATCCCATTTGAAGATGTAGAAGCTTGAGGGATTGGGACAAGGGATTGTGATGTATAAGTTGTGGGAAGAGGAGCCATTGCTGGTTGGTGATTTGGAACGTCAAGGAAGAAAGGCATAGGAGGCCTTGGAGCTAGCTTACCTCCTTGTATTAGGCTGTTCTCTGATTTTATTGCTATGTCATAAGCATTAGGCAAGGTATCTTCTTCCATAGTTTGGATTGTAGTGGCAATAACACCAGTAAAAGCTCTAAGGTAATGCAAGAAGGCATTACCAGGGGTAGGCTTCACTGAAGTAGGTATTCTATCCCATGTCTTTTGAAATCTATAATTAAAATCAGTCATACATTCATGGGGGGCCCTTTTTATAGTAGTCAACTATTCTAAAAGTGACAAATAGTCAATTTTATCCTCAAAATGTTTGCACAATCTTGCTCCTAATCCATCCCAATCTATTATAGAAGCATGAGCTAAACCTCTATACCATTGTAGTATTTTCCTTTCAGGGATGAGGCTAGAAGCCTAATTGTAACATCATCTTCTGTAATATGGATATTGCAGACATTTGCAACCTCTTGAATGTGTTCTAAGGGGGAGATAGAAGTTTCACTAGTAAACTCTGGTATACTCTTGAGGGCAGCTACTAGTATGTCATGTCTTTAGGCTAAAAAGAGAGGGCTCCCACCATTAAAGGTGGAAATAGTATGAGCTCTAGACAACACCATATAGACAAGTGATCTATTGATATATATTGATAGCAGTCTAGGCTGAGATCTAATAGTAGGAGGAGTAGAGATAGATCTTGTAGGTGTATTTGTTACTATTGCACTCCTAACCGGTGATAAAGATATTCTAGTCGTCCTTCTTCTAAGGTTTGAAATGAAAGCTCTTGATACTGAAACTTACCTCTAGAAGATGCCCTTGTTTCAGCTCTAGGCATAAATCACTGCAACTTTGGTCTAGAACCAGATATGTATTTGAAGGTCAGAGTCACCAAGTACTTTGAAGAATGAGCCTCTTGAAGGCTTAAACACCGAAGCCAGTACTATCTCCTCGGTATTGATCTTGAAATCTTCCCTTTTAACACCAGTAGGCTTGAAATTTTCTAAAAGGATGTCCCATTGGGCATGCCAAAAATTGTTGTCACTAAGGTTTGCACCCTTGTCCAAAGCTTATGCATGAGGAAAACCTAGTGAAACATGGAAACAACCTCCAAGCTATGGGACTTGAACTGTGAGGTTGAGTCTTGGGAGAAGGCCAATTTCCTCTTACTATCAAGATGCACCTAACTACTCTTGGAGAGGAAAAGGGAGAAGGAGAGAATGAAAGAAAATCTACCTAATCTAATCTAAAGAGGCGATGCACCAAAATAGAGTGTTCGGACCAAACTCTGCCTATATATGCACTATTGAACTAGAATGAAACTAGGGATATACACATTTAGACTTGCTTTAATCTAATAATCACATGTAGATCAAAAGACTAAGATGAATGAAACAAGGAAAGAGAGATTCACTTATATTATCATTCATAGGCCAAAGAGATATAGTCATGCATATCATAGATCTCTACGAAATACCAGTAAGAGGCAAAGAGTTCTTGCATTTTCATACCAATGGTTGAAGGAGATAAGGAAAAAAATCATATAGTTTAGAGGCACAAGGGAATTTACACTGAGAATATATAGAGCAATAATAGAGAAAGGTCCAACCCCTACAAAATTCATAAAATTTTGCCTTTATGGCTCAGGCATAACTAGGATACCCTCCAACTATAATTACTTCATGACAACCTGCCATCAAGTCCTGTAGAGAACAATCATGAAGAAAATCTGATTTGGATACGGATCCAGATGCAATGATATCTGATCTTCTGTGTCAAATAATGCCTTGAGAAGATAGAAACAGTGCCATCAAGCCGCTCTGACAAATAGATGGATTGGATCAGAGGGTAGAGTGTTCCTCTTTATTTCATATTTACTCCAGGGTGGTTGGAATCGATCATAAGATCAGATTATGCAAAAAACCTCAGTATCCCCTATTTCTAGTTCATGAATGAGCATGGTCAGCAGGTCAACATAATCCTAGCACTAGAATGAGCCATGTGGACCAATGATCTCTTTTCACTTTGCCACCCCTACAAGGTCTTCCCGAGGTTGACCAATCTTTCTTTACTAACTGTGCCAATTCCTCAAACTCCAATTGCGACGGTCACATTAACTACTTGTGTATCTAACTGTTACTGCCTTTACTGGACCCATTGGGACATATGTCACTGAGGTACTATGTCATTATGGTTAATATCCCCATAGATTTCCATAGCAAGATAGTGCCCACCATTGATCTAGACTGATCTAACGATCATGAAGACTCGCTGTATTATTGCGCTATCTCCTTAAAACTTTTGGGCCCATAAACCACTTGGCAACCACCTGGCATCTTTATCTTGGTGACTTGGCCCTATTGATCCACATGGTACAATGGTTCTATGTTTCTATGGGTAATATCCTCGTAGCGTTTCATAGTGAGATAGCACCCATTGTCGATTTTCCTTAGATCTATGGTGATCAACAAAATTGTACGACTACACACCGAGTTGGCTGAGTGGACTAATGAAATACAACCATTGTACTATAACCCACCTAACAACTACCACCAAGGATGAGCCATAATATTACTTTGGAGAAGGGTAGGCCCATGATGTCATCTATGCCATGTGTCACTGAGGTACTATGTCACTATGGATAATATCCTCGCAGCTTTTCATAGTTAGATAGCACCTACCGTCGATCTAGACTGATCCGAGGGTGAGGAAATCTTCATGTGATTGAAAGGGGCATGGGTCCAGATAATTGTTGACATCAACAAACTGCCCAATTAGCGACAAATCAAAGCCCCATTTCAAGCACATTCATCCTTTCACATTGACTAAGGTCCCACTATGTGTGCCAAATTTCATCACTGATATCCGACGGGGCATACTTGGAACCCACCTTCCTTTTGATGTCTTTGTAGGGTCACTTTCTGTCTGGGTGCTATGTAGCTAACGACAAGGGATACCGATTTTCTAATAGTGCCATAGCACCCTCTAGGGATCTATCAAAACCCAATGTCGAAGAAACAATGAGGAAAAGGAGGACCCACCGGCCACACGGCCAAAAGGTGCTATGTCACTATGGCAAAACAATGTGCAACTTCCCATAGCGAGATAGTGCCAACTGTGGATATTTCTTGATCTGATGATGGGGACTTGTGGGCTCACAGAATTATTAAAATGTGCAAGGAAGAAATATCGTAAGGTTAGCATAAAGTATCTTGTGCCCTTTTTGGATATTTGGATATTTAAAACTTGTGAACATTACTACATTGAATTTAAATGTGGCAATTCTAGCGGGAAGGCAAAAAATGACCAACACTAACTACAACATATTGTAACTTACCAATAATTGATTTGTGTAGTGTCTGATTCACTTTAGGAGACTCATCATTCTTTGATAACTTTTTTCCTATTATCATGGGTATCCTTACTCATTTTGAATCTTCTAGTCCAAATGTTTTTAGTATCTCCTTGATGTACCTTGACTAGGTAACAAATATGCCATACCACAGTTGATAAACTTGTAATCCAACAAAGAGTTTGAACTCACCAAACATTCACATCTTAAACTAATGTGTCATCTGATTAACAAAATTCTTGCATAGAGCATCTTTACCTCCAAATATTATATCACCAAGAAAGATTTTAGATAACAATATGTCTTTACCTTTTTCTGCCTTAATGTATAGATTTTTGTTATCATTAGTTCTCTCAAATTCAATCTTCACAAGATACCTATGAGGTCTTTCATACCTTGCTCTAGGTGCTTTTTTCAAGTCATAAAGTGCTTTATGTAGTTTACATACCATATCCTTATTGTTTTCATTAACAAATCCTTCTAGCTATTCTATGTAGACTTCTTCTTCTAGTATGCCATTTAGAAATGTAGACTTAACATCCATCTGATAGACTTTGAAACCTTTGTAGGTAGCATATGGAAGTAGAGTTCTTACTCCTTCCATTCTTGTAACAAGTGAAAATGTTTCCCCATAGACTATTCCTTCTTCTTGGGCATATCCTTTACAAACTAGTCTAGCTTTATTCCTTGCGATTTCACCATTTTCATCTAGCTTATTCCTAAATAACCACTTGGTACCAATCATATTTTGTTCATCTGGTCTTGGAGCTAAACTCCAAGCTTTGTTCTTCTCTATCTACTCAATTTCTTCTTTTGTGGCTTTGCACCAGTTATCATCTTCTAGTGCATCTATTACTATCTTGGGTTCTTTCTAGCTTAATGTTCATGACTCATTCCTTAGTCTATTCCTTTTCATTGGTCTAGCATCCTCATTTCTAATAATTTTTTCAAGAGGGTGATGTCTTCTGACATACTTGGATAGTCTTGGTTTAGTCTTTGTTTCTTCATTTAGCCTTTCAGCTTTAGAGTCACTATGCATATTTCTTTTAGGTAACTCAACATCTCTATCATGTGTGCTAACTTTAGAATTAGAATGTGCAGTTTCTTCATTTTATAACTCAGCATCTAAATGCAACTCAAATGAACACAAGGCACCAAGATTTAACGTGGTTCACCCAATCCCTGGGCTACGTCCATCAAACAGCAAGTTCGATCTTATTACAATCCAATGATTACAACCTGATTACAATTTGTAATCCCTTACAGCTCAATACCGCTGCAAGAATGAATTTCATATCACCACATGTCTAAAATACCCAACCCTAAGCCCTTTTTATACAAGTATTAAACAGCTTTAGGGTTATAACATGTCGGCCATATGTCGGCCATAATATGTCGGCTACCATGTCAGCTACTTCCCAAAAAAAATGAACCCCACTATTTATGAAGTATGTACAGTACTTTCCTGATCAGTCACCATAATCTAACAATCTCCCACTTGGGGACTGATCAGGCTCCACACTAAACAACAATCTCCCACTTGGAGACTAATCAGGTAGCAATACAACTACTGCATGGGGCTCCCACTGGACCAAACCACCCTGGACTCTGTTGTTACAACCTTTGTCAACATATCTGCTGGATTTTCATTGGTATGTATCTTCTCCAGCTTTAACTGTCCATCCTCCAAAACTGACCGAATGAAATGGTACCGCAACTATATGTGTTTGGTCTTAGAATGCAGAGCTGAATTCTTAGCAAGATGAATGGCACTCTGACTATCTGTGAAAAAATAATTATCCTTCTGAGGATGTTCCAATTCTTCCAAGAAGAACTGAAGCCATATCATCTCTTTGGCTGCCTCTGTAGCAGTAACATACTCTGCCTCTGTAGTGGAGAGAGCATTAATCTTCTGTAGCCTAGAAACCTAGCTCACGGCTGCCCCACCAATAGTAAAGACATAACCTGTAGAACTCTACCTGGTATCAATATCCCCAGCCAAATTTGAGTCAACATAGCCCTGTAAATCAGTAGTAGAGCCCCCAAAGTGTAAACACTTTTTGGATGTTCCTCTCAAATATCTAAGAATCCACTTGACAGCATTCCAATGCTCAAATCCTGGATGACTCATATACCTGCTAATGACTCCCATTGCATGTGCAATATCTGGCCTAGTGCATACCATAGCATACATCAAACTTCCTACAGCTGAAGCATAGGGTACCTTGGACATCTTATCCTCCTCTTCCTATGTCTTGGGACACATCTCCTTAGTCAATTACAAATGACCAGGTAAAGGTGTGCTGACAGCTTTAGCATTCTCCATAAAGAAATATTACAACACCTTCTCAACATAATCAGCTTGAGATAGCGTCAATGTTCTATTCTTCCTATCTCTGCAAATCTTCATACCAAGGATTTGTTTTGCTGCCCCCAAATCCTTCATAGCAAATGCATGTGCTAATTGGCATTTCAGCCCCTTAATATGATCCATGTTAGACCCAGCTATAAGCATATCATCAACATATAAACATAAAATAATGTAGCTATCATCATCCAACCTCTTAAAATAAACACAATAATCTGAATGACACCTATTATATCCATGCTCCTGCATAAAACTGTCAAATTTCAGATACCATTGCCGAGGTGCTTGCTTCAAGCCATATAAACTTTTCTTCAATTTGCACACTAAGTTCTTCTTACCTTTGACCTCAAAACCCTGTGGCTGAGACATATATATTTCTTCATCCAAATCACCATGAAGAAAGGCTATTTTAACATCCATCTGCTCTAAATGCAAATCTTCAGTAGCCACAAGACTTAAAACAATACGAATAGAAGTCATTTTAACAACAGGAGAAAATATCTTATCAAAATCAATTCCCTTTTTCTGTGCAAATTCTTTTACAACTAACCTGGCCTTAAATCTTTTCTTACCTCATTCCTCTTCTTTTAACCTATAAACCCATTTATTCTGTAAAGCCTTTTTACCTGCAGGCAACTTGCACAAATCCCATGTCTTATTTTTCAGCAAAGAGTCCATTTCATCTTTCATTGTAGACTCCCACTGAATCTTAGTATCCACCTGCACAGCTTCATCATAACTTTCAAGTTCACCAGCATCAGTAAGTAAAATAGAATACAAAGAGGGAGAAAACCTTTGTGGAGGTCTAATTGGCCTTGTTGACCGTCTAACATTCACTGGTGTGTGTGGTATTTGTTGTTGTAGTTGTTGCACATCATGAGGAATGGCTGGAACATCAGCTTTTGGAGTATCATCCAGCACTACATAATCATCTTCTTTCTTCTCATGTTGCTGCAACAGATCTTTGTACAACACTTTTTCATTGAATATGACATCCCGACTTCTTATAATTTTATGATTTTCAAAATCCCAAAGCCTATAGCCAAATTCATTAATGCCATATCCAACAAAGACACATTTCTTTGATTTAGCTTCTAGCTTGGTTCTATTTTCAGAGTCTATATGAGCAAAAGCTTCACAACCGAAGGTTTTGAGAAAAGAATAACTCACCTTCTTACCAGTCCATGCTTCCTCTAGAATACCACAGCCCAAAGGAGTAGAGGGACCTCTATTAATCAAATATACTACAATATTGACAACCTTCGCCCACATGTGTAAGGGCAACCCAGCATGCAACCTCATGCTCCTTGCGCGCTCCATTATAGTCCTGTTCATGCGTTCAGCCACTCCATTTTCCTATGGAGTCCTTGGAATAGTTTTTTGTCTATGAATACCATTAGTGGAGCAATAATCTTCAAATTCATGACTGCAATACTCACCACCATTATCAGATCTGAGACATTTTAATTTCTTACCAGTCTCATTTTCAACCAAGCATTTCCATTTCTTAAAAGTTTAAAATACATCAGATTTCTGTCTAAGGAAATAAACCCATACTTTTCTAGTTGCATCATCAATAAATGTAACATAATAATGAGAGCCACCAAGGGAAGATACCTGAGCCGGTCCCCATACATTTGTATGCACAAGCTCTAATTTCTCCTTTTTGTTTTCCTTCCTCGTCTTTACAAAACTCACTCTCTTTTGTTTTCCATAGACACAACTTTCAAAGAAATCCATATTCAAACATTTTAGACCTAGTAAAACTTTCCTTGAATGAAGTACTTTCATACCTTTCTCACTCATGTGCCCAAGTCTATTGTGCCACAGCGCTGTATCAGAATCTACAGCAGCTATTTGTTCTCCCTGCTCAATTGCAGTAATTGTTCCTGAATATTTATTTTTCTCTGAAACAATCAAAGTAGAAGGAACAATATGACCTTTACAAAGGTATAAGGTGCCTACTTTCACACATTTTGCTACTACAAGGGAACCTTTTGAAACCTACCAATTTTTATCATTAAAAGTAACTACACAACCCTCATCACCGAGTTGCCCTGCTGAAATTAAATTTTTACTTAGTTTTGGAACATGTCTTACCTCATGTAGTAGCCAATGATTCCCATTCTGCAACTTAATCTTAATTTTTCCCTTTCCAACAATCTAACAGGGTTCATTATCCCCCAAATAAACAAGCCCAAAATCCCCTTGGACATAATCAATGAAATAACCTCTATGAGGTGTAGCATGAAAAGAAGCACCAGAATCTAAAACCCATGAATCATCAACACTCTCTAAAGATAGAAGCAAAGAATCCTCTTTGGATTTGTTACTTACCACATTTGCCTCTTTGTCTCCATCTGATTTATCTCCTTCATTTTTCTTTCGAGTCCAGCAATCTTTCTTTTTGTGCCCTGGTTTCCCACAGTACCAGCAATCATTTGGTCCTCTCAATTGAGACCTCCTCCCCTTTGACTTTCCTCTTGATTTCCCATGATTTCTAGAGTTACTTCCTCTTTCAGTCGTTCTACCCCTGCTTTGTGCATTTAAAGCACTTCCTAATGTAGATCCACCTGAGGATTTTCTACGAGTTTCCTCACTTAAAATAACATCGATCACATCATCATATTTTAGGGTACTAGATCCAGGAACAGAATTACTCACTGCCATTACCAAGCTATTCTAGCTTTCAGGCAAAGAACACAAAATCAAGAGAGCCCTAATTTCTTCATCAAAATTGATACCCATAGAAGATAATTGACTAGTAATAGTATTAAACTCATTTAAATGATCTACAACAAATCCACCTTCTGCCATTTTCATATTAAATAAATGCTTCATGAGAAATACCTTATTTGAAGCGGAGGGCTTTTCATACAGTGTCGCTAGGGTTTTCATCAAATTTTTTGTCATCGTTGCTTTTGTAATATTAAATGCCACCAATGGTGCCAAGCATAACCAAATGCTTCCGAGTGCCTTTCTATCCAAAAGATCCCATTCAGCCTCTGACATAGTTCCCTAATTCTTGGCTTTTCCTTCCAACGGCTTCCATAAATCCTTCTGATATAAATTGTCTTCCATTTGCATCTTCCATAACTGGAAGTTTTGCCCATTAAACTTGTCAACCCTCAACTTACCCTCATCTGCCATTGCTCCCACTCAACTGTGAGACTCCCACTTAATCGTGAGACTTTCCTGCAGAGGATAACTAAAAGACAACCTTGCTCTGATACCACTTGTAGGGCCCATTTGTTGTTGCACCAAAAGCCATGACTGTTAGTGAACATGGAACACCACATAATTAACCACCTGTGGGCAGGGGAGCATGTCGCATCACCCAAAAATCTCCCCCTCGATGTGCATACTAGGTGCTTACGCAGGTCGAGAAGGCACCGGGGAGATTTGAACCCATGACCAGGCCAAAACCAAGCTCTGATACCAATTGTTAGGATAAACCACAGACAGAAATTAAAAACTACATGCAAATATAACTAATAACAAAAAATAATAGAACACATAGAAATGAACAAAAGGCACCAAGATTTAATGTGGTTCACCCAATCCCTGGGCTACGTCCACCAAACAGCAAGTCCGATCTTATTACAATCCAGTGATTACAACTTGATTACAATCCATAATCCCTTACAGCTCAATACCGCTGCAAGAACCAATTTTGTATCACCACATATCTAAAATACCCAACCCTAAGCCCTTTTTATACAAGTATTAAACTGGTTTAGGGTTATAACATGTCGGCCATATGTTGGCCATAATATGTCAGCTACCATGTCGGCTACTTCCCAAAAAAAATGAACCCCACTATTTATGAAGTATGTACAATACTTTCCTGATTAGTCACCACAATCTAACACATGAGCAAGTTAAGATTTATTATTTTTGATATTAAATACATTTGAGTCATTTATATTGTATTTGGGGCCATTTTGTCAAAAATGTAAAAGTTGCATAAAAAGTTGTAAAATGCAACATTGAGAAAGTTGCTAACAATAAAAGAAAGATGTAAAAATGTATATGGTTGGTCTTGGGGGTAGTTAGGAAGGTTTCTAACTATAAAATAGATATAAATACCATTTTATGGTTGAACCAAATCAATTTGGAGAAGAGGAAATACTTTGATACATTTTTGGTGCATTTTATTGTTGTGGTTTTGATTGGTTTTTTAGTTTTAGAGTAGTTTCTAGGCCTTGTACGGACATTTACAGCCTGAAAATCATATAATATAGTAATGGATATATATTATGATGAATCCTTCTTCTCATGCTTTTGGTTTGGTTCAATTTTATGAAAAAATGAATAAGTTATGGGTATTTTGGTGAAAGTGGATGTTTGCAGATTTGAGATTCGCTGAATATAGTCATGTTGCAACATGTGGTACGGACATATTTTGGAGACTCAAGATCTATAAAAATATTCATTGGAAATATATGTGAACTAACTTTCATTTCCAATTGTTTTGGATCATTTTAATTTAGATTTGTGAAAGTTATGAGCATTTTAGTAGAAACTGGTTTTTAAAGATATCCATTCAAGATGAAGGCAGGGATTTGTGCTTGAAAAATTAGATATGAATGGGAAAAATAAATGGATTAAATATTTGGAAACTAGAATCATATATGGATAATTTGGAATTATTTTTATATTATTTGAATTTTTTTTGTGAAAGATATTTGATGTCGTAGGCAGGGTTACCAGTTTTGTTTCTGGTTTATGACAGAGAAAATGGGTCTTGATAAAAAGACCATAACTTGTAATTGGTTTATTGGATGGGTATAATATTTTAATATGTTTTACTATACCTAGTTTGGAGAACTTCATCCAATTTTTTTTGGAAGAAATTTTATATATTGAAAGTTATGAAAAATGAAATCTGATATAGAAATTAGGATATGTGAATGGAGTAAGGTTGATATTTTTGTGTTGGAAAATATTTTGTTTTACCTTGTAAGATGCCTCTAATTATGGAGTTTATTTAATGGATTTTGAAGGAATCAGAATGGATCCTATTATTTGGTAGATTTGAAATATGCTTTGCATCAGATTGGTATCAAAGCTTGAAGATCTTGATAGTGTGGGCAGAGCGCCGAGGGAGGCAATCCACACCAGGACCTTGAAGAATTGGTATTTGTTTTGTTGATGGGTTTTGGTTGTAGGTGCTTATCCATATTTCTACATATGAAGGTTGGGATGTATGGGTAGACAAGAGAAGGTCTATCATAACCATTCTCCAATGGAGATAAAGATGGGTAGAAGGTGCATGGCACAAAGAAGGTAAGGCATCTTCTAGGATCTACTATTGGGTAAGATGAATGGTCAAGGGCCAAGGATTGGTCTAGTTGATTGCCAAGAGTATAGTGAGAGAGGGAAAGAGGAGGGATCCTAGGTGAGGCATAGGGGAGAGTTTGAAGTATCAATGGTAAAGATGGATCTCTTACTGATAAGGCACCATGGAAGTTGTAGTCATGAATGCTCCACTAACAGGAGTATTTGAGAAGATAATTTTAAGAACAATCCTGTGTCCTTAAGGAAAAAGATGATGGTAATAAAGGCATGAAGAGGAAAAGTCAAATGAAGGTGAAGATGAAGATTTTTGTCATTATTGTTTTATTTTTTTTGCAGGTTATGGCACACCATTCCAAGAGACTTGGAAACTTTTCAAGTTTGGGAGTATGGTGCAGGAGCACATTAAATACAAGAAAATGAGAAAGTTAAGATTAATTATTTATGATATTAAATACATTTGAGTCATTTATATTTTATTTGGGGCCATTTTTTCAAAAATTTAAAAGTTGCATAAAAAGTTTTAAAATGCAACATTGAGAAAATTGCTAACAATAAAAGAAAGATGTAAAAAGTTATATGGTTGGTCTTGGGGATAGTTATGAAGGTTTCTAACCATCAAATGGATATAAATACCATTTTATGGTTGAACCAAATCAATTTGGAGAAGAGGAAATACTTTGATATATTTTTGGTGCATTTTATTGTTGTGGTTTTGATTGGTTTTTCAGTTTTAGAGTAGTTTCCAGGCCTTTTACAGCCATGTACAGCCTGGAAACCATGTAATATAGTAATTAATATATATTATGATGAATAATTATTCTCATTCTTTTAGTTTGATTCAATTTTATGAAGAAATGAATAAGTTATGGGTATTTTGGTGAAAGTGGATGTTTGCAAATTTGAGATTCGCTGAATATAGTCATGTTGCAGCGTGTGGTACAGACATATTTTGGAGACTCGGGATCTCTAATGATATTCATTGGAAAGATATGTGAACTAAATTTCATTTCCAATTGGTTTGGATCATTTTAATTTAGATTTGTGAAAGTTATGAGCATTTTAGTGGAAACTGGTTTTTAAAGATATCCATTCAAGATGAAGGCCAGGATTTGTGCTTGAAAAATTAGATATGAATGGGAAAAATAAATGGCTTATATATTTGGAAACTAGACTCATATATGGATAATTTTAAATTGTTTTGAGATTATTTTAATTTTTTTTGTGAAAGATATTTGATGCCGTAGGCAGGGTTACCAGTTTTGTTTCTGGTTTATGACAGAGAAAATGGGTCTTGATACAAAGACCATAAAGTTTAATTGGTTTATTGGATGGCTATCATATTTTAATATGTTTTACTATACCTAGTTTTGAGCAATTATTCCAAAGGGTTTTGGAAGAAATGTTATATATTGAAAGTGATGAAATATGAAATCTGATATAGAAATCAGGATATGTGAATGGAGTAAGGTTGATATTTTTGTGTTGGAAAATATTTTGTTTTACCTTGTAAGATGCCTCTAATTATGGGGTTTATTTAATAAATTTTGAAGGGATCAGCATGGATCTTATTATTTGGTTGATTTGAAAGATGCTCTGCATCAATTCAACATCATGAACTTTTGTGTATTCATTAAAATTTACATTTGCACTTTTCACAATTTTGTTAGTGTTAGTATTTAAACACTTATATGCTTTACTTCTTGTGGAGTACCCAAAGAATATACCTTCATCACTTTTTGCATCAAACTTACCATTTCTAGCATTTTTAAGAATATAGCATTTACTCCCAAATACTTTGAAATGTTTCAAATTGGGTGAGTGATCATACCATAATTCAAAAGTTGTTGCATTGTACCTTTTTTGATTTGCAGTCAATTGAGGGTATAAACACCTACACTTATAGCTTCTCTCCAATATTTTAGATCAATATTCTTCTCTATCATAAGTGTCCTAACATAGTCCATGATTGACCTATTTTTTCTTTCTGCAATTCCATTTTGTGGAGGGGTCCTAAGTGCAAAAGTCTATCTTTTGATTCCTATATAAATGTAGAACACTTCAAATTATTTTGATGTGAATTCTCTTCCTTTGTCTGATCTCAAACATTTTAGACTTTTTCTTATTTCTTTTTCAAATCTTTCCAAAAACCACTTAAAATTTTGAAAGGCATCAGACTTTTTCTTTGGAAACATGACTATCATCATCTTAGAGTAATCATCTACAAACAGCATTATATACTTGTCTCCCTTGTAACTTTATACTTCTATAGCTCCACACAAGTTAATATGAACAATCTCTAATAGCTCTTTAGAAGTATAAGTTTTTCTTTTGAAACTTGACTTAGTCATTTTGTCTAGCTGACATTGTTTGCACATCACATTGTTAGGCTTTTCTAGCTTGGGTATACCTCTAACTTTCTTCGTGTTGCTGATATTGAAATTACATAGCCTTTTATTGCATAGCCACACATCATCAAATTTCACAATAAGACAAGTAGCATCCTCTATATTAAGGTAAAATAGATCACTTCTAGTTTGATCTCCCTTTCCTATCAAATTTCCATTTGTGTCATATATCTTGGCATTTTTGTTTCCAAATTCAACTTTGCAACCTACGTTGCTTAGTTGTGACACACTCAATAGATTGTAATTCAATGCTTCAACATAATATGCTCTATCACATGAGATCTTTTTTGTGAGCTTAATTGAACCTTTTCCTTTTATTAGACATGGAGCATCATTAACAAATCTAACACTATTCCCATCATAATGGGTTAAGGTAACAAACTTACTTTTATCTCCCATCATGTGATGTGAGCATCTAGTGCCAATGATCCATTTGTCATTTTTGTTTACATAGGTCATGAGTGCAATTTTCTCATCTTCATTAGATTCATCCTTCATTTTAACATAAACTACTTCATCATCATGCTCATTAGAATCATTTTCTTTAGCAATGTAGCACTTATTTCCTTTGTCTTTACTCCTTGCTATTTTCATTTCTTCTTCCTTCGTATTTGTCATTACCTTTGTAGTTTCTCTTTTTTGGACACTGATGCAAAACCCTCTATTTTTACCTTCTAGGAATCTTAGTTAAACTGAAGGGATTCAAAATATGCTGGTACACCCTCAAGGAACCAAGAACATCTCAAAGATTTCAACAAAGAACCCTGACATTATACACCAATAAAGACAACATCTTCATTCACACAATCAGATTTCTATGTTTGATTACATTATTTATAACTTTCATTCCTAAAATTGTCTTGCCAAACCCTTTGGATTAATTGTTCCAAATTAAGAATAATAAAACATATTCAAATATGATACACATCCAATAAACCAATTACAAGTCATGGTCATTGAATCAGGACCCATTTTCTCTATCATAAACCATAAGTAAAAATGATAACCCTATATAGGGCATCAAATATATTTTAGAAAAAAATTCAAATAAAACAAAACCAATTCCAAAGTATCCATTTATGAGTCTTGTTTCCAAATATATAAGCCATTTATTTTTTCCATTCATAAATCATTGTATAAGATCAAATCTTTGTCTACAACATCATTGAAGGCATTTAAAACCCAGTTTCCACTCAATTCTTCATAAGTTTCACAAATCTAAATGAAAATGATTCAAAAAAATTGAAAATGAAAGATAATTCACATATGTTTCCAGTGAATATTATTATAGGTCTTGGGTCTTCAAAATATGTCTATACCACATGTTGTAATATGATTGTACTTAGGGAATCTGAAATCTGCAAATACCCATTTTCACCAAAATGCTCATAACTTATTCATTTATTTATAAAAGTGAACCAAAAAAAAAGCACAAGAAAAAGGATTTATTAATATATCTATTCATTACTAATTTATAGAGTTTCTAGGCTGTACATGTCCATACAAGGCCTAGAAACAGAGACTAAATGAAAGAAACCAATCAAAATAATAAATTTTGAATACTCAAATTTCCCATATTGATATCCTCCTCCAAATTGATTTGGCTCGACCATAAAATGGTATTTATATTCATTTGATAGTTATAAACCTTCCCAAATACCACCAAGACCAAGAAAATACTATTTTACATCATTTTTGTATTATTAGCAACTTTCTCAATGTTGCATTTTACAACTTTTTATGCAACTTTTACATTTTTGACAAAATGGCTTTGTACCCTTTACAACTTGACCCAAATACAACATAAATAATTCAAATGCATTTAAATATCTAAAATAATAAATCTTAACTTTCTCATGTTCTTGTACTTTAGGTGCTCCTACACTAGACACCTACTAGCAATATGTCCAACCTCATTGCAATTGAAACAAATGATAGGTAACTTACCTTTGAACTTAATTTTTCCTCTGTGGAATAGTCTAGCTAGTAGTGCTTCCAATTTTTCAACATCTTCTTCATCTATATTGCTATCACTAGATACATGCTTTATCTTTCTTTTCTTCTTCTTCTATTTTACCTCTTAAGAGTCTTTTAATAATAGCTTAGCCTTGAAGGTAGATTCAAGACTCTTAGGTATGTAATTGTTAAAATTGGATAACTCAATAGTAGTGAGTCTACCTCGCAGACCTTCAAGAGTTAGTTTGTTTCCTAGAATACATCTCAAATCTTGGAGAAACTCTAATAGCATAAACCAGAAATAATGTTCTTAAGATTTTTCTTAAAATAGGATCATCATCTATATGACCAGTAGCACCCCTTATTGCACTAACAACTTCTTTAATTCTAGCAACATGCTGAGCAAAATTCTCACCTTCTTCCATTCTCATGTCATCAAATTTACCAATGAGACCCTCTATATTAGCTCTTTGTACATTTTTATCTCCTCCATAGATGGTTTGTAGATCATCCCACATCTTAAATGTAGTGTTACATCCCTTGAAGTTATAAAATTCTACATAGCTAATTGCAGAGGCAATCTCCAACATTGCCTAATTGTGTTCTTTCCTTTTCTTCATATATTTAGTAGTAGGAGCTCCAATAGGATCAAAATGTTCCATTTAAATGGAGGTTTGTGCATGATTTACTATTCCTCCAAGATGCATCTTCATTGGACTTTTCCATGCATGGAAGTTGTCTCTGATAAGCTTGGGTACTTCTCTCTTGGACATCTTGATCTTTATGCTTCTAGTACCTTCAAACTAGTTCAATCAATAGATGTCTCTAATACCAATTGTTATAATTCTTTAGAATAATTGAGAGGGGGGGTGAATTATTTATTCAAGGTCTAGATGTACCAATAAAACTTTTTACTTAGCTTAGTGAACCGATTAAACTTTTAGGCATCCAAGCTAATCACTCAAACTTGTAGGTTATTGTTAAATCAACACGCAATAATAAAACATGAAACATAAACACACATAACAAAGTGATTTAATGTGGAAACTAAATTTGGGAAAAACCACCAGTAACATGCCACTCCTTTTTCACTCTTTTGAAGTGATACCCTATGAAAGGCCAACCTAGTTAAAGGTTACAAAACACACTATTAAGTGTGATCTAATTAAGGGTTTTCAATCACCCTATTAGAAGTGAATCTAGTTAAAGGACTTTGGGCCATTCACTTGGAATTCCACCTTATTAAATGATTTTCTAATATATGCTAAGTCAACCTTAGTCCAAAGGATTTTACCCTAACTAATACAATTATTAGAGAGTAACAATAGAGTTTTGATTTGATACAACTTATAACTTATCTTGCAAATTTTAGATCTCAATTTTGCATGGTTTTCAATCTTTGTAGCTCTAACATCTTTCTCACTCTTCAAGCATTTATCTCCTTTAGACTTCTTACTTGGTATGCCAATGCTAACACTTCTGCGGTCACTAAGTGAAGTAGAGTCTCTTTCTTTGTTCTTCCTAGGTATTTTGTGACCTTCTCAATGTCTTATCCTTGACATCAAACTCTCCAACTCCTTGCTTCATGACTAGACATTCCTTAAATAGGAAATTAGAATACTTTTCCCACTCTATTTTTGACCATCCAATTTCGGGTTTGGATGGATTAGGTAGGATAAAATGTATCTACCCCTTATCTTGTCTTTTCTAGAAAATTTTCCTAGAATCCATTTGAAATTGCCTAAAAATGGTTAACTTCAAATTCTATACCACCAGCTCATCATCCTTATCTTCTACTTCGTTCACAAAATTCAAGATAACAAACTTATTAGCTCAAATTTGGTGAATCTTTGACTTTTCAAATAATAAAAAAACTTGACACTATTGACCTTTTGATGCTCAACATATACTGTGTGGCTCAACATCCATTGTGAGTTCACTCGGCATCAACTATGATTTATTGACTCTTAGAACCTGTTGCATTTTTCTCAACACTAACTGTGTTACTCAACACACACTAGAATTTTATTTGACTCAATACTAGCTGATATTTTTCTTGGCATGAACTAACTTTTCCTTGCACCTACTATCAACTTTGTTCAAGCTTTGTAGACGGTCTTAGTCTTACTCATTCTAATAAAGTTTCTAAGTGTAGCCAACCTTTGCATCTTCAAGTATATTATCAATACATTATTTCACCATTGTCTTAACTGATCCTTGCACTTCATTTCATAACCATAACTCAACCTTTCCTCTAGTTGATATTGTTACATCTTATTGATTAAAATATCTTCATCAATCAACTACTTGATAGTACTTAGATCTTATAAGCAATTATCTTACCATCAAATAGGAGGTTTGACATCAGTGACAAAAAAATGATTGAAACATATGTTCTACTTTAACACTCTCCCTTTTTCAATTAATGATATTTTCAATTATATTTCAATACTTCCCTTACTTCTTGTCCATTTAATAGATACATAACTTTTGCAAGTAGTTCATTTTCAAAAATTGCCTAAAACATTGCCAAGAAACTTTGCAAAATTAAAAAGTTGTCAATGAGCAACTTTTGACAACTTTTTCAAAATTTTTAAACTAAGACTCCAAACTTGACCAATTTGGTTCCAAATCTTCCCAAATGGATTCACAACATCAAATTACCAATTTCCACCAACTTTTATCACTCATTGGGTCCTTTCATGGTATTGTGTCATTTGAGCAACTTTTTGCTTCCTAGGACCTACTTCACAACATTTAACTCTTAAACTCAAATAAACAAAATTGACTTATCTACACTCACCTTGGGACTTTACATGTAGTCCTTATTATTTCCATGGTTGGTTATACCATGTACAAATCAAAATTCCTTCAGTGTTTAACCTTACCCCTAGGTGCTCCTGCACTATTCTCCCCTTGTTAAGAAGAGTTCAAGGTACCTTTGGATTGATGAGTTCCTTACTGATGCCCTACTTCTTGAAACCACTTTCTACAAGAAAAGTAGTGTTATTTTTAGGTTTATCCATCCATTTCATTGGGTGCTCCTTTTATACCTTGTTTCTTGTACTTTTCTTCACTCTAGAGTCCAATATCTTTTCCACCTATGGTGGCTCCCTTTTAGGTACCTGCAAGTTTGTAACATCCTCGTTCAAGTCCTTTTGATAATATCCTTCATCCACATTGGTTCCATTATATGGTATAAGGTCTCTCACATTGAAGATGGGTGAGATAGCCATGTCCTTTGGTAGGTCTATCTTGTAGGCACTGAGTCAATACTTCTCAACTATCTTGCATGGCCCAATCCTCTTCATGTACAACTTTCTTGGTATCACCTTGGATAGTCTATCCTTGTTCAAATAAACCATAACTAGGTATCCCACTTGGAATTGTAACTCCCTTCTCCCCTCATCCTTCTTTTCTTTCAACCTCATATTTTCTTCTATCAAAGTTTGTTTAACCTAATCATGTACCTCTTTCATAGATTGGACAAAATCACCAGCATGCCCATTGATGTTGTCATGTGAAGGTAATTCCCTCAACTCCATGATACCCTAGGGTACATGTGCTATGCAAAAATTGCAAAGGGATTAACCCTATGGTCCTATTTTTGCTATCACTATAAGAAAATTCTTCTTGAACTGTCACCTACTCCCAACTTTTCCCATACTCCTTAGTAAGGCACCTCAAAAGGTTTCCTAGGACTCTATTTATAACCTCTATTTGACCTTCCATTTGAGGATGGTAGGTAGAGCTATGTGCTAGGTTTTTTCCAACCCTCTTCCATAGGACCTTTCAAAAATGCCCTATGAACTTCACATCCCTGTTAGCCACTATACTTCTTGGTAAGCCATGGATTCTCACCATCTCCTTGAAAAATATATTAGCAATGTTACTTGCATCATGTATTGTTTTACAATGGATGAAATGACTTATCTTGCTAAACCTATTCACCACCACAAGCACACTATCTAATCTTATCTTGGTTCTTGGATAACCCACTATAGAACCCATAATGATGCACTCCCAAGGCCTATTAGGAATGGATAGAGGTTGGTAGAGCTCTACACTTGATGAAGTCCCTTTTTCTTTCTAACCTATGCTACATTGCTCCACATATCTCCTTATGTCTCTCTACATTTTGCGTTAGTAATAGAACCTCTCCACAAGGTCCAAGCTCCTATTTAAACCAAAATGCCCACTCATGATTCCATTATGTTTTTCTCATAAGATATTCTCTCTCATAGATCCCCTTGGTATGCAAAAATGTGAGCCCTTAAGTAGTAACCCATTCTGCAAGGTATATTAAGAGAATGCACTATGAAAATAATTAGCAAAATCTCTACATACCTTATTGTAGATGCTCAAAAATGGTTCACCTCTATAGTTTCATCACAATTTCATACTAATTTATCCCATTTTCTCATTCCACTAAATCTAATATTTTGGCCAACTTGATCATATCTCATCATTTGTATCCTCTTTCACATCAATTGCATATCATTTCAAAACCATATCAAATCAACTCAAAATCACCCCAAATCAACCTAGAATCACCTAGAATTAGTCCTAATTGACCTAGAACATGTCAAAAAACCAAACTCTATCATCATTTGTGCAATCCTAGGAATTTGTGTGGCTTTCATTGCCTTGGAATCCTATCAATCTATCAAACCTATCAATCTTACCTTATTACTATAACAACCTATATATATCATCCATATTGGGTAATGTTGTGGCTTTCCTATCAGTTATTATTTGACACAATTCTCTAAATCACATTGTATTAAAGAGGGGAAAAGTGTAGATGATAAAAAATGTTTCACATTGATAGTTTCATCACAATTTCATACTAATTTGTCCCATTTTCTCATTCTACTAACTCTTATATTTTGGCCAACTTGATCATATCTCATCATTTGTATCCTCTTTCACATCAATAGCATATCATTTCAAAACCATATCAAATCAACTTAGAATCAAATCAAATCAACTTGAAATCACCCCAAATCAACTTGAAATTACTCAAAATTAGTCCATGTCAAACATCCAAAATCTATCATCATTTGTCCAATCCTACGCACTATTATGGCTTTCATTGCCTCAAAAACCTACCAACTTGACCTTAGTACTGTCATGGATCTTAGTTCTTGGTCAAACCATCATTCTTTTCATCCAATCATGGAAATTATTGAGTCCCTTAGTGCCAAATCATGAAATTATCAAACCATCTTAATAACATTGAAAACATTCATTGATATTATTATGATCAACCATATCAATCAATCTCAATCTTCTAGCATTTATGATATTAGTTAAGTGTTACATGTCCTTAATTCATGTCTTGTGTCCTTATTATGTTAATAAATCAATAAATTTGACCATGGCTTTGGTCTATCCATAATCATCATAGTCAATCTCAATCATCATCACATTTTCATGAAAGGATGCTATCACACTTGTTTAATCAAATTGGCCAATCATCTTTTAATTTTTTGTATAGGATTAAATAACCCATAATTTGATCCTATCTCATCTTACTAATTATTTTTTCTAATTATCATCCTCAATTAATTAATTTTATTAAATTAATTGATTGATTATTTGCAAACCATGGAAATTCACAATTTCCTACGTCACATTTTCCTACCATTAATTCCATTTTACTAATTTCTATTTGTGTAGAATAATTGATTTTTAATTCAAATATTCCACATAATATTGACATCATCATGACACATGGGTATGGTACCTCATGGATTCTCTTGCTTTTGGATAAGATATGTCATAATTGATATATTCTTATTCCTTATGGAAATCCATATTTGGTTTCCTTGTCATAGATTCTTGGCTTTAAGTGAGTTTGAGGTGTCACATTACACATCATAGATCATCTTCCATTTATAGCCTTGTTTGACTTTCAAGCATCATAGAATCCTACACTTGGCAACTTGTGTCATATTTTTCATGGATTCTCAAAGGAATCTCTTGCTAAGTCACATATCTAAGGTGACAAATCCAATGCTCTCATCTTATATGTTAATTATAAAATGAGCATTCTTTCTCTCATTTCTAGTCCCCTAGCTTCTTATGTTTTCACTCTTGCTCTCACACTTAAATCACATCTTCAAGTATTATCATAGCATTATCATTATCTTAGGCTTTTCCTTCATGATTGTGTGCACTACAAGCAATTTGGAGCTATACCACATGGAGAAGAAAGAAGGACATGGGAGCTACAATTGAAAGAGGGGGTTTCTAACTTTGTTTTCTCCTTTTGTTTATTTAGCATTCATGGTAGACTAGAGGGTGGTAGACTAGAGGGTGTCAATATATTTTTATTGAGCTTGTTATTTGCTCATATTATGTTAGACATTAGCCCATTTTCCAGTCCTAAAATTGGTGAACCCAACATGAATCACACTTAACTAACTTGGGTTTTCTTGTTTTGTGCTTGTAGGTGCAAGAAAGGAGCTCACTTGGAGGGGTATAATGCTTATTATCTCTCCTTTATCACACCCAGTATAATAAGGGGGCCCAATAATATGATTTTATGCTCTCATTTTGACATTCTATTAGTGTGCTATCCTAGGGTGCACTCTACTTTGTCAAGGCATACTTGGGACCCCTAGGAGGTAGTTTTAGATGCTTAAGAGACACCATAACCTGCATCTACTATTCCAAACTTATCAATTATGCTTAGAAATTAGAAATTACACCCTTTTGGGCCCCAACTACACCATGGGCATAGTCTACACTATCTAGGTGGACGTGGGTGTATAGGTTTCAAAATTTTTAGTTTTTGGGTCTTGTTTAGGCACCATTTCCCCACAACTTGCCACTACTCTCCTAGCTATCCGCAGAAACTACCAAGTGCACCCTTCTTAGCCCCAAGTGCACCATGGGCATATTTAGCACTGTCTAAGTGCACTTGGTGGTAGTCGAGGTCATTCTAACCTTCAGGGGCATAGTTTGCTCTGTTAGAGCACACTTAGTTCACAAAAAGCTCATACATAACCTAGAATCTACATCTAGGATTTCTATTTCTTCCTAGGACCTAGGGTAGATTTTTTTGTGTTATTGATGGTCTATTTTTAGTATGTGATGATCATTGGGTGAAGACATATTCCTTAAAAATTGATAATGCTTGTTTGCAGGACATTGGTGAAGACCTTATGTGTTTGTCAAAACCATGTGTGTGGATTTTTTAGATTAACTAACACTTCATTTGGTGTTTAAAATGGACTTTTTCTTTTCTTCTTAGCATTTCTATAGTGTTTAAATCCCTAAGAGTTTCATGGATGTATCCTCTACCCTTGCCATTCAGGGATCTTGGGTGTAAGAGAAATCCATGTAACTTTTATAGTGAAGCCTACCTTGGACCAAGATATCTGATATTAGGTATGCCAGGGGATGACTTTAGAGTGGTAATGAGCCAAAGATAGGTCAAAGTTCTAGCTAATATATAAAAAAAGATTATAGTGAAAGTTGTGTCAGTAGTATTGTTGCTTGTTGTCAAACCTTGGTTCTTGGGGCTAGGGGACCTTTTGCAAAATTTTATCATTCACTTGTTGAATGGAATGCCCTTACTAAAAACCTTGTTTTAGTGGCCAAAATCATTTCTATCCACTAGCTCAAGGGGTCACCCATGCCTATGAAGACATCCTACATTCTTGCAGTCCTTAGTAGAGACAATAGTCCCTTGGGAAGTAGATCTCGGTAGCCCCAAGAAGTGATTGCATTGTAAGGGGGAGCTAATGATTCCAAGGTCCAAAGTTTTCTACTCTGGATAAGCATGGCTAAACTTTGGTTCAAGTAGGAATTTAGTGGATATAGTCCTAAAGCCTAGGTTGTGGTGTGACTATTCACTTTTAACAACATCTATTCTTGTCTTAATGTATCTTGTGTGTGTGTGTGTAAAACATTAATCAAGATAAAAGACAATTTACAAATTTACACCTTGGAAACTATTAAAACCTTGTCAAAAAATCAAACACTATCAAAACATTACAATTTTGTCAAAACTTAGTAAAATTTGGTCCAATAAATTTAACACTTGGAAAACATGGCCACTTGTGATCTTAAACATGCTTGGCATAACATAGATTTCATCCTTGAAGAGAACACACTTGCATTCACCCTAGTTGAGCCTCATACTTGCATCATATAGGATTTATCATGTATCTTCTATTCCTCACTTAATATCACTTATCTTTCATATTGTATCCATTAGGGTTTAGTCTATATCCCTTAGTCTTTGCATTTCAACCTCAAAATCTTCATTTTGCACCTTCCATCTTGCATCTTTACAAACCCAAACTTCATCTTGCATACTTTAACCATCATTATGGGTTTATTAAACATCATTTTGAACCTTCATTCTAGTCATAGCATTGTCCTCTATTTTTTAGCTCACTATGACATCAATCTAGAAACCCTAGCACTTAAAATTGCCTTAATTTTAGCCCAATTTCCCAACTATGCCTTGCAAGTATTAACTATGCCCAAACTATCCCCAACTACACCATAGGTGCACTTGGTATTTTCTAAGCACACTTGGTGGTCTGAGGACCTTGTTCATTCTTCTAGACAACATTCAGAGACTTCAGAGGCGTCCTTTGGTACCTTGATAGGTTCTCCTATATTAGCATGCCTTAATTTGCATTCTGCACCTCCTAACCTTCATTTTCTTCACTTAGGGCTTTACTCCTTAGATCATAACCTCCATTTTACATCTCCAATCCAATTATAACATCATCCCTAACATCCTATCTTTCTAGAATATCAACTTGGCAACCACACAACTCAGAATCAACAACTATTCAACCTATTCTCCCAACTCCACGATGAAACTACCAACTATGCCCACACTAGCCCCAATTGCACCATAGGTATAGTTAGTGTTGTTGGAGCATAGTTAGTGCTATCAAAGTGTAGTTGGGAACCTATATGACCATTTTGGGCTTGCAAACTACATTTTGGGACCCTAAAATTGCATTTAGAAGTTTCTATAGGACCTCATCCTACATGCGACCCAAAATGACATCTTGCACCCAAAACCTCATTTTTCATCTTAGGACATATCCATATTGCATATGCAATCAGCATAATCACCATTTTTATTGACCTAAATGTCATTTTGAACCCAAAACCTTTTAACTTAGTCCAAAATTTGAACAAAAGTATGAACCATAGGGTATTACATTGTGTCAATGGATAATGGATCTTAACCATGGTCATTTTAACATTTTATTTTATCATTTTCTTTGGTCAAATGCTATCTATGTCAAGGTATATTTGACTTTTTCATTTTTATCTTTTCACTTTTTGTCTTTTTTTTGGTCAAGATCCAAAGTTTATTGTCATAACGTTAAACTCTTATGTTAATACCTTTAAAAGATTTCACCTAAATTCAAAAACTTTTCATATACCCTTGCCATTGCATTATAATATTCCTAGTATTCCTGAATGTCATTTTGACTTACTCTAGTGGTATATCCCCCCTCATCCTGCATTGTTCAAAATCCTAGCATCATTTCCGTTATCAAATCCTATCAACTTGCCTATCAACCAAATTGTCCCCTTGATCACTTATTCTCATTTTGCATATCCCAAATGTCATTATCAACCCAATAACACCATCCCTTGCATAGTCCACCTTTCATATTCCAACCTCTAGCATCATTACCAAGTCCAAGGTCCAACCCTAACATGCATTTTGCATACCCTAACCTTCATTTTGCATACCCTAGTCTTAATTTTGTATACATCCAAAACATCAGTTTGCATTTACATTTGCATACTTCCCTAGGAAATTTGCACTTTTTATATCAAAACCCTAGTTCATTTATCACCTCCTTACATTTAATACCACTCCTAAATACTTAAAAATCTAAAAAAAAACTCATATCTTGTATACCCACTTCTAGATTTCCAAGTTGTTCCCTATTTTACCAACTGCACACTTTAGGTGCATAGTTGGTAGTTTTAGAGCACACTTGCTAATCATGGATTTCATTCTAGGTACCAAAACCCTAATTTTCACTTGCATAAGTTGCATTGCATCCTTAAACCTTTGGAAACACTCAAAATCACTCAAATAATTTATTTTTTGCATTTTAGGCACCATAGCACCTCTCTTTACTAATTGCATACCTCTTACTTACCAACTGCTTACCTTCATTAACCCAAGTTTACCAAGGGTGCACTTGGTACTATTTGAGGATAGTTGGTAGTTTAGGTGTGCACTTGGGAGGTAGGGAGTCCATCTAGATTTTCCTCCATTGCATATGCATCCCTAGGTATCATGCTAGCACTCACTAGGACACAATTAGCTTAGAGACCTGAAGAACTTTACCACCCTTTGTTTTCTAAGGTACCAATACAACCAAAACCTCATCCAAAAAAAATGAAGAGCAAGAAAACCCAACCAACATTTGAGAAAGAAAAAATTGAGGCATCACAACCATTACTTGTGGACCCCTTAAACATGTATCCACAAGATCACCATAATCAAGACATAACACAAAAAACCCTAAGCAATGCACATACTATGAGGTTTCCTTCAAGAACTTCCCCTACACAATAGATGGTTCAATGGAGTCCTAACTTTGAACCTATATTCATACCAACACTAGATGGAGGTGGAAGTTCACAAACCACACCCGAGGATGAACAAACACACTCTTTTGAATTCAAAAAACCCAACACAAGTACCTTCAACTCTAATACATAAAACATACAGCATGGTATTTTCAGCCTAAGTGATGACTTTGACACTAATTATGGCATCATTGATGAAAAAATGGCTAGGGCATGTCAAGAATTTTTTTTTTGGAAAAAACTTCAAACTTTTGGCAGCCCAAGAAATTGTCAAATTCAACCCAAACTTGGAAGGGCATAAGTCCAAACATCAAACTAATTCAACAATAAAAAACTTACAACCCATGATCAGTTTGGACTTAGATAAGGGAAAACAACCTTTGGAGTTTTCAAACACAATTATGGCACCTATAAGGCCTCATCAAGAATCAACCATCAAAATCCTCCAAGGTACATTTGAACACATCACTCTTCCTAAATATCCCAAGATGATGTTAAGACTT
Organism: Cupressus sempervirens; assembly: GCA_028749045.1. Lineage (NCBI taxonomy): Eukaryota > Viridiplantae > Streptophyta > Pinopsida > Cupressales > Cupressaceae > Cupressus > Cupressus sempervirens. Next base: position 3,953,792 of record CM053787.1, read on the forward strand.
AATCTTAATTAGATGATGCAACAACAAGATGCACCTAAAAGGAATTGTACTCTAGGGATGCCGAGCATACCTTCTTTGGAGGGAAACCAATGAAGCACACCTTTGCTCCCAACTCTTCCAAATGCTATGACACCAAATGTTATGGAGCCTCTCATGAGTTAAACATATGAAACATCAATTGCAACAATCCCTATGAACATACAAAGGAAAAGTATTATTGACATTACACCTATTCCCAAAAGGAACACATCACATTGTCAAGTCAATATGGTGTCCCAAGGAGAAACATCTAATGTGAAAAGATGCCAAAACAACAACACAAATGTGATGTTCAATTCTCAAGGACATAATCAACTCCTATGACAACATCAACCTACAATGGTACAAGGACCTAATATCTCCAATGCTCAACCAAGTATAAATCCACTTAACCCACATTCAACATATCATCAACAATATCAACCAAAACAACAAAAACAACCTCAACTGGTGCAAGCATCCAACACACACTCCAATGAAAATCCACTTGACTTACACACAATGTATCAACAACAATTCCAACATCAAAAAGCCTTGTTTACTAAACAACAAGAGTAACTCAAACAATAGTTGGAATACCAACAATGCCTTGAGAAAAAAATTACATACTAGAAACATTTGTTACAACAAAAACATGTGCCACAACAACCCCAATAGATACCTCTAAAACAACAATCACATACATGGTCTCACATGTAACCAACAAAGGTATCCCAACAGCAACCATAACAAATGGCACAACAAAAACGCATGGTATATCAATCATAGTCGATATCGCAACAAGTGCCACATCAAATACCACAACAAATACCCCAACATGTATCACAATAATGACCCTTTTGTCTTTGAGGTACTAACATACCCCCACCACCTAGTGACACATCATCAGACTCATTAGATACATAAATGTCAGAATTGAGTAGACATAGTTCTTTCCAAAACAAATGATCTACTCATGGACACAAAGGACTTGAAGGGAAAAATATTATGCAAAACCCTAATGAAGACCTATTACAACTATTCAAACAACTTTCCAAACAAGTCAAAGCATTAGGAGTCTAAAAGAAATAGGCTCTATACACAGAAAGGAACCTATGTCCTAATCCTTTCAATAAAAGTCTATATATGCCTCCATTCCCAAAAAAATTTGAGGCTCCAAGGTTCAAAAAGTACCAAGGAAAAGGCAACCCCATCAATAACATCCAAGAATTTTTATTGTTCCCTTGTTCTCTAAATGGGCTCACACTTGAATGGTACTCCAAACTTCTTGGTACTATCAAATCTTGGTCGGAACTCATAGAAATGTTCATCTCTCACTTTTCCTTTAACATTACAAATGAGGTGAAACTCTCTAATTTGTGCTTAACTAAACAAAAAATGGGAGAATCATTTATCACATTCTTGCTACGATGGAGAAGCTTACTCAGTTAATGTTCAGTAGACATTCATGAAGAACAACAAGTTGACTTGTGCATTGAAAACATAGTTCCCAACTTAATGTATGAACTCAAAATCAAAATTCCAAGCACCATTTATAAATTAATGAAAAAAGGGGCTAGTATTGAAGATGCTCCTATCTATAAGGGAATCCTTAAGATGAATAAAGAAAACACAAATGCCAATTCATCTATTGACAAGGAAATTTTTTTCTTCAAAAACAAGAATGTGAGCAATGATGGTATTATGGATGCATGAAAAATTAGTATAGCACAACCTCAACTAACTTTGAAAATTGAAAACCCTACAAATTCACAAACTTCCAATCAAACATCAACTCCACAATTGAAGATTGAGACTTCCAAATAGGATGGATCTCAAAGGCGTCCTAGTAAAAAAGATAGAAAGTTCACACCAGTGGGGATATCTCTTGAAACTAAACTTCAACAATTACTTAGTAATAACTTCCTATATTTACCTCAAATCAAAGATGAGTCACTAACTAAAGCTTGTTGGTGGGATGAAAAAAGAATTTGTGATTACCACTACATCAAAGGACATAAGATCTAATCCTATTTCCAATTAAAGCATGCAATACAAGACCTTATTAATGACAGTGTAATCAAAGTTGATCCATCACTACTAGTATCCAACTTTGATGACACTATCTTCAAAGATCCTTTGGGTAATCATGACAAATAGAAACCCTCCAGTTCAAACTCTAACTCACAAGGTAATGTGAATTACACCTGCACTAGATATGACTACACCATCAACTATTTCAATGAGTTTGATTCTCTCATATCCAGATTCACCTTAAAGGTTGAAGACCCTTGTTGCATTGTCACAACATGCCATACCAAGATCACCCTAGCTGGAGCTCCATCTAGACCTATTGCCTCTACTAGACCTGCACCACCTATTAGACTTGTTGCTCCTACTTCATTTGATTATAGCCTTGTTGAAAAACTCAGCAAGACCCCTACAAAAATATCCATCTTGGACCTACTATTTGCATCTCCCTAACATCAAAAGATCTTGGATCAAGCCCTTAAATATTCAGTAGTCCTAGATAACGTTCATGTTTCCCAATTCCAAGCTATGGTTGGGAACCAATCTGCATCACAATATATCACCTTTTCCCCTTGGGATATTCCTAAAGACAAACCTAACCACAATGAATTCCTTCATCTCAAAGTATTTATACATAAAGCCAAGGTCATACATGTCCTGATAGATGGAGGAGCAAGACTAAATATTTGTACCTTAAAAGTTTTCAAGTGTTTAGGTTATTCTAAAGCAGATGTAGATCACTCTTGTAGAATCACAATAAAGAACTATGATGATGGTGAATGCTTCTCTAAGGGTGTCATCATATTACCCATTAGAGTTGGTCCAACTACTAAGAATACTTTTTTCCATGTCCTAGATGTAGAAATTAATTGCAAAATGATACTAGGATGCCCCTAGCTTCATTCTATGAAAGCAGTACCCTCTACATATCATCAATGTCTAAATTTTTCCTATAAAAATGTGGAGGTTACCATCCCTGGTGATCCAAACCCTTTTTAGTTTTGTGCTAATTTAAGAGATGCTACTACATACCAAGTCCCAACAAAAAATCAAGCAAAACACACAAATTCCTCTAAATATGTGGATGTAGATATAATCCTCAGTAAGGCCAAAAGAAAGTTGAAGATTGAAGACAATGAGTATGGAGAATATGTTATGTATCAAGTATCCCACATTAGGGAGTCACTAGTTTCTCCCTAATCTTATGGTAAATCACACCTATTACAAGCACACCATTCTGAGATCAGTACACAATATCCCAATTCTATAAAATTCATTAGTGGAGGTGGCCTAGCTAAAGAACATGTTTATGAGAATACATCAATCTATATCAAGAAAGTAAAAGAAGAAAAAGAACCATCTTTGATATTTCCTAGCAAGTATGGACCTGGGTTTATTATCATGCAAAAATAAGGATATGATGGGTTTAGTGTTTGTAACTATCAAAAAAAGGGAATAATTGAACCTATCACTATAAAATGATGACCTCCTAGTTTCGAGCTTGGATTCAAACCATTGCAAATAGGTCCTCCAAGTACTAAGGCACCTACATGTGAGACTGTGAATGTTTCAAATGATGAAAAGGCATTTGAGGATACCCCACATAAAACCAATAGTCCTAAAGTTTCTAAGCATAACCCCCATGATACCACTAAATTAGATACCCATATATCTACCTTCAACCAAAGTCCATCCAACACTAATGATGACATCCCCTCAAGTTATCCTCAACTATTGGATTGGGACCAACATGGACAACCAATCTTTGATCAATTCAACAATGATGGCGATTTCACAATAGACTTTGAAATCTATAAAGCCATTAAAATTGGTTATTACAATGAACCAATTTCTCCTAAAGTGAACACATTGGCATATTTTTGGGAGCCAACTCCACCTTCTAGTTGCAAAGCAAAAAGAGAAAAAATAACAAAAGCAAGTCTCTTCATGAAAATTGAAAAGTGCTATTAGACCATGAAAAATAAAAAACTATGTAGCTACCAAGGATACAAGATGAACAAGTTGATGCCATTAATATCAATGTTCTAGTGTTCAACATGCCACAAAGTCTTTTTGAGCACTCTTGATTAGCCTTCATATGGGAAGATGTTGGTCTCAATCCTCCCAATCCTTCCTTATATCTAGTTGTTTATGCCTATATCTAGCTACCTAACTTTCCCAACACCTAATATCAAATCTTTATCCAATAACCCTTTGCATATGTCATCATTAGTGACATACCATACAAAGAATCTTGTGACCCATTTATCTTCAAATGATTTGATTCACGAAAGGAAAACACTATCTTACATACAGTACATGATGGTATATCTTGAGGCCTTTCTAGTAGTTTAATCTTAGCTACGAACTAAGAATTAATACTGCTTAGTTATGGTCAATTGTGGGTTTAGATGGTATTAGCTAGCAGCACCAACAATAAATTTATTCGCAACATTCATCAGCAACATTCTTTATTTCTTCTAAAATTCCTAAAAAATATCAAAAGAAAAGAAAAATTTCATGAAAAAAAAAAGTGAAAAAAGTCATGAAAAATGGATGCCTTGATGAAAACCTGCCAAAAAGGCATCTTGGCATGAAAATTTGAGTCAAGAGAAAAATTTCGTACAAAAATGAAAACTTGGCAAATAGGCACCATGTGTAATTAGTTGTTGCTCCTCCATCTATCAGGATTTCATCTAGTTTTTTTCACTTTTTTCATTCCTTGATCATATCCTTCATATTGCAAGACATCCTCAATCCTTGATCATGGCTCATGAACTGGCTAATGTCCATTTTTATCTTACCCAAGCATCACCGGTCTATATATACTCTACCATTGGCCTTTGTACATAGTCTGTGTCTTGTCTAGAGGCATATCACTTACATAGTGCATGAGTTTGAGCTTGAATTGGGCGCATGTCCCTAATCACATCTTATCCATTGGACTTATTACATTTTAGATGGGAGCTAACAGTTAAAGTCCTATACGATCCTGAAAAAAATCCTAAAAATTCACATATGATCCTAAAAAGGCACTAAAAATCATAAAATATCTTGAAAAAATCCCTAAATATCATAAAACATCCTAAAATAATCACTAAAAATCATAAAATGTCCTTAAAAAATTATTAAAAATCATAAAATGTCCTAAAAAAACTAGTCACACAAAAACATCAAAAATCCCCAAAAATCCTAAAAATCACAAAACCCATTGAAAATGTGTAATAAACCTTGTAAATACTCATTGTAGATTATCACCCCTCTTGCATAAACACTTTCACTTTACAAACTAAAACCTAAAGAACTACACTTCAATAACAATCATGTCTATGAGAGAAACATAAACCAATAATTAATCCAACACGTCACTATGAACCCATCAACTAAATCCACAAATAGAACTATCACATGATCAACCTGTCAAACACTATTTGAAGACCTAAAACACTAAAAGGAAAGTAATAATGGACAAGAATAGCTGTTGGCTCATGTTATTTGATGATTGATTATTTTTTTCTTTATTTTTCTTTAATCATGATCCTATGCCACTCAATGATATAAAGTGATCTATGAGAGTGGCCATGATGGTTCACGGTCATCTTTTTTCTTTTTTGTCTATTAAAAAATGTATCTTTGAGAGTCTAGGGCATGAAAATATTCCTTAGGAAGGACAAGGTCATTTTCTATCGACATTGTGCTTGTTTACACAAAAGGTTTGCATTTGTACTCTAGCCCTTGTATGGCATGATGCATTGCATTCTATTTGCGATATCAAAATAAAGCTCCATTTGACATATAGTGCACTTTTTGAAAGAAAAAGTATTCACCTCATTCTAATTGGTCCTCATCTCATCTCCTTAGTCTTATATCATTCATATCTTCATCCAACACCATGATCATGTATTCTAATACACTAAATCATCTTCATCTTGGATTCTTGCATTCCTATATCATCCTACATTGTCTGTCAACTTCCTATGGCTTTCCACCTTGTCTCATCTTAGTCTAACCTTTTTTTGACCAATTTTGACCACATATGACCATTTTTGACTGATTTCATTTATGATATGACATCTTTACATCATTTTGGGTATGTATGCAAAGTTTTAGGTCATTCCAAGTCCAATCATGCTAATTTTGGCCCCCCGAGCCTTCTAGGGTGCAATTAACACTTTTAGAGAACAATTGGGCTTCCCAAGTGTGCCTAGGGCACACTTGGTATTGTCATAGTACACTTAGGCTTACCAACTATGCACTGGGTGCACTTGGGGTAGTAAGATGCCCAGAACTACTCTCTGATCCCCTATGTTGCACTCGAGAGGCCATAACTTTTGTGTTTCAACTTTGATTTGCAATCCATTAGTTGTGATGGATTCATATCTTTGTTATGAACAAAATGAGATATAATTTTCATTATTTTGTCACTATCTTGAGTGTTGACCCTTGAAACTACTCTCAAGCTCTTGATTCACCCTGTTATACAATCTAGACCTCATAACTTTCACATTTTAGCTCCGATTTGCAATAAGTCAGTTGCTATGGTTTTTTCTTCTTGTTTCCAAAATATTGACTTATCATATGATTATCTTAGTCCATCCCTACTAGGGCATGTTGTGGCTTTCTTATTAGTTATTCTTTGACACAATGCTCTAAATCACCTATTATCAAAGAGGGGCAAAATGTAGATGCTCAAAAATGGTTCACATCTATAGTTTCATCACAATTTCATACTAATTTTTCCCATTTTCTCATTCCACTAACTTTGATCTTTTGGCCAACTTGATCATATCTCATCATTTGTATCCATTTTCACATTAATTGCATATCATTTCAAAACCATATCAAAACAACTCAAAATTGCATCAAATCAACTTAGAATCACTCTGAATCAACTTGAAATCACCCAGAATCAATCCTAATTTACCTAGAACATGTCAAACATCCAAAATTTATCATCATTTTTCCAATCCTAGGCATTTTTGTGGCTTTCATTACCTTGGAAACCTATCAATCTATCAAACCCATCAATTTGACCTTAGTACTATCATGACGATCAGTGCTAGGTCAAACTCTCATTCTTGTCATTTGATCATGGACATTTTCAAGCCCCTTAGTGTTAGATCATGACACCATCACACCATCTTAATAACATTGACAATATTTGTTGATATTATTATGATCAACCATATCAATCAATCTCAATCTTGTAGCATTTATGATATCAGTTAAGTTTTACATGTCCTTAATTCATGTCATTTGTCCATGGAATGTTAATCAATCAATCAATTTGAACATGGTTTTGGTCTATCCATCATCATCATATTCAATCTCAATCATCATCACATTTTAAAGAAAGGATACTATCACACTTGTTTAATCAAACTGGCCAATCATCTATTAATTTTCTCTACAGGATTAGATAACCCATAATTTGATCCTATGTCATCTTAGTAATTATTCTTCTAAATTATCATCCTCAATTAATTAATTTTATCAAATTAATTGATTCATTTTTCGAAAACCATAGAAATTCACAATTTCCTAAGTCACATTTTTCCACCATTAATTCCATTTTTACTAATTCCTCTTTGTATGGAATAATGGATTTTTAATTCAAATATTCTACATAATATTGACATCATCATGAAAAATTGGTATGATACCTCATGGATTCTCCATTTACACATGGCTAAGATATGTCATAATCAATATATTCTTCTTCCTTATGCACATCCATATTTGGCTTCCTTGTCATAGATTCCTTACTTTAAGTGGGTTTGAGGTGTCACATGACGTGTTATAGATCCTCTTCCATTTACATCCTTGCTTGACTTTCAAGCATCATATAATCATACACTTGACATCTTGTATGATATGTGACATGGATTCTCGAAAAGAAATCTCTTTCCAAGTCGCATATCCAAGGTGACAAATCCAATGCTCTCACCTTGTATGTTGATTATAAAATGAGCATTCTTTCTCTCATTTCTATTCCCCTAGCTTCTTATTTTTTCACTCTTTCTCTCACACTTAAATCACATATACAAGTATTCTCATAGAATCATCACTATCCTAGGCTTTTGCTTCATGATTGTGTGCACAATAGGCAATTTGAAGCTATATCAAATGGAGAAGAAAGGACATGGGAGCTATAAATGAATGAGGGGGTTTCTAACTTTATTTTCTCCTTTTGTTTATTTGGCTTTTATTGTAGACTAGAGGGTGTCAATATATGTTTACTGAGTTTGTGGTTTTCTCATAGTATATTAGACATTAATCCATTTTCTGGTCCTACACTTGTATAACTCATTAGAGTTATCCTCATATAGATCCTTGAATCCCTCCAAGCCTATGCTCTACAACTTGACTTCTTGGAATATTAATAATCTCCTTCTCAAGGCATCAACTACCTTGTTGTTTGTTCCCTTATTATTTTTGATTGTGAATGGATAATAATTTAGGAACTCCATCTTCATTATGTGCCTTAGACTTAGCTTCTCTTATGAGTTAATAAAACTTAGTAGTGTCTCCACTTCTTAAGGGCTTGGAAAAGTCCCTAAATTTATAGATTATATGAAGAATACCTTGTCTTGGATTCATTAAGTGTCTCACTAAAATATGCTATTGGTCTTCCCTCATGACTCAAGACTACCCCTACTGCTATGTTGCTAGAATCATACTCCACCACAAATGGTTTCTCAAAACTAGGAAAAACTAATATAGGTTGTGTTTCCACTTCTAGTTTTAGCTTCTCAAAGCTTTCATCTACTAATTTGGTCCATGTGAACTTGGTATTCATGCCCCCTTTAATGGTGTCACTTACTGGTGCACATATTTTATTGAACCTTCTTACAAACTTCCTATAAATTGAGCTAGGCCATGAAAATTCCTGACCTTAGTAGTAGATCTAGGTGTAGAGAAACTCAAGATGGTTTTCACCTTACTTTTTTCCATCTTTAGGTTGCCTTTGGATACTACAAACCCCAATTATAAAAACTCCTCTTAACTAAACTAACTCTTGTCCAAGTTGATTGTCAACTTCCCCTCTTGCAGCTTCTTCAAGACTAATTCAAGGTGTTTCATGTGTTCATCCTTTATTTTTCTAATTATTAGGATGTCATCTAGGTACACTACAAAGAACACTCTAATGTAGTCCTTCAATACCTCATTCATGACCCTCATGAAAGTACTAGGTGCATTGGTAAGACCAAATGGAATAACCAACCACTCATAGAGACCCTTAGTAGTCTTAAATATAGACTTCCATTCACCCCCTCTTTCATCCTAATCTAATAATATCCAATTTTGAGATCAATTTTGGAAAAATACCTATCCCTACCCAAACAGTCCATTAGGTCCTCTATCCTATGGATGAGGAATCTATATCTAATTTTGATTCTATTGATTGCTCTAGATTCAGAGCACATTCTCCACTTACCTCCCTTTTTGGGTGCTAGGACTACTGGTATGGCACAAGAATTAATGATCTTCCTGATATGCCCCTAATCAAGTAATTCTTTCCCTTTCCTTGCTATCTCCTTATTTTTCTCTTGTGTCATTTTGTAAGTAGCTTTATTAGGCAATGATGTCCCTAGTATGAAGTTAATTTGATGACTTATGGTCCTCTTAGGTGGTAGTGTATGAGGTGCCTCATCACAAATAATCTTCTTAAACTAATCCAACAAACTATGTACTTCAATAGGGATAGGTGTTGATGAAGATGGATCCTCTTTCTTTGGTTTCACCATAATGACATACCCTACTCCTTCATTCTCCTTCAAGTGCTTAACAAACTCCTTGCCACTCATTAAAAAGGTCTTAGTAGTGGCTTTCTCTACTTTTTCTTCCTCTACTATGGATTGTATCCTATAGGTGACCCCATCTTTGTTAAAATAATATTTATTCTCTTTCTCATAATGTACCACTTCTCTATCAAACTACCAAGGTCTCCCTAGCAATAAGTGGCAAGAATCCATAGGGATTACATCACATAGGACCCTTTCATGGTATTTCCCAATGGTGATGTCTACCCAAAATTTTCCATTAACTAGGATGCTCTATCATTTGTTCAACCAAGTCACCCTATATGGACATACATGTGGTATTTTTGTTAGTCCAAGTTTTTGCACTACATCCTCTAACATAACATTATCAATAGACCCTGAGTCTATGATTACCTTGCATACCATGCCCAATATCTTGCAATTAGTTCTAAATCATGCCCTACTCTACTCATGTTCTTCTTTTATTGGCTCCTTCACTAGAATCCCCCTTAGCATGAGTTTTTCACCCTTTTCCAAATCAAAATCCACTTCACCTTGTTTCTAATTATCTTCCTCTTGCACATAGGCTATCTTCTTTTCTCCATAAGACCTTGATGCCTTATCTAGACATCTATAAGAATGATGCCCTACCTTGTTTCAATTATAGCATTTCATATTCATAAAATGAGATCATCTGTTGTTACCATATCTTCCTCTACTGCCATTATTGGATCCTCTACCTATGCTAGATGCTCCCCTCTAATTTGTCTCATTGAATGGATGACTCCACTTTGAGTCTGAATAGTTTCTTTTTTTACTACTTTGGCCACCAGAGCCTCCCCTTGAATGACCTATGAAGTCCTTTCCTCTACCCTTGTTCTTAGAATTGGAGTCCCCTTTCTTCCTTTTTTTTTCATGCACCTTTCTATCCATTTAAAAAAAAATCTTAAATGTTGTGAGGATGAACAAACTCATTTAATATTTAATGGACCATTTAAGGCCATTTGAGTACCTTTCCACCTTGATACTCTCTTCTTCTTGCACCCTTGACCTTAGTGCCAACTTTTGAAACTCCTTAGTATAGGTAACCACATCATGTTCTTTCTATCTAAGATTCTTCCTCTACTTATGGATCTAAATCTTATAGTCCTCTAGCAAGTATGTCTCTTTGATCTTTTCCACCATTGCCTTCCAATTAGCTATAGGTTTCTTCCCCTCACTTTCTCTTTCTTCCTACACAAATTTCCACCTTGTCAAGGCCTGACCTTTCAACCTAGACTTTACAAACCTCACCTTTTGGGCCTCTATTGTCTCTTCACACTCAAAGTAGTTCTCAACACTTTCCAACCATTCCAAGACTACCTCTACATCCATCTTGCTTTGAAATAGAAAAAAATTCTCTAGAATCTCCCCTCCAAATTCTTTGAGGGATTTTAGGAATGACTCCTACTCACCAAGTGGAGGATCTAGTTCAAGGATTTCATCCTCCAAACTCAATTTATTTGTACCCTTGATGAATTCCTTATCTTTCTTAGCTTGGGCTACATCATCTATCTTGTTCAACTTGTATTTTACCTCATCTAGAACCCTAGTCTTTTCTTTTAAGAGATTTTTTTTGGTCATCCACCTACTTGGCCAAATCTCCATTAGTCACCATCTGTATTGTCCTACTTGATTTAGTAGGCTAGAACATCTACCACAAGCCACAAATCTTCTAGCTCTGATACCACTTTGATGAGGAGATTGCTCTATAAGAGCTCACTGGCTCCAATAATGCTATCAATGGCATCCTAGGGTTCTTTTCTTAACCCTACTCTAGGGTATCACATCTAGGTCCCCTTCTCCCAAGAAAACTCCCCAAAAATTTAATTCACTATCTATCCTTCTCATTCTTTCCACTAGGCATATTTAAGCCTACAAGGGAAAATTCCTTCACACTACTATTCCTAAGCACAAACCAAGCTTAGGATCTCCTAATGAGATTCTTGAAACATTCCCCACCATTCTATATTTTTCTTTTGGATTAACCACATCCACAACTCCAAATTGCTCAAATTGGCCTTGTAGCCCTAAGAGCCCCTATTATCCCTCTTAAAAACAAGGGTTTAGAAATTTCTCCAAAAAACCCTTAATAAGTCCAGTTGGTGACTATAGAAATTTTTTTCTTATGGACATAGACTCAAATATTTTGGTGGTCTTAAGTCTTAGTACTATTAATATAGTACAATTTTTGAAAACCCCTATTTTTAGGGTTTTTAAGGTCAAAGCAAGGTTTCTCTCCTCCTAAGGTATGCAACTCCACATTTTCCCTCCTCCTATAGATAAAAAACCCTTAGTAACTTCCTCTTTCTATACCTTATAGATATTGACTCATACTAATCCTCCATTCACCACTACACTTCTTTACAAGCCTTTATTGCACCTTGCTAAGCTCTGCTAGCTTGCCTAGGGATCGCTTGTAAATATGGCCAACTATCTTGCACAAATCCAAAACTCCATATTAACAACATGTATAAATTCTATTTCTTGATTTCCAATATCCATGAGAGTGTGACCATGAAAGTTCAAGCCATAGCCATTTCTATGCGAGTAACTCAAAATTGGACAACAATATTACACAAAAAAAAAGGTTTTCTAAACCTAAGGAAATGATACATTTGAATCCAAAAAAATATGAAAAATTTAAAAACATAATCCAAGAAGACTAAATCAATTAAAATAGCTACACAATCAACCACATAAATTTATTAGTCCTCAAAAAGCTTCTCAAATGCTCATCAACACTACACTTATAGGTGTTTCTCGTACATCCAAGTATCCAACCCATAGAGCTAGATTGGGGGATGTTTAAATATTCCTTGCCTTCCTTCTTGGCCATTTAACCAATCCATAACTATTCCAAGTATTTCATTTTCAAAAATTTCCTAAAATTTTCCAAGCAACTTTGCAAAATTGAAAAGTTGTCAATGAGCACCTTTTGATAACTTATGCAACTTTTGCAAACCAAGACACCAAAATGTTGGCATAAAGTTATTTGCCATTAGTGACAACACTCATCTCATAGGTCTAACCGAGTAATACAATTTGCACCAAGTAATATAGTTCTAACTGAGTAATACAGTTTACACCAAGTAATACAGTGCAAACCGAATGATGGCAACACAGTTCAAACCGAGCACTAGCAACACACAATCTGAGCACTAAAGACACAATTCAAACTAAGAATCAAAGACATAGTGGTAACCGAGTGAAGACGCACTTAATGTTATCCGAGTGAAGATGCACTTAATGTTAACTGAGTAAAGATACACTTAATGTTATCTGAGTGAAGATGCACTTAGTGTTAACCGAGTGAGGAAGCACTTAGTGTTGATCGAGTGAGGAAGCACTCAATGTTGACCAAGTGAGGAAGGACTAAGTGATAACCGAGCTCAGGAGGTTATCGAAGAAGTTAGTTTCCACCAAAGTGACACTATATCTACTGAGTCACCAATGGTTACCGAGTTCCAGGCAAACTTTGTATGACTAGTATGAACTGAGCCCCTACCTCTACCGAGTGCATGACGATGCTGAGTAACATAGTGGATGCCATGTATCAGAAGGTCATCAAGTTTGTCTAAAGAACCTGAGTTTATTTTACTATTTGGCTGACTTAGTTATATTTTTTTTACTTGTGTTTGGCCGACCTTGCATGAATAATTATTGGAATGGTATATATATGTAATGTATTCTAGATATTCAAGAAGACATACAAGATATCTAGAATAATGATAGTGCAAATTCATCAGCAAAAAAGAATACTCAACAAGGTCTACAAGAAGCAGAAATGATTTCATCAATCACAGAAGGTGATCTACAATAAAGAACTCAGTCAAGTTGTAAGTTGATCTGTTGGTTCATCCTAATAGGTGAATCATTTTTGTAAATCCTTTAACAGGGTAGACTTAACCGTCTTAATTCAAATCTCCTAACAGAGTTCATACTTATAAAGTATGTTTGTAAATCCTCTAACAAGGTGGATCTAGCAATCCTCTGTGTTCCTAACAAGGTAGATCACTAGAAGTGATCATTGTAAGCCTTAACCGGCCAACTTCATACTGCAGTAACAAAGCTTTGTGGGTATCATCCCCACCCCAATTTTACTTTCTATTTGGAAGGTTTCTGGGTCACCAAATCTCTATGCATATATGGTTTAAATGTTTAATAGTTATTTATGCAGTAGGATAGATAAGTAAATGTTGTGTATGGTTGACTTAAAAAGTTTTAGTGTTATTAATTCACCCCTCCCCTCTCAGTAACCTATTATATCTTGAATATTTCTAACAATTGGTATCAGATCTTTTTGTGTTCTCAAGATAAAGTTTGATAGCTTGAGGAAAGATCTAAGTTATGGAGATATTCAGACTAGAGAAAGTTATTGAAAATGAAAAGTTAGATCTTGAAATGGCCATGGTTACACTCAAAGAAGCAAAGGAGCATCTTTCTTAATCCCTAAAAAGAAGAAAGGAACTTGCAAGAAAAATGAATGACCATCACTATGTTGAAGAAAAGATTGAAGATTTGTTACCATCAAGTAGTTCAGAAGAAGCTGACAAGGCAATCAAAGAACTTCTAGAAAAGAATGGATCTCTGCAAGAAGAGATAAGAAAGCTCAAAAGAGAACAAGAAGTCCAATCCATCAGGTTATGTGAAGTTTTGGAATAGACAAAAAAAGAAAATGAAGACTTAGAGGTAAGGAATAATCTATCCCTTCAGCATGAAGATCTTATAGGACAACTATCTAATGAAAATGAAGAAATCATGATTCTAAGATCTGAGAATGAAAGTTTGAGAAATGATTTAATCACTGAAAGACAAATCAATGTAAGTTTTCATAGTGATCTGAGAATTGAGAGACAAATCAATGAAAGCTTGGAAAATGACCTAATCTCTGAAAGGAAAGTCAATGAAAGAATGATGAAATCCCAAGTAGATATGAATCAATTGAATTTGCAAAATGAGCAGAATCTTCATAGACAAAAAGGTAAAGCTGGTCTTGGATACAATGAAGAAGGTGAATCTTCAAAACAAAGTACCCAAAAGAATCAAAAACCTAATTGCAATCACTGTGGAAATTTAGGTCATACATCAAAAAAATGTTGGAGCAATGGAAAAGAAAAATTCAATGGTAAATGTTTCAATTGCAATCAGCATGGTCACAAAGCAAATGAGTGCAAAGAAAAACCAAAATTTGAAGGAAACTATCACAAATGAAATAAACATGGTCACAAGGCATTCCAATGCAGATCCAAATCATTCAATCTAGCTGAACAACTTGTCAAAGCCATATTTGGATGGGACTACAACACCTGGCGCAGATGTCACTATTGTGGAGAATATGGACATACTGGCATAAATTGTGCAAGACATCACCTAAGGAAGAAGGACACTACTATAAGGTGCTATACATGTACAAAACTTGGTCATATAGCTAGAAATTGTATGAATATAGAAAGAATTGAAGATGAAAAGAAAATCAAAGCAGACAACATCCAGAAGAAAATGAAGCAACAATGGATTCCTAAATCTATTGAACAAGATAAGTCAAGCAATGGCAATGTCACTCAAGAAATGAGTGCCTCCATCATTTCCAATTAATATTCATAAAAGAAAGTATGGAACTACATCCTCCAAAAATCATCCTAAGCAGTTCCAAAGGAAGAAAAATGATCAGATCAGTATGCAGATACACTTTGATCCCAAATCGGTTCAAGACTCAATCGAGTTCGATCGAGTGCAACAAAGTTTCACTCATCGAGTTGTATCTACCGAGCAAGGTCGGTTCATGACCTTACCGAGTTAGGTTGGTACATCAATATTTTGTTTTGATCACTAAGTTGATAGTATCTATTGAGCAAGTGGATGACAACCTGTCATTTCATCTACCATCATACCAAGCATTTATGATGAATGTTTTGTCAAAAAGGGAAAAATTTGATCTCATTCTTCACTACGAACTTTGAGCTAAGTTATCTTTTGTGATTCCAGAGCAAGCTTAAAGCAATTTTGAGCGATTTTTTTTTTTTAAGAGTGAAGAATCTATTCAGAATTTCTCTTCACCTACCGAGCAGCAATGGCATCCGGTAGCAGTAGCTCCAAGACAAAGAGAGGCTCTGAAATGCTGGTTAAAGGTGTGGAATGGAAGGCACCAAACTTCAAATTGGCACCAATAATTGCAGAATCACTTGACCCTAACGGTGCTCAATCTCGAATTCCTCCAAAGGTACTCCTTATAAATGAAATTCGCTCTCATTTCAAATGTTCCATTCAAGAGCTTGGAAACCTAGAAATTGATAATGCCCTAGGTGAAATGAGCGTAGATGGGAATTTGAAACCCGAGCATAAGCATCTTGAAGCAAAAGGGTTAACCCACATTTTATATTTGCCAAGAAATTTTCAAATTAAATGGGTTAGGTATGTACTCGGTCGGGTTCACAACAGGCAATTGTGGTTAGAGCAACTAGTGCTTATCACAAAGAAAATGATTAACAAAATTACTGGCCTTCCCATATTAAGAAAAGCTAAGACTACCAAAACCCTAGGTCGGGAAGAATTGCAAAGGCTAACCCAAGTAGAATGGGATGGTAGAGGACTTAAGCTCAATACAGTAACTAATGCTGAATTAAGATTTGGTATTCACATCATTGCTCATAAAATTTATAGTTCCAACCGTCCAAACAGTGTACCTTGCGAAGTAGTAGATTTAGCATATAAGGTAGTAAAGAAGAATATTGAGTTTGATCTATCTAAATTACTTTTGTCTCAATTTAATAAAAATATGGAAAGCATAAGGACTTCAAAGAAAAATTCCTACAAATTCGGTTCACTTTTGATCTATTTATTTTTCTATGTTCAAAAGTATTTTCCATCAAAAGGATTAGTAGTATGGAGAAAAGATATTCCCATTCTCTATCAAATAAATGAGTTTATTGCAAAGTTAGGAGAAAATTTTGACAGTTTTTTGGGTAATTACTTTGAAGATTTTAAGGAAAGAATGAACAATAGGTTCTGTATTCCACAAAAATTGGTTGAGGAATATAAAGTAGATGTATGCTTTATGGTAGATTGTGACAAAGTATACATACAGGCAGTCAGGCCTCGAGTTGCATGGGTTAAACCTCTTCCTTATGAGGTTAATATTGATGAAACCAAAGACATCATAGAAGCACTGGTGAATGAACCAGTAGACCCAAAGCAACCAATCTTTGGAACTTATGAAGAAGCTAAAGCCAGAATTGAGCTTTCAATCAAAATCCCTTAGGTCATTAGCAAAGGAAAGAGGAAGATTGTAAAGCTAAAAATAGAACTTGGTGCTCTGATGATTACTAAAGGGAAAGGAGAAGATGATGAAGAAGAAGAGGAAATTGAGTCAAAAAAAGAAGAGGAGCCTCAACAAAAGAAAGGTAAGGTGATTATCACCAAACCTAAAAAGCAAACTACTACAGTCTTCTCCAGGAGAACAAGACAGGGGAAGAAGGAACCTGTATTTGTCAAGCCTCCACTCACATTTGACGCAAGGTTGAAGCAATTAGAAGAAGTTACTAGCTTCACAAACTTCAAAGCATTGAAGTTTGTGACAAGAATAGAACATGAGAAAATGCAAATTGAAGAATTGGTATTGAATAAAATGGGAAGATGGAAATACTCTCCTAAAGAGATTGCCTCTCAGATCCCTATAGAGCTATTGAAGAGGTTGCAACCAAGATGGGAAATTGCAACCAAAACTATCAAAGATATCTTTGAGCAAACCCTGAAAAATCTCCTGCTGAGTCTTACTGATGCAAAAGTAAAGAAATCACTGATAGATCATGAAGGTAATATGATGATTAGATTCCACACTTGCTTGATATTAATCAAAGAAATTGAGCATGTTGTCAATGATGCAAAAAACATGTGGAAACATGTCTATCATCTACATAAACCTAGTGAGGATATTGTTGAAATCAAGGACAATGACAAAAGTGATGATGATATTGAAGATATTCTAGGGGATCTGCATTCAATGATGATAAATGTTGAGGAAGAATTCAAGGAATATGAAATGGAGGAAGAAGACAAGGAAGATGAAATGGAGGAAGAAGAAGCTGATCAAGCTAAGGAGGAAGATGATCCTGTAAAAATTGCACCCAAAGTCATTACATCTCTTCCTCACTCTCCACCTAAAGCAGATATATCAACTGTGGAGATAGTCTCTACTAGTGAGATTGTGTGCACAACAGCTTCATCAATTGCTCAATCTTCACCTGTCTCCTCTCAGCTCTGAGCACCATCTATGCAAGTGTCTACCACTTCATTAACCGAGCTAAAGCCATCTTCATTGACCAAGGCATCATCAGCTACAACAGTAAGTTCATCAAACATATCAACTTCTACTGTAGAGTGTTCAATATGTGTACCCACTAGTACTTCAATTTTGACAACTTCATCTGCTCCAATTTTTGCATTTGTTAGTTCTCCCATACCAACCTATACATCAGTCTTGGGAAGAACATCAATTTTTGATACTGTTAGTACTTCTCTTAGTTTTCCTCTAGCTAGTGCTATTTTAGTTTTGTCAGCTAGTCTAGCCTCATCAACTATTGTTTCAGTCTCAAAGGGAAAAGGTGAAGTCACTACAGGAAAAGAAAAAAGATACATGATTTCCAGCAAGGCAGTGGATGAGGAAATAGACTTGGATAAGGACATTATCATTCCTAAGATAGATCTGGATAATGCATCAGTTGATGAAATGAGAATGGTCAGTTAGCTATTAGATCAGAAAGCAAGACAAAAACAACTGAGGCATGAGAGAGACCAGGAATATAGTATTATTGAAAGTGCTAAGAATATTCTAACAGAAGCTATAGGTGTTGAAGTAGATTCTACTCAACACATTTTGATTCAGCTAGAAGAGGCTATATATAAATTCAATGAGGATACCTTCGGAGAAGAAAAATTGATTGAAAAAGAAAAGAAAAAATTTGACAATAAGGTGCTTGAGCACATTGCTCAGCATATTGCATTAAAACAGGTAGAACTGTCTACAATTTTGAGTAATTTTGAACATTCTTTTAATAATGTAACTTCACTTTTTGGAAAACTTTGTGATGTTACCGAGTATACTAAGGAAATCAAAGAAAAGTTGAATAAAATTGATGAGGATATGAAAGTCAATGCACAAATGTTGCAGCTTGACCACAGTTCAAGTTCATCCCATCATCTCAGAATAAGATTTTTGTCAGAGAAATAGGTAGAATTGTTGAGAGAGGAAGCAAGGATCAGGTGTACTCTGATTGACATCCAAGATATGATCCTTCCTGTCATGGACACAATGCAGAAGCATATTGCCCATTCCAAAACATTGATTCATGACAAAAACTTCTCAATTGCATATCATATGATTGAACTATATGCAGAAGTTCAAATAGCACTCTCCACCAGCAAACTTTTACAAGAAAATTGGGATAAGACATTGGCTCTTATTCTCAAGGTACATTCTACGTTTATCTCTCATTTTGGACTCTCTGTGTAAATACATATTGTTTAATTTGGCATTATTGTCAAAAAGGGGGAGATAGCACACTCCAAGAGATAATTATGAAAGAAATATGTGTAATAACTTGTAAATACTATGCATATTATATGGGGGAGATACATGTAAGAAAGATATGTGTAATAAAACTTGCAAAGAGAAATTTTGAAAATTCAAAACTGTATGTCTATTTTTGCACATAATTGTTTTTGTCACTAATGCCAAACGGGGAGATTGTTGGCATAAAGTTATTTTTCTATTAGTGACAATACTCATCTCATAGTTCTAACTGAGTAATACAGTTCACACCGAGTAATACAGTTCTAACCGAGTAATACAGTTCACATCGAGTAATATAGTGCAGATTGAATGATGGCAACATAGTTCAAACTGAGCACTGGCAACATAGTTCAAACTGAGCACTGAAGACACAGTTCAAACCAAGCATCAAAGACACAGTGTTAACTGAGTGAAGATGCACTTAATGTTAACCAAGTGAAGATGCACTTAATGTTAACCGAGTGAAGATGCACTTAGTGTTAACCAAGTGAGGAAGCACTCAGTTTTGACCGAGTGAGGAAGCACTCAGTGTTGACCGAGTGAGGAAGGACTAAGTGATAACTGAGCTCAGAAGGTTATCGAAGAAGTTAGTTTCCACCAAGTGACACTATATCTATCGAGTCACCAATGGTTACCGAGTTTCAGGAAAACATTATATTACTAGTATGAACCGAGCCCCTACCTCTACCAAGTGCATGATGATGCCGAGTAACGTAGTGGATGGTGTGTATCAAAAGGTCATCAAGTTTGTTTGAAGAACCCAAGTTTATTTTACTATTTGTCCGACTTAGTTATATTTTGTTACTTGTTTTTGGCTGACCTTGCATGAATAATTATTGGAATGGTATATATATGTAATGTATTCTAGACATTCAAGCGATATAGATATTCAAGAAGACATACAAGATATCTAGAATAATGATAGTGGAAATTCATTAGTAGAAAAGAATACTCAGAAAGGTCTACAAGAAGCAAAAATGATTTCATCAATAACAGAAGGTGATCTACAATAAAGAACTCAGTCAAGTTGTAAGTTGATCTGTTGGTCCTTTAATAGGGTAGACTTAACCATCTTAATTCAAATCTCCTAACAGAGTGCATACTTATAAAGTATGTTTGTAAATCCTCTAACAAGGTGGATCTAGCAATCCTCTGTGCTCCTAACAGGGAAAATCACCAGAAGTGATCATTGTAAGCCTTAACCGGCCAACTTCATACTGCAGTAATGAAGCTTTGTGGGTATCATCACCACCCCAGTTTTACTTTCTATTTGGAAGGTTTTTGGGTCACCAAATCTCTATGCATATATGGTTTAAATGTTTAATAGTTTTTTATGTAGCAAGATAGATAAGTAAATGTTGTGTATGGTTGACTTAAAAAGTTTTAGTGTTACTGATTCACCCCTCCCCTCTCAGTATCCTATTATATCTTGAATATTTCCAACACAAAATTCACTAGTTTGGTTCCAAACCTTCCTAGATGATTTCAAAACATCAAATGTCCACTTTTCACCTAATTTGACCACTCATTCAGCCCTTTCATAGTATTGTGCCATTTTGAGAACATTTTAGTAACTTTTTGCTTCCTATGACCTACTTGACAACTTTTAACTCCTAGACTCAAATCAACCAAATTGACTTATCTAAACTCACCTTGGGACTTTACATGTAGTCCCTACCATTTCCATGGTTAGTTAGACCATGTAAAAACAAAAATTCCTTTAGGGTTTGGTCTTACCCCTCGGTGCTCCTGCACCAAGATTAGAGGGAGATAACTTAAGAGATTGGAGGCATGACATCATCATCACCATTTTATATCAACATGAGAGAGCATATTTGGCCTACAATTTTTGGGAAGTCTATCTAAATGATCATAATCAAGAAGAAAATAAGGACCTACTAGATCCACCATGATGAGGACATCATTTCAATCAGCGAGGGGTGAAACGATGGGCATCATGTAACACATCTTTTTATTCCTTATTTCAACAACCAAAAGGACATCTTTTGAAAATTAATTTGTGTAATCAATAAGAGTTATATGCATTTTTATTTAGGTTATTGACTTTTAGAGTTAATTTTGAATTAATTAATTAATGTTAATATTCCATTGATAAATGTATATTTTTCCTTAAACTAAATTGGATATGTAAAACTGTCATACTGTTATACACTTTACCATGTCCAAGATACAATTTTTAGGTGGAGATATTTGGGAAGGATCAAATTATATACACCAAATGATCTAGTCAACTAGAGAATTACATGGTAGAACTAAAGAAAATGAATAGTAAACTGAAGTATGAACATACAATTTTATGAATAATTGGCACATAGTTGATGGATTTATTCTACCAAACATAACTCATAATTCTATCCTCTTTTGTTCAAGTCAATCATATGCATGAAGATTGACTATTTTTGTTTTTGAATAAGGAATTCTATATATTCCACTCCTAGGTTTTTTTTTAGTGGATCGCCATTACTTTACTATGATATATGCATGTTGTAATAGATTTTAGAAAGTTATTTAAAAGTTCAGTAGTTTAGGGAGTTAGTTTGGAACTTGTTTTAATAGCATTTCATAGTTGTAAGGAAAGACTTGATTTAAGACTTAACATTGAATCTTTGATAATGGAGGAAATCATTTTGGATCTTATTCATGTCATGGATACATTAGAAATAGGAATTGTTCTACTCAAATGGATTATGATGATAAGGTAGATTTTGTTACAACATTTTAAGAAAACTTATTATTCTTTTTAATAGATTTTTTCCTCTTATTTGTTTAAGTATGGGGCACTGTTAAAATACGAACAAGATTTAAATGGATAATTTTTAGTAGGGAAGATATAGTAGAGGGATAAGAACTATTTAGAATTGGAGTATTTATTCTAGATTAATTACATGCATTTTTATCAATAGTTAACATGATTTCTTTTCAACAAAGTAATGTTTTTAATAGATTAGATAGAAACTCTATTGTTACTTTAGATTGATAAGATAGTATACAAATATGTTAGAAATCTCTTTAAGTTTTAAAATAGGAGTGAATTAGAACTTAGAATCTTAGTTAGTGAAGTTTTTTATTGCTCTAGATTTGGTCGATAATACAAGTTAGTCACTATTTATAGTGCAAAAAACCCCAAATTGGTGAAGTCTCGTTAAATGATCATTATAAAAGATAACCTTGTACATGCCTTGGTTGACATTTGGATAATAAATTAAATGATGAAAATTGACTAAAATGAAACTTTGCACATCACATGTGATAGGAATAGAAAAACTATAGAGAAGATTGTTAGATTGTGGTGACTGATCAGGAAAGTACTGTACATATGGCCGACATGTTATAACCCTAAAGAGGTTTAATACTTGTATAAAAAGGGCTTAGGGTTTGGTATTTTTCATATGTGGTGATACAAAATTGGTTCTTGCGGTGGTATTGAGCTGTAAGGGATTACGGATTGTAATCAGGTTGTAATCACTGGATTGTAATAAGATCAGACTTGTTGTTTGGTGGATGTAGCCCAGGGATTGGGTGAACCATGTTAAATCTTGGTGCCTTTTGTTTATTTCTGTGTGTTCTATTATTTTCTATTATTGGTTATATTCGCATGTAGTTTTTATTTCTTTCCATGGTTTTTTCCTAACAAGTGGTATCAGAGCAAGGTTGTCTTTCAGTTATCCTCTGCAGGAAAGTCTCACGGTTAAGTGGGAGTCTCACAGTTGAGTGGGAGCGATGGTAGATGAGGGTAAGTTGAGGGTTGATAGGTTTAATGGGCAGAACTTCCAGTTATGGAAGATGCAAATGGAAGACTATTTATATCAGAAGGATTTATGGAAGTTGTTGGAAGTAAAAGCCAAGAATCAGGGAACTATGTCAGAGGCTGAATGGGATCTTTTGGACAGAAAGGCACTCGAAAGCATTCGGTTATGCTTGGCACCATCGGTGGCATTTAATATTACAAAAGCAAAGACGACAAAATATTTGATGAAAGCCCTAGCGACATTGTATGAAAAGCCCTCCGCTTCAAATAAGGTATTTCTCATGAAGCATTTATTTAATATGAAAATGGCAGAAGGTGGATCTGTTGGAGATCATTAAAATGAGTTTAATACTATTACTAGTCAATTATCTTCTGTGGGTATCAAGTTTGATGAAGAAATTAGGGCTCTCTTGATTTTGTGTTCTTTGCCTGAAATCTGGAATGGCTTGGTAATGGTGGTGAGTAATTCTGTTCCTGGGTCTAGTACCCTAAAATATGATGATGTGATCGGTGTTATT